>VZTG01004593.1:194481-305577 GCA_013397845.1 Melanocharis versteri
AGCCGCGGGGCGCGTGGACACAGGCGAGGGAAGGGCGCCGGGAGAGGTCTGCATCCCCGGGGCACCCTGCGCAGAGCCGGCGGGGTTCACCCACGCATCCTCCTCCGCCTTTCCCCATCGGCGCCTGAAGAACCGGCTCTCCCCACGAGGGCCTAGTCAGTCACACCGCCCCACTGAAAACCCACCACACTCCACAAGGATATCCAGGACACCCGGCCTGTCCCCCTCACCGGCGGGAAGGGGGTTGCCCACCCTCTCACAGTGGCTCACACATCTACGCCCAGGGCACCCTCTTGAGTGGGGCCCGGCCACCTGGGCGTTTTATGAACTCCAGTTAACCAGAACTGTGCAAAGGGACTCGGTTCCTCCTCTGCAAGACAGCTCTGAGCACGCCTGGTGTCAGGTGCTGCCACCGTTACCAATGGGGACAACTGCAATGCAGGGATGTGAAAATGTTGCTTTTGCAGCTTTGTGAAATTACTTATATATTTACATTTTTATAATTAATCTTTCTTACAGTGGTTTGGGTCACATTTCTAAGAGCATTGAAAAACAGAGGACTGTAATTTTGTAACTGGAAATTTTCAGTAGTGGCGAACCAGTAAAAGGATGACCATCACTGAACGTCAGTTAACATCAAAGCCAGTGGACCATGAGATATCATCCCTTAGCTGCCTTGCTGCATGGCTATGAGTTAGTCACTTCAGTAGCCACCTCAGCCCATCTGGCTGCTACTGCGGGCAGCACACACACCATAGAATTATTCAGGGGTTCGTATATGGCAGTCCCTTTCATATGAGCAGAATATACATTAATGAAACTCAGCAGGAAAGTTGAAAGCTAAATGCTGTGGGGCTCTTTCTCATCCAGCCTCATCTTTTTCCAACTGTGAAAAGCTACCAGAAAAGACCTGTTTCCACTGATGCTTTGTATACTGGTAGCAACAGGAAAAAGTTAAGATGAGAAAAAAGATGGCCTAGAGCTCCTCTAATAAAAACATAAGATTTTCCATCATGAAACTTACTCATCTAGCAATTTACTCATCAACCTACGCAAAGCTTATAATAGACCATGTTTTCACCCTCAAACCAGAAAAACCATAAGAACTTTTAGAATCATTCCATTTTTCTCCTTGAAGGCTGAGGTTGGGGTAGATTGGTTAGCAGTACCTAGCTAAGTCAAACCTAAAAAATGTACCTATTTTACCAGATGTAGAAGCAAATTAAATTCTATCTAGGAGCATAAACTCACATTGCACTATCTGAATGTTGAATGAATGATGGCTTTGCCTTTCCAGCCATCAAGAAGTGGTTGAATATAGCTGGCCAGCTAACTTCAACTTATTGCTGAACTAAACTCAACTTTTCTTCTAGTCTAGACACAGCCCTAGATATCAATCTGTTCCATTAAAAGAAGATATGAGACAAAAGACAAATAGGAATCAGCGATGAGGAAGAAAAATGAGGTCAAGAAGTAGAAAGACAGAACCAAGCAGGACACACACACAAACACTCACAACATTTAACAAGGCCACAGTGATCTTTACACTGGCTTTCTGTATAATTATTCCCAACCTAAAATATTCTAACAAGTATCAAATAAAAAAAGATGGGATGGCTCTGCAACTGTCAGATAAAGCACACGTCCCAATTCTTTTCAAGCAATTTGCTGTGCACTAATGAACTGGTGACAGTGCACAGAACTCTTTCAAGTAGCTTGAATTGACTTAATTTGTACACTACCATGAATTGTCATGAGAGTAATACAGTACATACAATTAACACATGGTATCTTCTACTTATCAGTTGTAGAAATTAGACTGATTCATAGTTTTGGGTACAGATAATGAGGCATTTTCATTGTGTGGTAATTTTACATAAATAATAATTTGCTCCTACAATTATGGAAAGAGGAGGGAATGAGAGAAATAAGCAACTGTAGTGGTTTGACCATCTAGCAAGGACAATTCTCCCTTCCCAAAAGTCGGAAAATTTGTTTAAAAACAATTTTGGAGGCCTTCTCTCAGTATTGAGATGTTGTTCCTGTGGTAAGCTAAAGTTCCTTTTATTAAGTTTTCTCACACTTATCTTGTTTGGTTTCAGCTTAAAGTCTTCTGACACGGTATCTGAAAGACTACTCCTCTTTGAAGAGAGGAATTCAGAGCAAGTTTCCTCCTGCTCTTGAATTGTTTGAAGTCAAGTGTTGTTACTGGGATGAATCAAATATATAATTAAAGACCAAGTTTAAGTTTTGGCTGTTTTCTTTGGAATAAGAGCTAGAACTGTGAGTGTAATTGATTTTTTTGCTTCAGTGGCCAAACTGAAATGAAACTATTTTCTTCATGTGATCTGAAAGCTAAAATTTGAGAGCTTAAAAAAAATACCAAAACAAAATGAACAAACAAATCCACAACATTTTATTCTGAGACACTTAAGTTTACTTCTTTTTTTAATAAATGAAAATAAATTTCTGGATTCATACGGCTATGTCAGAGCAGAGTAAGGAAAGAAGAATTCTCAGCTATGGCAATCATCTGATAGAGCTTGCTAGAAGTAAGGAAAAATTCTTCTTCCAGGCAGGAATTGTACTAATGGGATTCTGAACACTTGCTAGCGATGAGAAAAATGGAGATGGTGTCAAAGCTTTTTGCTTGCGCATTTTTTTTTAATCATCCCAAATTGTTTGGAGGGGGTTCTGTTTTGGGTCTGGGGTTTTTTGTTTGTTTTTTTGGGACATTTTTTGTTTAATAAGGGAAAGATTAAACTCAGAAGCTTTTTATTGAGAATCAGATAAAGCACTCATTTTTATAATTTGGTATTTAAAGTCCAACAGGATTCATCTCTTTCTTGGATTACTAAAGGGAGAGGTGATGCTTGGATAAATAGACCATAGAGATCTTGGGGAAAAGGTCTGAACTAAACAAATAATAGGCATCCTACCTCCCTCATAACCTAACAATTCCTTATCAAGAATTGGCAATATAATAGTAGCCATTTCAAAGGTATAGATTTAACATTATGAATTTCAAAAAAGAAGCTTAGGTCCATATTAGACATTACAAAGGATTCTTATATGTTCAATCACAACCCTCCTTCAGTCCAAATTCATAAGGAGCCTGAAGTCTTTTGGAGAAACAATTCAAAATCTTTGCTTCTGAAAATGTTTTACCTTTTAAAAAGTGAAAAAACAAATATTACTAAGAATATTGATTGCATATGATTTTCATAAACACTTATTAGTTGCGAAGCAGGTCTGTTCCCATTTTGTAGATGGAAAACGTATAAAGGAAAAGGACATAACTGGCCCAGAAGACTGTAGGAAATCAGCGGCAAATGCACTGTTAAAACTTTGGGATCTCAGCTCCCATTTCATAGGTTTATTTTTCCTTATCTGAAAAATAATTAGGGAGCGGAGTACAATATGGTAAGCTGTATATATATTTCTCTGCATGTGTATGTGCATGCATGCTTGTGCATATATGGTAATTGCTCTCATGTAATGTGGTATTTCAAGTTTCAGCTGGGACTACTTTTTTTTCCCCTTCCTATGACAAACAAGTTTCCATAGGGACAGCAGCAGGCTTCAGTAAGAGGGTGGGCTGGTGTTACTGCCTTAGCTACTTCCTTGGCTTGGGGACTGACTGAATGAGGTTCTTCAAATTAAGTAAGCACATAAGCCAAATACTAAAATAAAAAAGGCAAAATAATAGGACATGCAAGGAGGAAAGCAATCCCCCTCTTCACTAAGACAAGCTACACCTCTAAAATCATTTTCTCTCCAACTATGCATTCAAAGCCTGGGTTCTCCCTTACCCTCAGCCTGAACTGGCTGCCTCACGGAGGAAATTAGAAGGGCCTCAGTTTATTACTGTCAGCTGAGCTGGTGCCTGACAAGCACCCAACACCACCGGGGAAGCTAACGCGCACAAAATGTCAAGCGCCACACAGAGTTTTGTGGCATCACACACTGCAGGTCTATGATAGGGGTCCTTTCCCCAAGCCCGGCTTCAGAAACAAACACTACAAATAACATTGGTAATACTGGGACACACGGGAGACTTTGCACTAAGGAAGGCCACAGTCCCAGGCAACCAGGTAAAACAAGGAGCAGAGGGTCATTCTGTGGCCTATGAAAGCAAAACCATCACATTCTGTAACATTTTAAAAGGGGAAGATAGGATGCTGCAAGATTCTGGGGAGGAATTGCAGGGTCTTTGAAAGTAAGAGAGGGAGAGCAGAAAGGAATAAACAAAAAATAAAGTGGGGAAAAAAGCCTGTAGTACAAGCAGTTGTAAAGCAGAGGAAGAGGAGGAAAAATGGAGTGTGAGAAGAGACGGTAAAAATGTAATTAGGAATTTGTGAAAAACCCCAAGCTCATATATAACATCACAGGGCTTGGTAATCTATAGGTTTATTAGATTTACAGCTCTGCATAAAAGTCTTCCCAAGAAAATACATTGCCAGCGTTTCTAACATTAATAAATCCATGAAGGAGAAAGTTGTCCACTTCATAAACTCACCATTTTCATGTGTGTATTCTTGTATCTCTGTATTAACAAAGGTGCAGAACTCAGACTCTAAAAGACATGCTTTTAAGCAATCCTTTACAGGTTAAGGAGGTCTAGCAACACACTGTAACTGTCTGTGTCTGTAGGAAGCACTACTTTTCCCTTCCAGATATTTGTTATCAGATATACTAGCAAGAACAAACCAGAAAGCTCACTCACACCCTTTCACATCAGTCTTAGACTTCTGACACTAACACTATTAATTTGTCACCTCTCACTAGTACTTGTTACTCAAGTGCACAAGAGAAGCCAAGTACTTGTAATCTATGCTTGTGGTCCAGGCCACAAAACGAGGCAGCCTTTCTTGATGGATTTATTGGCAAGGGAAAAGTTGGGCTTGCCCAGACAACCCTCTTCTTGAAGAGAGCATTTGAGAAACTCCACCAAAAAGGGAAAGAAAAAAATCCCAAGGGCAAAGGTATAAGTGAAAAAATTTCCAAATATATAAAAAGAAAAATGTTTCAAAGCCTATCATGAGCAAGTCTTCAGTCTTGCTATCAGGTTGTGTTATACCATGGTAGTAATCCTGGCTTACTTACAGCACGTCTTAAACTAGTTTCAGATCGTATTTCTCTCAGTGTTATACTTTGGGAATGTGTGATGACAGGAATGCAGCACTGCTGCTGCACACGTGCTGTAGTTCACCAATTCATTTTTCTGTGTGCTGCCTTATGTGCTGTGGTATTTATTTTAACTTGCATGACTTTTAAGAAAAACCTGTCTGTGTTATGAGAAGAAAGGCTCCCCTGTTTTGGTTCTTTTTTTTTTCATGCCAGACCTTCTGATTGCATTTGTGCTTCCTCTGCACAGAAGACAATTGATGCAGAAGGTTTTTCAATCTGCATACCCAAATCTACCTAAAAGCCAGTGTGCAAGAAGGAACACTTGTAGGATACAGCTTTTGTTTTGATGCATGCTCTTCCTCTCCTGTTACCACTGACTCAAAGCTAGTTAGTTAAAATGGATGGAAGCTGGGTTTATAACTCCTCAGTGTACAAAATAACAAGAGAGGGAGACAAGCCATGAATCCTGCACAAATTTCCTCTCACATATAACAGAATTCTAAAACTTGGAGAAGTGGACTTACAGCAATTCAAATCACAACTCAATTCATTCACCAGCTGTTCTTCCAAAGGATATAGTAGCAAAAGATATGCCAAAAATGTTGGCCTCAACTTTCTTGTTTTCCACTGGTGTCACATATCATTAGTACCCTGGTATTTCAGTAACATACTGATATATGGGGGCCAGCTGTACTGTAAGTTAGAATAACAGCCTAACCTTCTGCTTTGGGAGTTGAAACAATGGAGAGCAAGATGTGAATAGCCAGTGTAGATCCCACCAGCAGCAAAAGCCATCACAGATTATCTTCCTAGAGACTAATTCCCACATCTGTCTATCTGTTGCCATTCCTCTGCAGAGCCTATGTTGCAAAGATGGCACCAAGCACACGCAGGCCTTTGGCTCTTGTGAGGCTTCTGGGTGCTACATTAACACAAACAAGGAGATTCTGTGCGTCAGGTAGGTACTATTTAAAGAAAAAATCCATTAAGAAAAGAGGGCCCTTCCCAGTAAGAAGTGGACAGTGTTTTGCATCTTGCATGGCTTGCATTGTCCTGCAAAGAGGACAATCAGCATATTTGATGGGCAGTCCTAAAAGCAGCATACCAAGGGAACTAAATCCCAGCAGCTGCTATAACACCGCAGAACATTTGCTGAATAACTCAGTACTAAGGGCCCCTTCAAAATTCTTGCTTATACAGCTGTGCAATATAGTGAGTATATTTTATAGTTGCATATATATAGCATGTACAAGAGGCAGAGATCTTTAAAACCTTAGAAAAATTGGGAGGCCTGAAAATAGGCTACTCCACCCTTTGTAAACAACCTCTTGTCATTCAGTTACTCCCATATGTGCATGAAGCTCTGCCTAAATTATATAGGCTTTTAAAATAGTGGTTTAGTACTGAAAATGTATGGTTTCTACCCATAAATTTGAAAAAAATGCAAGCAAATGATCAACCTAAAAGTGAAAAAGCACCAATTTCTCACCTCTCAGAAAAGTAATTCAATCACTTCTTGGATATTTTATTATAGTCCTAGATTCAGAGGCTGTCTCATTGGCACATACATTTGGGCATGAAAAGAACTCTATAGAGGAATCATAAGCAAAGACAGAAATTAGATGACTCTGCACATTCCTGACTCAAAGCCTTCTGGAAATCAATGCAAAATCATCAGTCTGCTTGTTCTCTGGACCGGACTGCAGTGTTGCAGAGTCAGTTTGTTCCTGTGAAGGTGGTACTCTGTAGTCATTGGTCCTCACTGGGACCTTGGAGCTTGTCCCTTCTCTTCTGATTCCACAGTAGCACCCATCAGAAAGAAAATTCCACTCCTGGGACATCTACCCTGACTACCCCTGGTTACCACAGCTTGTTGCCACCCTCCGCTTGGCTTTTGAAGCTCTGGTATTACCCACCTGTGTGCAACCAGAGACAATTTCCCATTGCCCTGTTCAGATGAAGGTTTATGCAGGCACCACTTGCACTTGCCTCTCTGTAGAAACTGTTCTTAGTATTTCTCCTGAATGCAGAGATTTTTTGTATTCTAGTAGAGGAACAAGAAAAAGACATTTTATAGCACTGCGTCTCAAACTTCTCCCACCACCTTGTAAGAAAGTTAAATTCTTCCACAGGGGTCTAGTGCAAAAAAATAATTTTTGTCTTACTAAGTGACATCCTACATAACAGTAGGAATCTGCTAGAGCAAATGTATCAACCACTGGGAGCTCTGCTACTTTCTTTTTCTATGTATCCTTCTATATTACTGTGCAGCTGTCAGTTGCTTTGTAATTAATTAACTTTGTTTTAAACAAAAGAGGGGCTTAAATCCAGGAGAACACTGTTATTTCCCAGGTTTCTGGAGGTCAGTGCAAGATTTTTGACTCCTCTGTGAAGCTAAGCAGAAGGGAGCAGCATCAAAAGCCTCACCCTAGCAAAACGTTTCTAACACAACTCTGAAGTATCACACCGGATATAAGAACAATCCCTGGTGTGAATTTTTCAACCTGTAACTTTCTGACCAGAGTCAAGGATAAGAACAAGTGAAACAAGTAGACGCTATGAAGAAAAAGATTCCCTTATTACAAAGGAGTATCATTGTGATAATCAAAATAAAATTGTGAAATTAGGAAAAGTAAATTAGTACCAAATTAGAAAATTTAAGAAGAAAAATCCTTTCTAATTCTGAAAAGTGTACTCCACACTTCCACCACAAAGCCGTACTTACGTCCTTTAAAGCATGTGAATGGCAGTGGCATAGGATAAGATTTCTTTCAAAATGCTTTATGTATTATAATGAACTTTTGTAAGGCACAGAGAACCACTGACATTTAATATTTCCAGAAACCTAAAAATATCTTTCTCAAAAGAAACAAACATCTTAAACGAGACCATTTACATGGAAGTAAAATTTCCTAGCATTAGAATTCTATTTGAAAGATTCGTGTGCAAAATTAAGAGCTAGAAACTCTTCAGTCTTCATTAAAACTGATCACTATTGAGCTGAACTCAATACCTACACAACCCAACTGTGGAAAATCTTATTAGTTATGGTGATCATCTTAGAAACTTTACCAAGGAGTCACCATGTTCCCATACATAAAAATTTCAAATGCTTTGTAACCCCAGCTATTCCAGGAATCAACAAATACTCAGGAACAAAAGTTTCATAGATTATAATATAAAGTAAAAGAAACTCCAAATGCAAGGTGCTCAGCGATTTGCCTTTGATCTTTTTCCTAATGGGGGAGATGTTTAGTAACCTTTCCATCTCTCAGACAGTGTAAAGTAGATCAGGCAATCTGCCTTCACAACTGGCAGGGTTCAGATTTGTCAGAGCATGATGCTAGTGTCAAATTGTTTTTGTCTTCCTTCCTCTCTAAAGACGGATCTTACTATTATCCCAGCTGATGGAACCAAGACAAAATAAACACAGACATCAGGACTGAAACAATGACAGACTATCTGAAAAAGCATTTAAGTGCCCACAGTCATCCAAGGAGTAAAAAGTTATAAAAACAAGTACTTCTTTTTATTGCCCATATCCCCATGTCGTTGCTGAGGTACTTAAAAAAACCACAAACCCTATGGATTTCTACCCACCGCATAGTAATTACTGAAATAACAAAGAATTGGAAAAAAGTATTTCCAAAGCCTGATGCTATTACTGAACTGCCAGTGAAAAAATTCTCACTAACACCCCTTAAGTCTATCCTCCTGCACTCCCTAATCTGAACACAAAAGGTTGGGTTTAAACACCCACCCCCCACCCTGAGATTAAAACCGCCTGCAGTTTTCAGCTTTGGGCCAGCACTGACAATACTTTAAATCCTTGGCTACTGGCTTCATGAAGACACAGCCTACAGAGAGTCCCCCAAAGTTCTTTGAAATGTTAAATACAAAGCAGGAGGAGGTCGTAAAGGAAATATTCTTTACAAAAGGAATGGATATCATATGCAGGCTTTTCAAATACACTTCTCAGTTGCTTTGCTTCCAGCCACCATTTTCTCAATCCTGCATTGTCTGAAGCTTTTGAAATAAAATTCAGGAATTAAATAAAGCACACAAATTACTGTTATAAACAGCTGCCAATATATGCATTTGTTAGCTTTTAGCTCTCATAAATCTCTCCAATATATATATTGTATCCTACTTCTTCTCTGGGAAAACGAATTACTTACCTAATAAATGGTCCTATAGCAATTACCAAAAGCCCAGCAATGAAGAAGTAACATATACATTTTATTGCATCATCTTCTGTAGCATCTGCCCAGTTACTGCAATAGAAGCCAGTGTGGCTCCCTGCTGCCCTGGAAATCCATCTGTCTTTCTGCCAAGAGCCTTCTAGTGCGCACAAAAGGAACAGGGATTGAGAAACCTGTTTTATCCCCTCTTATCCCATAAACTAACAAGCCTTTTTCCACTGCAGCTTTTCTCAACAAAACAGGTAATTATGCAGGATGGGATTTTCAAGGTAGGTAAAAGAAAAAAAAGCAGTCAGTTTAGCATACCAGCTTTGCCAAGTGCTGTCACCTTAAACTCTGAGAGACTTGCTTGCAGCGTGGGGGAGCAGGCAAACACAATGGTGCCCTTCCACTGACATGGGGCCCAGCTGTAAGCAATGAGCTCTGTGGTTCAAAACTGCTGGTAGGTGGTTACATTTTCCCATCCACTTCCACTCTCCTGGAGGTAAACAGGATGGTAGGAGACTTATTTCTGTCCCCTGTCTCGCCCTGAACACTCAGTGTCTCTCCTTTCTCATTTGGGTATCATAAACTCAATGAAAAAAATGAGTTCTACATTCATTTTGAAGAACTTGTGTTTGGTTTCCTTGTCTCATAAGGTCTTACGAGCCCTATCCATACTAGCTTCTGACTAGATGTTCCACCAGACATCCATAAAAACAGCCCTGCCCAAATTTACAAATTGTGTACTTGAGGAGAAAAGTAACTGGTTGTCACAGTGATGTTCACAGTCTGAGGGGCCTTTGGACTCCAGTGTCATGAAAGGTACCAGGAGTTTAAAACCTCCAACTAGATGAAGTGGTTAATGGAAGCAAGTACTCCAGCCAGCAGCAAATGCATGCTTAAATCACTGGTGATCCTGAAGAACCAAGCTGCTGCACTTTGAAATTATTTAAGCTGTTTAATGTTGAGTTATTTGCAAATTAGTGTAGCCCAGCTCACAGAAACTGCCACTGCTGTGACTACATGCATGTCTGACAAGCTGCTGTCCTCTGCTTCTAGACATCAGTATAATATTTGAGTACCTTCACAGGAGGGAAAGCCTGTTCACAGAAATGTTCCAGCTACAAAAAAAAGACTGAAAGGTTATAGCAAGCTCAGGAACATCACATACTTTTGGCAAGGTGAGATAGGGGAGGATGAAAGGCAAAGGAGGGTGAGCAGAATTATTGTTCCTCGATGATTAAACAAGCACAGAAACTATGATTACAGATCACAGACATCTTTTATAACATGCCAAACTAGCACACAGAGAAACATGCCTCAGTAATTCGGTCATACAGGCAGTATTGGCTCTCCACAGTTTGAAAGAAGATCAGGGTCTTCTGAAACAGAGGCTCTGTCCTGACTCCCTGCTTTAGGCCAGTGAAGCGGCACAAAGCCTTTGGAGTAACTGAAGAACAGGCACTGCTGGACATAGCCCTGGCAGCCAAAAATGCTCCTTGCATTCAATCCTCACCCTTCATGGCAAGAATCAACTCAAGATACATAGTGATCTCTGCCTGTCTGTTGGACTCCTTACCCCTATAAAACAAGTAAGAACAAACTTAGGCAGTTGTAACCTGAACCTAGGATTCAGCAAAGCATAGAGCTAAAAAAGCATCCCTAAAGAAACCCTAGCAGGAAGGTAATTTATTGTTGAAGGAGATCAGGTCCATAGAAATTGCTAGGAATGAGAAGCAATGATTCAACAGACACGGTTCAGTCTTGCCTTACCTTGCACTGCGTGTAGTATCAACTACCATCAGCCTGCCTGGTTTATCCAAGAGAAAAAAGATAATATTCCAGTATGAAATGAAACTCCTAGTTCTCTATGTGCTCAACTAAAGTAACCAACCATACATTACTAGCAAAAGAATGTTGATGACTCAATAGTAATTGGGGTTTTTAAAAATCACATATTACTGATAAGACCTGTCCATTTTAATGAGACCTATACCACTAACATTATATAAGCTAAGATTTTTTTCGTAAGTGTATGCTATCAAAAACTAACTGAAATATTTAGTTCTACTTCTTGTTTCTGTGCTACCAGTCAGAGAAGTTTCTAACACATTTTATTTTGTCTCTATTTAAAGAAAAAGAAACCCTAAACCAAACAAGAACACTGATCTCTGAACGTGTGACTACAATAACACATTTTTCTCTTTTCGCAAACTAGTGTTAAGCAGGCCATTTCAAAAGTGGCAAGATCTTGGTTCAGAGAATTTCTGAACATATTCCTGTTTATCTTTACCACTTCAGAAAACTGTGTTCTCCCTGATTGCTACACCTTGAAGATCAGTGCACAGCTTGGTGATTTCAGAACCAATAGATTTCAGTCCAAGAGAGGACAGCTAGAAACACATATTTCACCATATCCAACTTCTAATAACAGTATTCCACCACCCTGGAACAATTGGGTAAGAAATTGAAACCTTATAACTCATATAATAATGTATAAGAGACTTAAGCATACCAGCTGTGAGTAAATTCAGTGGCCAAAACCAAAAACAAATCCAGAAAACATTCTATCTCTGCCTTCTTGAAGAAAAAATATGACACCATGCACCTTTAATGGCAAGAAGTGCCCAAACCCTTTCCAAAGCAGAGGCATAGCTTTAGAGTCAGTTATAGAGATGTATACAGCAATGTGAATTTAAGTTACAACAAGAACTACAAGCAGGAACACCTCCCAGGTGGTGGAGGCAAGTTATCAGGTACTTAATGCTCCTATTAATTATGTTTACACAAGTTTCAAGATATTCCTGCACAAGGTAGGGTTTCACATTTACTGAAAATGGGATTACTCATTCTGGATGAAAATTAAATAACCCCAGTAACAGTTATTCAGACAAACTGGATAAATCATGTTCATAATTCGTGTATAAGTTCATGTTTTGCTTGGCATTTTTGAAGTCGATTTTTTTCTGGATATCATGATTTTCACAATCAGAAACAAAACATAGACACCCAACATTCCCAAGGACGTCTGTGATGAAAGAATTATGTGAAGATGGCAAGCTGAAGCTCTTTCATTTGGATACATTTTTGTATCCAAAGAGCAAGCAACAAAAACAAAGTCACAGAGAGAAACAGATGGCCAGTGAGTTATCACTCCTGGTCTGATGACTTATGTGGGCTCATCTTGTTTATTTACTCACATATTTGCAAAAAAAGTAACTTTCCTTATGTTAGCAGCAGCGATATTGTATATCATGTATATCTTATAAACATGGTACATACTTCTACCTACACATAACACAAGGGCATCAGGTATTTACCCTCTAATTATGGGCTCTCCCACAACCATGAAGGTCACACCTGACCCTCCCCAGGGCCAGGGAGTTAAATGACTGATGTCTAACACCACAGCTCAAGAAAGGGTTAAAAGAGGATCAGTGTTACAGCTGCCCTGCTCACTAGCTTGGAGACAGGACAGAAGTGCTCAGGTCCTCAGGGGCAGGGAAGTGAGTCTGTAATTACTGGGTATACCCTTTACACCATCCAGTCTGTAATTACTGGCTATATCCTCTACACTATTCGAGAACTGCTGCCTCTCTCTGTTCACTACTCCTTGTTGATGCAAACCCCATGCTAACCTTGCATGATGCATGACAAAAGCACTGTCATGTGGTCCTGAAGCAATAGGCACCAGTTGTGTGTCAGGGAGTCGTGCCAAATGAACCATCCTTGAAAATACAGATTCTTCTTAAATCATCTCACCCCCTCTTTAGGACTGATCTCATTATCTTCACTTTAATTGTTCTCATTATCTTCTGGGCATAGAAAAATAATGCAGCCTTTCTAAGGACATTAAATCCAATTATGTAAAAACACAATGTTGGGAAAAGAGTTAAAATATTTTAGCTAACAAATTGACTGCTAAAAATCAGGAAAGGTCAATGTGTGACCATTTAATCCCCCTGAAAATCACAAGAAAGTATTTTCTAGCTGCAATTACAGTAACACCACTGTCCTCAGCTATGGTTAACCACCAGTCTTGCAATTGTAAAGGCTACTGATAACCACCTCTTAGCTCGCAAAGCAGGCAATGGACAAAGAGTTTCTGCAGTATTTTCCCACTAGCAAAAGGTTCACTGTGTTCTTGTACTACAACTAAAGTGAGTAAAGGATTCAAAGTAGTCAGTGTAATTTTATACACTGGAAGAGTCCTGAAAGTAGAGCAAGACATTTTTCAGTAGATTCTTCAAACTGCCAGGATGTAAATGTGATGCAGAATGTGTTTACAGGCACCCTCACAGAGCAGTATGTGCTGATAAGATTGGCGCAGGATGGCTGCATCGATCAGCTGGTTACAGACCAGATCCTCTTCATAGATATATATATTACCATGGGGATGGACAGAGGTGTGTCTGAATAAACTAATGAGCTCCAAACAACTCCTGCAACAATACCCCTGCAGTCCTGAGGACTTGAGTGGGACCACAGGTACAGCAGATCCCACAGCAGCAGTCCGGAGACTGAAACCTGAAAAAAGGAATTGGGTACAGTGAAAGAAAGCTGAACTCCAAGCAGGATGTTCCGTTCTGACCCACCAACATCTGGTGCAAGACAGCCTGGTGCTGTATCTGGTGCAGCATCTGAGCCTTTGTGACAGTGCAGAGAAGTCTACTCCCATCATTCCACCCACTCCGTGGTGTAGGAAGTGCTACACAGACAGACTCATGAACACCATCTGCTTAAACTGTGGCATTTGACTCCCTTCCTTCAGCATGTAATATTCTGAGATGGTCTAAGCACTAATACAGTCCTACATTTTACATCTCTATATGTCGTGAATCAAAATACAAAGCCAAAATATACTTCTCATCTCCCACAACATTGCTTTTAGTTTTCTAACTGGATTTGCTTGCAATGTTTCGTAAAAGAAGAAAAAAAAAGATTCTCTGGAGGAGCATGAAACTCTTATTTCAATAAAAATTAACAGGCATAAATATGTGCAATACTTACACCTGCACAGGAATGTAAAGTCTACAAAGGAAACAACTTTTTTTCCCCATGGTACCATTATTCATTCTACTACAAAGAAAGAACACTAAATTTCATACATTAATGCAAAGACAACAAAAATCAATCCAGAGCAGGAAAAAAACCTTTTTCCCAAATATGTGAAATCACTAACCATCATTTTCCTATCCACATCTGCATTTTAAAATGAAAAGAAAAAAAAAATTCCAAGTACTTGGGTTGTCATGTCACTGGGGTTTATTAATCACACACAACTGTATGGTCTATTAATTATAGAATAGATATATATTACTTACAGCATTTCTGTAGCTTGGAATGCAAGTAACTGAAATAGGCTCCCAGTGCTCTTGGAGCTATGACAGCTAGTTAGACAGAGGCACATAACATAGCACACTCTCTTTTTAAAAGCTGTTCAGTGATTTGCATCATCTTTCACAGTAAAAAGGTTGATATTTTTAATTTTATTTTTCACAGAAATCTGAAGTCCCACAACTGCAAAAATGACCACTTGGCTCTCACTAGGCTTCAGAATCCCAGGGCAAAAAACAAGGAGAAAATCAGTTCCCAGCAGGCTCTAACTGAGAGTCCTAAAGGGAAACACCCCGGCACACTGCTTGCTCTCCAGAGCATCCCAGGGAACTCACCCAGCACCACGCTGGGAGCAGAGTTATGAAAAGTCCTCACATCTTCCTTCTAGTGCCAACCCTACATCTTAACAAGAGATCAAAAACATGTTCCTCATGCAATTATTATCTGTGGGCTATATATCAGCTTTCCCTCAACCAACAAGCACAGATAGAAGGACAAGGTAGCTTTTGACACACACAGATACAAATGATCCCAATCTTTCATTTATCTTTAATGCTAAAGTATCCGCACAATGCCCTTTTAAAAAAATAATTGAAAAGATTTAAATTTTTTGCTCAGCTTTATGATAAAACTGTTTTGTTTGACATGGGGAAGAACGGCATAGGAAAAAATGAACATACTTTTAACGCAGCAGTGATTCAAGGCAGGAAGAATGAAGACTGCTCACTGAGCTCACCACCACACGAAAACCTTCCACCTGTCAGAGGAAGCCCCAGGCTCAAGCTGCGACCAGCTTACATCTGAAAACTGGTTCTGCCCCACCTCAGCCCCCTTCCCACCAGGCATGCTTGCATGTCTCTAGACCATCCCAGAAGGCCCACCACGGGCACTTGCTGCTCAGGGCTAGAAAGAAGGAGAAAGCAGAAGAATATGAGACACTGATGCTGATCTGAAATTGTATATGCAAATCAGAAAAAGGGCCAGCTCCAAGCAAAGGGATTGTTTCTGGTTCTCTTAAGACACAGAAGTTGCCAAACTAAGAAAAATACAAAACTGTTACATGAAACGCAAAAGGATGACACAGTTTGACACTGATTATTTGCATGTGGACAGGACTGGCTTGTTTGGGATGATTAAAGCAATGCAGATCAAACCTTGAGTATGTACTTCTGAGCACTCTCCAAGCCCAGACAGGCCAGCCAGCCACGGAAAAACCCAGCCAAGGGAAAAGATGTTCCTCCAGAGGCTGGAAAAAATATAGCACCCATCAGCCCCTAGTGCCTGCTTGCTCCAAGCATCCAGAGCATCATGGTGCCCCCCCTGGCATTTCCACACCCTGCTGTGCCCCGGCACTTCCCGGCAGAGGTGGGAAGATGAACATCCCGCTCGCAGGCTGGTTCCCTGGTCCTCCTGCGCAAACCCTGCCGGGGCTGCAGCTGCGGTAAGATGGGCTCCCCTCTCAGGAACACCCACCCGTGCAGGGCTTGGGAGATCGGACCGGGACAGAGTGAAAGAATCCCTTCAGAGATGTCGGGCCGTGTCTCTGATGCCGGCACTACTCTGCAGGACAGAGATGCAGCGAGCGTGGGACATGCAGCTCTAGCTCCCTGCCACCACTGGCTGCCTTTCTGCTAGAAGACAAGACTGGACTTAGTACTGTGGCCGCAGGACTTGCACAATGAAAACACATTAATTTAGTCCAGAATTCTGGGTTTTGGTCATTTGAATAGCAGATGGCATTTGTAACCAGCCCAAATACCATGACTGTCAGGGTAAGACATTAAAGAAAACAGCTATTCACCTTACTAATCTAACATTCTGCACACTGGAGACCTATTTGTGAGCCAACTGAACATGGGAGATCAGGGATGAAACAAATAGCGCAATTATTCTGTTCAAACCATTTTAGGAAGTTATCCAACAACAAAAAAAAGTACAAAAATATAGCATTTGAAAACATTTAGAGAAACACATTCTTAAGTGAGGCTTGAAAGTCATCTGAAATACATACAGCAGAAATCTTCCAGAGGCAGGGGTTTATAAATATGATTTATAGTCTGATAGCTAAGCTGTGAATGCAGTCTGCCATGCACCTGAAATTGCTTTACATTTGTGATTCATTTGCACAAGAACTGCTTTCAACAGCCTGATTTTTAAAAATTTTAATTATAAGTCCATTAAAATAGAAGAAACTCCCCAGCAACCCCCAATACAATCCAGTATCTCCAATACAATCCCCAATGGAGTCCAATACTTAGTCTCCGAAAGAGGCCAGCAGTACACAGCCAGGGAAGAATAAGGTGGCACTTACACCTTCTCATAAGAATCTCTGTCTCTCTCCATTTTCAGCTCAAAGGATCTGCTGTGCCTGCTCTGATTCCTCTATTGAGTAGTCTCTGTGAGGCCTCTCTGCCAAAGGCTTGCCCAGCCTTTCCATCAGCCTATGCAAACTTTTTGCACTCACAGCATCATCTGAAGTCCTGCAGGTCCTCTCTCTGGCGTGAGGAATCACCTCCTTTTCCTTTTAAATCCATCTCCCTCCAGTTTTATTTCCCCTCAAATTATTTTAACTGAAGAAGCAGTTCACCTCCTCATCTCTTACCATCAAGAATGCTTTCATCCCTGACATGTTGTCTGTAAATGCAATCAACTATTGCCTTATTTTAACTTATTTTTTAACCAGGCAAACTGAATGTACTCAAAAGATGGTAGTGATATAAACTACTTTTTAGTGTAGGGCTATGAAACTCATAATGAACCATCACACACACTTTTTATATCATACAGCTTCCAGAAAAGTTTAGATCATTTTGATATTGAGAGAAGTGGTTATGCCATTGTGCAAAATATTGCTGCTGTTGAAATCATCAAAATACTTCTGTCTCCAATCTTGCAGTGGCTGGCAAATTCTTCAGACTTTAGCCCTGATTTTTTAGGAGTTCACCTACATCATCATTGTAGGATGAGAGAGCTGTCTAGGTCTTCCTTGATTTCACCATGATTGTGCCTGGAAACTTATGAGGAATCATAATGACTGTGATGACTGCAGATGAACTCAGAAAATGAGTTGACATAACACTTGATTTTTTTTTCAAAATGTAGAAGTGCTGACAGACTGCCCTTGGATGGGCCGCCTCTCTAAATTTCATGAAGACAAAATGTAAAGAATGTGACAAAGGCACACAAAAAAAGTAGTAGTCAGTAACTGAGACATGTGAGAAGTACTCGTAAGGCAGCAATCTGGATAATGATGAAAAAAAATGCAGAATTTTCCTGTGCTTTAAAAGCTAAGCACCATTTAGTGCCCTCTGCTGCATACAGAGGTAATAGGCAAAGCACCACTGAACAATGACATCATCTGATATTAAACAACACGATATGTTGCATCTATGACAAATATTTATTTCCTTAATTACCCTTGTTTTCTAAAAATACTAATAAATTATGCAAACATCTTCAGCACCAGCTTAGAGCAGGTGTTTTTTACATTCTCTCTTCCCATGTAGTATCCTGTGTTCTGCCTGCAAGCAAGCTGTCACCTCGTCTCCCACATCTTACATAGTGGGAAATTCATGCTGTGTGAGTGGAGATGCTGGGTGGGGGGAGCCTACGGCACCCTCAGCGTGAGATTTAATCATGAGACGCTCGTGACAGCTAAACAGCTCAGTGGGAAGTGGTCTACACACTGCCCCTGCCACTCCTACTAAACTCAAGGGAGTGGGAAGTGCCCATCTCTCCCTATTCCCAGCTAAAAGAAACAAAACAAAGACAAACAAACATAGGGGAAGGTCAAACCTCCAATGCAATTTTCAACTTCCAAATAAATATGCATTAAGAGTCTATACAAGGTCCATCATGCACAACATGAAAGAGGTAAATGCAGACTGGAGCAACTGCGACCCTGAAGAGGATTAATTGATTGTCAGACAGAACCAAGGAGGTCTCCTAATGTGCAATACAAATATTTAATCTCATTCTGAAATCTTATCTCCTGCCTTTAAGAAGATTAACGGAAATTCTTTCGCAGCAGACTATTATTTCTGATCCATTTCATGAACTAAGAATATTTTCCAGAAGCAAAGTTTGTGCATTTTAAATAGTTTATTAGCATTCTACTCAAAATCAAATTCAACAAAGTTGATCATGATTAAAACCTGCTCAAGGAAGTTAGATCATAAAAAAATATTATTTGCATGCATTCACATTGCATTAAACAGGCATGTTGCTTGTGTGCACAGACATGAAAACATATCTAATTTTGCATGAGACTTGAAGCATTCAAGGTCTCCACACTGTAGTTGAACCAAAACTGGCATGGAGATGTTATGGCAGTAAAGTTGTTCTAAAATACCTTTTTCCAAACTGATAATCCCTGTTGTAGCCTGGTTAAGGGAGATATTCCATAGAAGGAGGAAGAATTAATTCATATGTCCTTTTTTCTATCTGACACAGACTGAGTACAGGCAGACAGTTAATATCATTGCTGTGCTTGATTCTGCCCAAGGAATCTATGTAACTGGCCAAGTTTCAGGCTTCTCCTTCATTTTCCCTTTGAATAAACTGACAAGAAAAGGGAAGTACAGCCAGCTGGCTTCCTTTGTCCAGCTTCCCTCCCCCTGGAGGAAAGCAAGGCAGCCATCCCTCCCATTTCTCTCATTCCTGCCCATAAGCTAAGCCGGCATTGTGCCAGATAGCCCAGTCCTAAGCTTTTGATACGTTTTTTCCTAGAAATCCAGGGGCTCCAGTAGGGTCTGTCTGAAGCAAGAAGAGCACAGGAGGCACTACAGTGGCGGAAGGGAAAGATCACTGCCATCACTCCTGCCTCCTACAAGTCCCTGCAATGATCCAGAGTGAGACAAGATGCTTGGGGCTCTGCTCCATGGTCACAAGCCACCCCATCCAGCTCATCCTGCAGCCTTGCTGAATGCACGGCATCTCTGCTGGGTGACAGGAGCAGAGGGATGGTGATGCCAAGCATCTATTTAAATCAAGGCTGAGAAGCATCACACATCAGGCAACCCTCAAGAATTTGGCAGGTCTGTTTTAAATCTGTGTTGGCGGGTTGAATTCAGCCTGTTCCTGATTAAAACGAGCTAACCTGCATTTCATTGCTAAGTAAGGCTTTACCTGGGAGTGGTCAGCACAATGAAACCAACCCAGCAGCATACAAACCGACACTCCTGCTTTTTTCTCAATAGTTAATTCATAATGAAGCTACCAGGCATCAGCTGAACATTATCTCTACACTATTCACCCCAGGGCTTTTACTTGAGATGCCACATAATTCAAATAACTTTACATTTGTCATGAGCAAAGAGTATGCATGCAGTTGCAGCACCTCACATGACTCAATTTGAGCCTTTAATCTAGACAGGACCTTGATTCAAGAGCAACTCAAATCAGTCCTCAAGTAGAACACTGTGTGGGCTTCTGCTTGCTACCTGAGAAGGTAATGTAATGCACCACTTGTACACACGAGTGCCTGCATCTTTCCTGTAGTCAAGGAAACATTTTAATTATACTTTCATTTTTAAAAAGTCCAAAGGACATTGTTCTTCTAAAACTTCGATTCTTTATATTATCTAGAGCAGAAGTACCTCTCTTTCACACAGAACAGTACAGGATCACAAAGACATGGGCACATTGTCTCCTGAGCTCATGGGAACCTCCCCCCCCCACCAGAACCATCCTCTTCAGCAGGGTTTAATGAGTACTTCACAGCCATTATTTTTTGCACATAATAACCACAGTCACGAAGCAAGTCTCCCCTACAGCAAAAGGAAAGTATTTAATAAGGATCCTTGCATAATTTCAGGTAAAGCATGTTAGTTTCCAGTTCTCCCTGTACCTTCTTACGAAAATATCCAGCCGGTGAGAAGATGTATGACCCCCTGAGGTGATGCAATAATGCCACAAGTGCATTGTCTTGTGGACAGGGACACCCTTCCTAGTACAACAGCCCAGACCCAAGTGTCCCTCACCTGAATCCCCAGGTATTTTCCCTCATATACGTGTGTAGCTAGTATGAAACAGAAGCCCTGGGGAAAAATATAGTACGTGGTCATGTATTTTGTCATGCTCTCAGCTGTACAATGGCAACAGTAACATATCCTTCCCTAAAGGGCTTCGGTGGTCACAGAGACAGAAAACTGTCGCATACGTTCTGGTACAGAGATAGCAAAGTCCATATAGATACAACACAAAAGAGGTTTTGTCCATCATAACCCACAGGCAGGAGAGCATCAAAACTTTAGGTTGTACCAGAAATTAAATACCTGCCATTTCTTAAGCTGAAAGCAGTTGCCCTCAGAGATTTTAACTTTAGGTTCCAGCACATAAATTTCCAAGGTGTCTTAAGAAAAACAGAAAGACTGTTAATTCATGCACATCCTACACTACATGCATACAACCCTAAATACCTGCTTTCTTACATTGTGGAAAGCCATTATCCCAAAACATACTGCCTTGATTGGCCTCATGTTGCTTCTATCATTTTTGCCCCCAAGAGTGCTTTGTGCCAAGTTTACAGATCTTCAAAGTTATTCTTTCTTCTTTCCTGATCTTAACCCAAAACACTACTTTTCTGTGCAATATACTCAGTAATATATATGCAAAATACGTGTTGGCACCAGCAACTGCTACACGACATTCACCAAAAACCTAAACTAAATAAAAAAGTTTTTCAGATTAGGCAGATTATATTGGATGTTGCCCATGGAACCTGATCCTGAACTTCAGCACACATGTTCTCATCTGGAGCAACATGAGACGATAGGGAAAGGCTGTGGCTACTTTGTGAAGAAGCAGGAACAAGAGAGAGCTGCACCTCCAGCACTAGAGGCCTGGAGGGTGCCCCTGGGCAGCTCCCAGCTGGAACTGACTGCTTTAGCCACTGGTGCCCTTCAGCAAAGTCCCCGAGGTATACGCTGGATGCTGAGAAGTTCTCCTTAGTCTTGCAATTTCTCAGGCAATCCCCGAACCTTTCTGGCTGCTGCTGCTTTAAAGGCTGTGTGGTCAGACAGAGCACATATTTTCTGACACAACCAAAGTTTCTCAAGGAATGTAGGGCACAGTAAGAAAATTTTCATTTTCTAGATCTCTCTTGGTAAAAGTAGAACTTCCCAAGTCAAAGAAAAGATACCCCCTTAAGCCAAAGGCAAGTTATATGCTGCTGCAAACAAAACCAGTTTTAGAGTTCCTCTCTCTCACCTCCTGCTTCCCCTAAAAAAAGGAAAAGGCCCAAATGCTCATAATGCAGCGCATTTGGTGGCCTAAATATGGGTGTTACCAGATTCCCCACTGACATAAAGAGGTCAGAATTTGAGAAGCTGAGAAAATGACTTAAGATTCCACAAGAAAACTTGACCTGGAATGATTAACCTGAGAACAACACCAGAACAATGTCCCAGAAAGCTCATTTCCAAGACATGTTTCCGCTGGGAAAAGTTTAGTACTTCGGGGCTGCTGAGAGTAAGTTCTCACATTTACCCCTGACACAATGAATCCATTCGGACATGCAACACTCTTAGAACCCATGTGAAAAAACAACTGTCTTTTGCTACATCATTTCCTAAACTGCTTATAAAAATGCTAGGTGCAACATGCCACCATATCCAGTACTTTTGGCATCTGCCGACAGTATAAAGCAAAACTTTGTTATGCAGTTGCAAAACCATTAAGCTCCTTTGAGAAACATCCTTGTCTTCCAGGATGCTTCTCACACTGAAACCTAATTACCAAGGACCACTCCTGATCACCTTTACAAGTTTTGATACACTTAAAAACGTTTCCTTTAACTATAGTCACCATTTTAACATACTTTTTTCCTCAAATGTAAGGAGTAAAATAAAATACTGTGTTCTGTCCTTAAATAAAATTGCCTACACAGCTACTTTTGATCCATGAGTGCTTGTTCTCCCTCCCAGTTTCCTCTGCCAACCACCCTCCACAAGACACACTTAGATTATTTGATTGGGGTTTTTCTATTAGCCATCTGCTGTGCAGATAAACACATGAAAAAATTACAAATCAAAGAAAGAGAGGCAGATAAACGGGCTTTCACTAACCTTTCACCACGGTGGGGAATCTGAAATGACCTGTGAAGGCTGAGCCGAAGGGAACTAAACCAGGCGGCAGATATGCTCCAGTCAGCTGGTGAGCAAGTGAGCAAGCAGGGAGAGCTGGTGGCTTGGGAGGGAAGGAGGAGCACACCAGGGCAGATGAGTCATTAGCTACTAAATTAGAGAATAAGCAGCTTGGAATTGCAAATAACTGAATGCGGTCTGGGAAGTGGAGAGGAAGAGACACTTTCTGTCAAACTGCCCTGAACTGACAAACACCTGCATTTTTCACTCAGTAGGGTGTCTGCCCCTGCCCCCTCTGCCAGCCTTCCCTGTGTGCCAGCAGGAGGCTTCTCCCCAGCAGCTGCAGACCACGGATTTTCATTGGGAACACCAGCTTGGTTAGCAGGAGAATGCAGAGAGCTGGCATGTGGTGCACACACCTGGGAAGGAGAGCTGGAGAGCCGCAACCGCTCCTGGGCGTCCCTCATTCCTGCAAACCTTCCATTGTGGGAGGTGCTCTCTGCACCAGTTGCAAGTCTTTTTATGGTCAAGATAGTTGAAATGTTGCCAAAATGCTGAGATTGCTGAAGCTGCTTTGATGGCCTAAGAAGGTCTGCAAAAGCCTGAAGCAAGGGAGATGTGATTAGTCTCCACAATAAAATTTTCAAATACTCTGGTGAGGAAAAGTCAACGAATAAAAAGCAAACCACAACCTCTGACCTACACCTTTGCTACCTAATTTTCTGTTAGAACATACCTCTGTTGACTGTAAAACCTAAAACTTATAATTATGAAGCTGAACACATTTTTATTATGGATGGATGGTTATGGGTGAAGTAACTTAAAAGCAAAATGACTATAGACTTTTCACAACCAGAATCTCAGATGTCATTTGAAAAACAAGAGGATTCAGATCCAAACCCAGCAGTTTCAAACCTGATCAAGACTGTGCTGAAGCCAAAACACCACAGAGCTTAATTTTCCAGTCAACACTCATATAGGAGAAGAGATTAGGGGTTTTTCAGTGGGGTCAACGAACTCCTCATCATACTCAAAACATTTCTGGTCTAATATAATAAAAAAATTCGTGAGAATGATCAGATATTATTTATATATTATTATATTTTAATTTATTTCTTATTGTATTTTATAGATGATATATATTTATTTTTTACAAAACATTGCAGGATGTGCTCACAAGATTTCAATGTCATTGCAGCAGATTAATCAGGGTCTAACCCTCAGCCCACAAGAAAATAACACCTCCTCACACCTCCTCTGAGTAAAATTCTTAGCCTTAAAGCACCCCATCCTATTTTGACTGCTTTCTTGTTCACATTTCCACTCACAAAATAATTCTTAATCTCTCTTTTTGAGCAGGCTGTTTCTGCTTTGTTTTCTGTAATCATCAGTCACCTCACAAAGTATGACAAGGGAACAGGTCACAGCATCACCGTGCCTCACTGCCCTCTCCAGAAGCACCCTCTGCCCTGCGTTGTACATGAGTCTTTGCTTAGTGGTTAGCATTAAGCTTTCATGTTGGTGACTAACCTGTACTTCTGAGAGTCTTTGGTGCCTTGCCCAGATTTAGCAAATAATTACGCCTTTAGTGTTTCTGCTTTAGTTGACACTAAGACTTGAGTTCTTTTCTCCTGCTAGCAGAAATGCAAATACATATTAAAGTAAAATGCACCTTTTCCATTACGATTTCTAGTTTTGCAATCTTCTACCAGTTAGTTCCACATATTTCTGTTTCTTGGGCTCTTTGTAGCTGACATTTCTCTTTAGACATCTGCAGCTCTAAAGCACAGGAACACCAAATTTCTTTCTATACCCTTCTCAGATCACTTTTTGATGACAGAAATGTTACAAACAGTCTGGCACACCTTCAGTCTGCAGCACATCTATTCTGTGAATATTAAGGGAGACTTTGCTTTCCAGTCCAGTCAAACTAACATATTTAAATAAGTAAAGGGAAGGAGAAAAAAAAATAAGAAAAAGGAGTACTTCTATAACATAATTGCATACTTATAAATAGCATGCTTTCCATGTGTGTCAGATATCAAACAGCTTAATGACAACTGATAACTGGCTGATTTCTGCAATCTGCCATCAGCTGCTATTTTCAAGAGAACATGAGCTATTCCTAATACCGTAGTTCAACTCCACTTAGTTGTGTAGGAAGCTTATATTTTTCAACCAGATGGCAGGTATATACTATTTTAACCAAAATCCTGTTTTAAGAACAGCGATTGATATAATGACAGTGCTTGACAAGCCAAGAGGCATTTAAAAAAAAAAAGTACATAACTACATAATACCATTTAATATTGGCCTTTAAAAATATAACATACTTATGAACAGCAACAGATGGGCCAGGCAATCAGGCTGCATGACCTCATTTGCTTGGAAAAACAAGGTATTTTGTTTCGTTTTTTCAATTAAACTTCAGCTTTTATTTTCAAAATATACTTTGTAAAACTTGGACGTGATTTTCCTCATGCGTGTATCAAGCCAAAAAGTCTCTTCTCCCTGAGTCAAGCAGGGACAAGAGCTGTTTGGCTGCATCATAGAGTGATTAATCCACACAACTGCTTTAACGCCCAACAGAGGGGAAAAGCCACCTCTAGAATACAGGGTTTGATATGATACAAATAACTTGTTTTTAAATATCTCTATCATTGGAGCAACGTCTACTAATGAGAAAATAAATGGTTTACACTGGCATTTCTACTGTCGCAGAAGACATTATCCTGTTCTTTTTCACTGTCGTCTCCTAAATTGCAACAGAAACAGTAGCTGTGAAATCTACTTTACATCTCGCAGAAGCGAAGTAATTCTGCATTTTTCAGAATTGCTGTAGCCTGAACACTTTTTTTCCCGCACCCCAGTAACAAACATCAGTGCCTTTTGGGATCTGACCCACTGCAGTCTCATTTTGCTGCCCTTAACATAGCACACGGTTTCCCCCTCTGTACTTACATTACATCTGGAATCCTCTCTTCAAGCACAAATGGAGAATCAAGGGGTGAAGGAGACTCTGGGTGACTGCAGCACACTAACACACCCCAGGTGATCACTGTGGCTTCTCCTCTCTGCCGTGTCAGAGACTTCCCCTGCATTCAAAGCTCATTTCAGTGGGGAAGATCCGATGTCCTACCAGTCAAACACACTGAGTCTTTAGATCCTGTAAAGCTCTACCAAAGCATTTAGCAGATGTCTCTATATTTACTGTTGTCTTTTTTTCGATATATGCCTATGCAAGAAGGAAGCAAACTCTCTTTATGTTTCACACCCATACGCACTGCATTTTTTTGAGGGTGTTGCTGAAAGAAAAAAAATTCCCAAGCTAGCTCAGCTCCAACCACAGAGCCATTTATTTTCCCCTGGTTATCCTGACTGAGTTATTTTCCCACACGTTCCTGATGTGGTGAATGACTTGTCTGAGCAAGCAAGATAATGCTTTAGGCAGCAGATTAGAAAACGCAAATGCGCAGGGAGTCCTATAGGCACCTCCTGGGTTGCATCCTGCCAGTGAGGCTTGGTTTTCTATCCTCAGCTGAAGCTCCAGGAGGTGCCCATCTCTCTGAAGGCTTACACTGGGGATCTCAGGCCCCGAGTGAGGTGCTACAACGTCCCCATGTCCCAGCCCTGCGTCAGAAGGCAAACAGTGAGAATTATTTCTGCCAGCAGCAGACACCAAGGCTCAGCCCTGCTATCAACCACAGTGACAGCCACCAGGCTGCCAATCCAGGGCAGACTATTTCAGCCAGGACAGATGTATCGCTTACTGGGGAGAAAGGAGGATAGCCCAGGAGCACCACCCTCCCTACAGCATCACTTATGTGCAGCTGTGGCAAAAAGGTCAAAGAAAACCAGGGATAGAAGGGGTTGGACTGGTTTTTGCCCCCGGATCAGCAGGATGGCTTTGCTTGCCCCATACCTACCCCCAAAAGAGGACAAAGCAGATCCTCATCCCTTGCACCCACCTCTTCATGGCAGGGAGCACCATGTAGAAGCGTCCTAGGCTTGTGGGGCCATTACTTACACTGCCTCCTAAACAAAGAGTCCCAGGAATATCATCTACAGAGAGAACGGTGCAGCATATTTACCTCTAACCACTCTAAGTGCCACATAGTAACAACCATCAAAATATCAAGAGTTTCCTGGAATAGGTTTCCCAGCAGGGATGCGCTATCCACATCCCTGCAGATTTTCCAGTCTGACCTGACTGGATCAAGCCTTGAACAACCTTTCTGATCTCACAGCTGGCACTGCTCTGAGCAGAAGCTTCTGGAATCTTCTTCTGTTTGATTGCGCTCAAACCAACGTGCTGCTGACCATCGACTCTCCAGCCAGCAAGTCCTCACAAGCTCAGCACCTTCAAGGATTTTGGAGCAAATTAACTACAAAAGCACAGCAAAGTACAGTCCTCCAGCCAGGAAGCTCTCCAGAACCGAGTTCTCCTAATGACTAATAGCCCCCAATGAAGAGCTTCTAACACATACAGGGTTGGGAGCCAAAAAGTGCAGAAATAAACAATGCCTCGGTTATAAAGAAGGATTTTCTAGATCTTTCTGTAGGCTTTTACTTCTACCACTTTGTCTGCAAGCTTTTACTGCGGAGTTTATTTTTTTTTGCACTGATAGAAAATCTATATGGAACTAGTGAGAATAAAGATATCACGTTTTTAGTATTTAGAATAATTGAAAATTTGTGTCACATTAAAATCTTTACTGGAATTGGGAGTGAATTTTACACATGGCAACAATGAAACAATGCTGAGAAGGAACACCCTGACACCTCTTTTCACAGGCTGTTCGCTTGAAATTGCAATTATAGTGATCTAAGCACGAAGAAAATTCCAACATTTAAAAAAAAACTGTAATAAAAGAAAACACAGTTTTCAGTTTGCAGGGAGATCTTGAATCACAGGTGTGCCTGAACCACGGAGCACACCCCGGCTGCTGGCAGGATGGGTCTCTCAGCTGCACCTCACCGTCCTCCCCAGGTTACTGCCTCAGCCAGTGCTCGAGAGCATGGCTGAGACGCCCAGGGTCACATCCCCGCTGCTCAGCAGTGCAGAGTGGCATGACAACTTCTCCCGGGCAGGAGCACGGTTACGGGCAATGGCAAGGCAGGAACAAAACCTATTCCTGCTGCAAAGACATCCCAAGAGCTTTGGCATCTCACAATGCCCATCAGTCTGGCTCCCTTCCATCTGACTCATGCCCACGTACCAACACAGCTGGCACACGGCTGTGCAGGAAGGGAAGCCACGTTTCTCCCCTGAGGGGAAGCTTGATTCATGCTAAAAGGTATTCCAGTCTGGATCTCAGGAGCAGCATCCACCTGTTCTCCCTGACACCAAGGATTTTAGCTCATTCCCTGTGCAAAACCCAAGAGCCTCAGCAGTTTGGGCTCACCACACCTGAGCAGCAGTGGTCCCACCTGGAGCAGAAGGGTTTATGGAAGGAGAGATGCACTTCAGATATTCAGAGTGCCCAGATCCCATTTAAAGTTTCACAGCAGGAGAGGAAGGGGAAAAAGAGACAAAGAAAAAACAAATTAAAAAAAATACAGTAGATGTGTTCACAGAAACCTGAAGCACAGACAGACAGTAGCCCTGTTATCCTTGCTGCAGCTGGTATAAAGACAGCACGTTTTCACGCTGCAGTCACATTTCCAGTTTCTTCGCAGACCTACCTGGAGGGACTGAATAATTTGCATCTCACTTTTTCCCATATTATTTGCACATTCCACATATTATTTGCATTTATCGTGAAAGGGTGGAGAATAATTGTGCTTACTGCAAGAAATAAATACATTTTAAAAACAAATCAGTCAGTGCTGCCAGTCAGACAGATGCAAAAGTTGACAAAATACAGCCTTTCATTATTTTTTCATTCCAACCAATGCACAAAATACATGAAATATAAAAGAGTGCCTCACATAGATTTTTTCCAGCTGAATGGAGCTTTGACAGTCAAGAACACTGCATTTTTCACATAATAAAATGTGATTTTCCATCAATTTTACCAGTAATGAAAATGTAACATACAGCACAATCGCTTGAAAGCCAAGAAGTTGAAGCCAAGGGTGAGGTTGGAAGTTGCAAAACTGGGAGCCTCAAGGGAAGAGAAGTGGTGGATAGACAAGAACTGGTTCTCTGCCACTCACTGAGTTTTCTACAAATGCCGCCTCCCCACCAAACCCCCCCAAAAGGGCTCCCCCTCCTCCTGTTCCTGGTGCTCAATGGGAGGGGCAGCCAGAGCAAAGCCATCCATCTGGTTCCCATCACAGGAAGGGCTGCCTAGGCTAGCTCCTGCCAAAGCCTGTCATTAGCAATCAGCACGAGAGAGAGCATGAGAAAACACAGCACAGCTAACACAACAAACCTAATACTTTTAATACACTAATCATAATGACAGTACTCAATTCTGTTCTTTACAGAAATATCACAGGAGTCAGACGGGTCATCCTCGTAGCCTCATTTTATCAGGGAAATTAATGTAACCGGCAACGCAAATGTTATTTTCTTATGCCACAGTAGATCCATCAGCACCTATTAGAAGCATCTACAGGAGTGAAATATGGCAAAGAAGGATAATTTGATTAAGCAGGTGCAAAACCTTGCTACCTATTAATACACTTTGTCTCCTTTTAGTTCCAGCATAATAGACACGGCATTTAAATCCTGATGCTGCCACTGTAATCCAAGATCTAGTATTTTATGAAAGCATGGAGAGATGATCATCAAACTGCTCATGTCCTCTTGCCACAGAAGTTCAGCACAACCCTTCCCACCTCCCTTAGCCTTGCCAACCATGCAGAGCAATACCAGCATTTCCCCAGTTTCCATAAACTGCCTGTCTTGCATATCATCCTCTAAAATCTATTTTATCACTCATTCATTTCAGATGGCCAGCAGTGAAAAAAGAGCCAAACCATCATCCAAGCAGTCTGTAACAATACCTGCTACAGCTGCTGCCATGCGAATGAAGATCTACAGGGATATTAGGGCCTTGGAACACTGGGCACTGCACATAGATGAAAGCAGAACTGCCAGCTGGACTTTGCAGGCACAACTTTCCCCCCACCTCAGCAATATAATCACACACTCCCCTAATTACTGAGTAAGAGTGGCTGTTAATTACCTATCCGAAGTAATGAAATCTGACTGGGGTCAAAAGCAATCTGACAGTAGGGAACAGAGGGAGGCAGCAGGCTCTAACCCTTTGCTGTTCTCCTAACCTGCCTCAAACCTTAAACCAGATCCCTCAGGAGTTTGTTCTCCCCACAGGCTACACACACTCCTTGTGTAGAGTGCTTGTCCAGGTCTCTGAGAGCCACACTTTCCCCATCACTTCGAAAAGAGCTGCCCCTGCTCCACTGGCACAATCCTGCCATCCTGGAAGAGCACACTGGAGCAGGTGAACACTTTGGGACCTCCAGGAGAGCAACCTGAGATCAGCTTTGCATCACAATGCCTCCCTTGAGCTCCTCACACCAGAGTAACAGCAACAGCACAACTACACTCACACAGCAGCGACCAAAACTGATGAGTTTCTTTGCTAACACCTCCCCTTCCTACAGTTCCCTGTACTGGAAGAAGGTGACCGAGATGGGAAATAAAGAAGAAACCTCCTTCAGGAAGAATTACTATGTCTCTGCCTAAAGGGACGTGGCTCAAACTCCCTCAGGACTGTCCCAGGCACATCACTGTCACCTGGCTTGCCTCTCTCTAGCTCCCTCCTTTTGTTAGGCTGTTCCCACGCACATCTAAGAATATCCTGATGAGTGAATATGAATAACAACTCTTTCTTCCTCCTTTCAGGAAACTACTTCCCCATTTGTTTCTCTCCTCTCCCTGCTTCGGTATTTAGCTGCAAACGTTAATGACTCATTTAAGAAAAGGAAAGCATCTTCTAGGAATGACTTGCCCCTGGCTATTCCATGGGCTGCTCAGAAGTAAATCCCGTAATTTATACCCTCTTTGGTCAAAAAGGAACATTCCCAGGACCAAAGAAAAGCACAGGTAGAGAGAGAGATGGAAAGGGAGAGGAGATTGTCATGCTCTCTCCTGCACACTTTGCTGTTTGTTATTCTAGTGCTTTAAAAAGTAAAGATCACTGGGATATCAGGGCCAAGCGTCAGGCCAAGTCTGCTCTGACTTGCTGCCATATAATCAATGAGAAACTTTTCAAAATGTCTTCTTTCTTCCCCTTTGTGCACTTACGTCTCAGCCTGCTACACTACAGCTAACACAAGCCTCCAGAGGGTCAGACAGGCATCAGTGCCACACCCCAGGATGGGACCACAGCCGGGGGCAAGGAGGCAGCTCCGCTGCAGGAACCCGGCAGTCCTTACCCCTGACCTGGCTGTCTTTATAACACCTCCTGGCCCTTCATTCCTGCTGTCTTGGCTTGACACTGCATGCTCACCTGTGGGCTGGTAAAAGGCCGCATGCTGGTTGGACTCCTTCAGGTTGCTTGCTGGATCCCGGTGAGCATTGCCCCTCCCAGGAACAAGACGCGCAACCATGGGATACAAGCAGGAACAAGCCATAGAGCACTGTACATCCAAGAGAGCTGCAGAGCAGGACGAGATGGAGAATGAGGACAGACAGCTCTGTAAAAAGCAGCTTTGAAGGAAGAGATATGGTGGAAACAGAAGCTAACCCCTAAAAATGGAAAAAGAACAAAGAAGGCTATGGAAGGGCAACCGATCTGCTGTAGACTGAGCAGTTAGGGTTGGGAAAGAAACAACCAGGTTACTGCTGATGGACTGATGAATGAGCAGTTCAGTTTCTCTCCTAGACCTCCCACCATAAGAAGATGGGAAATGGTGTGTTAAAACCTTCAGGAGGTAGAGCTAATAGAAATATATCTTTCATTTTTTCCTTAAAAGTCATGGATCAAGAAGGGTTTTCCTACCTTTCACCATTCTTCTCACCTCTGAAGCATTTTCCCTGTCTTTCCATACTTTAAATTTACACTTTAAAATAGCAAAAAATACTTTGTATAGCAAGCCAGCCTGTTGTTTAGACACAGTCAAACCTAAGCAATATAAAGAGGAGAAAAAGCAGAGGGGAAGAGAGGCAGATGGGGTGAGCTGTGCAGACAGGCATTGCAGCCCGAGTGTTACTGAAACATGCTGAAGCACCATTTGCACAACTTCTAACTCCCGAGTTTTTACAAGCTTAAAAATGCAAATACAAAGTCTGACTGCAAGGCAGAAAGGTGGGAGCTCAAGTTTCAGCTCAGAACTACATTCCTAGTGCTGTTGTACTTAAGATTATAAAAATAATGCATCTATACTGAAAAGGCCGATTTGACATGCCTCTAGACAAACAAAAAAATAAAACCAAAAAAAAAGATATTATTTGGAGATGTAGAAAAGGAAAAACAGTATAAAATATGCTTTTCATCAGTTGATCACATATCACTTGTTTTTAAGTAACTACATATATACCATTTTCACAGAAGTGTTTGCCAAAAATTCAATAAAGCTTGTGATTGTGAAGGAGTACCTCAATACTGTTTGGTTACCCTGCACTTGAAAAGCAGCTTTGGACAGATATTAAATGCATAATGCTTGCTATTATACATACTATTATATATGTACACTACATTTAGAAGAATAGTACCCAAAAACTGTAAAAATATATCCAGGAGTATTCATGTTATTAAAAAAAGTACTTCCCTTCCCTTTCACTTGAAATTACTGCAAGGTCCAATGCAGCAGGCTGCAAGAGGGGGCAAGCACCCAGTGACACCTTGCTTGAGAACACACCGAGCAGGCAGGCTCTGCTCTCTGCACTCTTCCCAGAGCCCATCTGAGATCCTTGACTCTCAAGCTATGTCAGGGCAGCTGAGCTGTGATGAACTGCCCTCACTAATGCTGAACTTCTTTGTTTTGATGAGGTAAATGAATAGTTACGTTTGTGCCCTAAGTGGACTATACATCACCAAGGCATTTAGCCACTTACCTTAGTACTGTCAAACATACTTTGCAATGGCCAAACACAATCCATATGATAAATTTATGCAGCTGAAGTCTTCAGACCACCAGTAATTCCTGCCTTAAAACCCACGTGATTAAGAACAGAGGCAGGACAAAAAAGAAAATAGGGAATAAGTAAGTACCAGTGACCTGAAGTGGCACAGATTTCCCAAAGAATATGACAAGCAGAGGCATAATAAAATAATCCAGAGCTGAAAAGGCAGGGCTAATACTTTCAACTTCGCATTTCTGCGATCTCACATCGCGTGTCAACAGAAAGACGAGTGCTTGCAGAAATGGGTGCAAAACATGGGATCTGTGGAGGCTGAGCCACAGATCAGATTTGGAAAGGAATCTGCCTTGGTCCTCTGCTGGGGCAGACATATATCCATTGACGCTGTTTCAGCTCAGCTCAACTCCTATGGAGTTTGTCTGGGGATTCACTAAGGGGACTGGTGCCAAAGAACCCACAAAAATAGAGGGCCACAATGCATTTCCTCCCTTTTCACAGAATCATACACTGCTTTGAGTTGGAAGGGACCTTTAAAGGTCCAAACCCCTGCCATACGCAGTCACATCTTCAACTAGATCGGGTTGCTCAGAGCATCATCCAGCCTGACCTTGATTGTTTCCAGAAATGGGGCATCTACTTCCTCTCTGGGCAACCTGTTCCAGTGCCTCACCACCCACATTGTAAAAGACTTCCTTATATCCAGTCTGAATCCCTCTTTTAGTTTAAAACCATAACCACTTGTGCTATCAATAAATGCCCTGCTAAAAAGTCTGTCCCCATCTTTCTAAGGTTAGGTATTAGAAAAAAGTTTTTCACCCAGAGGGTATTGGGAAGTGGTCACAGCACCAGAGTTCAAGAAACCTTTGGACGATACTCTCAGGCACATGCTGTGACTCTTGGGGATGGTCCTGTGCAGGACCAGGAGTTAGACTCGACGATCCTTGTGGATCCCATCTAGCTCAGCTTATTCTGTAATTCTTATAAGCCCGTTTTCGGTGCTGGAAGGCTGCTCAAAGGTCTCCCCAGAGCCTTCTGTTCTCCAGGCTGAACAACCCCAACTCTGCCAGCCTGTCATCACAGAAGTACACTAGCCCTCCCATCATTTTTATAGCCGTCCTCTGGACCCGCTCCAACATGTCCACGGCTTTCCTGCGCTGCGGATCCCAGAGCTGGATGCAGCGCTCCAGGCGGGGGTCTCACGAGAACGGAGTAGAGGAGGAGAATCACCTCCCCACTCCCCTCTTCCCGAGACGATATTAATCTCTAAGGAGGCCGGATCCGGCCGCGGGAGCCTGCCTCCCCCGCCCCCGGGGCCGGGGGCCGGCGCTGGCGGCGCGGCCGCTCCATCGCCGCGCCTGGAGGGGCCTCTAGCGGCTCCCGCCGGGCATTCCCGAGCCGGGCATTCCCGAGCCGGGCATTCCCGAGCCGCGCAGCCCGGCCGCACGCACCCTACGGGCACCGCGGCCGCGGGTACCCCTCGCACCCGCTCTCCCCGCGGGCTCCGCTCCCCAGAGCCGGCTGCCGGAGCTGGTGAAAGCGCAGCAGCCAAACCAGCCGGTGCTGGCGAGGATGGCGAGCCACCCGCGGCTGCCACCCACGCTGCGGCCATCGGCCCAGATACAAGCTCCAGACAGCACAGAAAACTTTAATCTTATTATTCTTCCAGTTTCCCGCAATGAAACCTGGATTTGCAGCACGAGCTGAGTCAACTCACACAGTACGTCAATATTCACCCATCAATTTGGAAAAAGGGGATAACAGCGAGGCTGAAGGCTCGGATGACTTCAGGGCTGTATTTGCTGCATCACAGATAAACACCCCACTCACCCTGCCAGTGTTCCCCCGTGGGGATGCAATTCCGCAGGCAACAGTCAATTGCTCATGGAAACATTTGTTGTGGCAGAATTTCCCACTAACACCGAGTTTGGCACAAGTAGAGTCACTTTTTAAACCCCATTTAGAAGTGAATACCAAAGGGAATGCAAGCCCAGGCCCCACTGCATCCCACTCACTTCCAAGCCCTGTATTTACGGATAATGTCACTAAATAAGACTGTTCAGGTGGGAAGGGATCTTGGGAAGTCTGCAGGTTCCTGCTCAAAGTAGGGCCAATCCTGACTTCATGTGATGTTGCGCAGTGCTTTGTTCACCTGGGCCTTGAAAACCTCTGAGAACAAAGGTCCTAGAGTCTCTTTAGGCAAGTTATCAATGAACAATTTTCCTCATGGAGATTTTTTTATCTTAATATTTTCTCAGAAAATCCCACTCCAGTTTGCAATCCTTGTCCCTTGGAGCTGGCTCCATCTTTTCATGAACTTCCCCATAGATAGGGGGGCAAGCTGCAGTAAGGTCTCCTCCAAAGCCATCTCCCTGTCCCTCAGTCTCTTCTTCCAGAGCACATGCTCCAGGCCCCTGGCCATCAGAAACCCAGCCATTTGACTGTTTCACACTATGTGCCATTTATATTTTATAGAAAGTAACAAAAATGCTTAAAATACATGTGTGAAGCCACAGGTCCAAATTTCAATAGTTCTTCAAGAAAAAGGCAACAAACCTACTAGCTATACATTTATTTAAAGGAAAGGCAGACAGCAGAGACCATCTATGTTTAAAAACATAAAAGCAACCCTCCTTCAAGGCAGCAGAGGGAACCTACTTACCATTTTTCACTTGCCTCTCTGTGAAATACACATGAACATACTTAACTCCTTGAAAACTTAATGCCTTCAGGAGGAAGCATGCTCCAAAATGCCAGCATGCTTTATACCAAAAGAGTCTTCTCAACAGGAGTATAATGATCATTTGTTGCAGGTAAATTATTTGCAGGAAGACAGATGTCATATTAGAAAATAACACGCTGCAGTCCCAGAGACTGTGCTCAGTGCCCAGCACTTGGGGAGCACTACAAGAATGATTAGGACCTTGGTATGTGTTGATGGGAACAGCACTAATTAAATATCATGAGCTCTGAATACAACTCCCAGGTGAAGGAAGCACAGGAGGCGTATCTGGCCAGCCTGGGAGATGACTCTTGCAGCAGCCCTCCTCCTCTGCTACAGCCACAAGCCACATCCTTGGGCAGAGCTGCTAGGAAGTGCCAGTCAGAGCAAGTACTGAGCCCAAGCACAGCTCTTGTACACGTTCAGGTGCCCTGGCAAGTCACTGCTGTGTAAGTAGGAAATCCATTCTCTATGCAAAATGACATTTGCACACACATTTGAGTTGACACTGTCAAGAGCTGCCACCCAAATGCTGGCACAAACACAGCACCCCAGCTCAGGGACACCAAATAAAACAGATTCAGCTGCCTTTTTAAAATCCGGGAAGCTGACACCAAAACCACCCAGCCAGACTGGTTAGCTGGCTATTCCACTCCTCTGCATCAGAATCAGGATTTCCAGCCTCCTCCCCAAGTGAGCTGGAAAGGTGAGTTGTCACCATGACAGAGCCGCATGGAGATATGATGAAATCACCAGCAAGGCTCCCATTGACCTCAGGTAAACTCTAGCACACACCATGACAGGCTCCAGAGAAACTCGACAAAGACAAAAATGGATACCACTATTCTTTTGGATGAGGAAAAAAAAACCTATTTCTTGTTCTTTTCCCATCTATTTCTGAGGACATCACTTGGAAGCCTATCTCCAACTAACGTCTAATCACTTTTTTTCCCCCATTTGTTATATTTCAAAGGTAAAAGTATCACATTTATTCAGATCAAGGAGGTATCAGAATAGTCAGTGAGCTGTGCAGACTCTTTGAGAACTACAGTTGATCTAGAAGACACATCTTTATTGTTTCAGCTGCAATAAGTCGTTATTTTTCAAACTAACCAACACAAGAAAAAAAAAATCTCCATTACTACTCAGCATGCCAAAGCATACTTGAACTGCTTCAACACGCAACGCTGGAATTAAAACAAAGAGTTATTTCAGGTTTGTTTTAATTCATTACTAATGTGTCGACTGTTTTAGGATCCTTTGCCAAGAGCAGCTACCCTTTGCTGAGAGCTAATGAAGTCAAGATCAAAAGCAGTTGTGTCCTGGACCAGACCAGTGTCAGGGATCAGGTGGAACTGCAGGGCTGGGCAGTGCAGTGCACTGCGTCTTGCAGAGATGTGATGTTTAAAGCATGGACCAGGAGTGAATTCAAGTTTAGGGTGGTTGCTTGCTGTACAGGATCAACTTCACCAGGTTAGCTACTTTCTACCCAGGTGTATAGAGATCAATAGCTGCATCTATTGGCAGCAGGTCATTTCTAAACTGGCGTTAACCAGCACCTCTCTATCTCTGTTTCTGAGACTGTTGCAGAAGGAGTCAGCTAAGCATCAAATATGGTTACTAACAGGGAGTGCATGATATGGATACGAATGTTGTGTCCTGGGTCTGCAAGGGTGAGCTGCAGTGCTGGGGAGCAGCAGGAAGCCCTCCTCCCTCTGATTCCAGAGATCCCTACAGCCCAGCATTGCACAGGCTGGCCAGCAGATACAGCTTGCTGATCCCCTGTAACCCCTGCAGCTCTGCACTCCTTGGAGTGCTTTGGGAAGAGGCTGTGAGGCACTGATGCCATGCCAGCCTTGGAGGGAACAGCCAAGAGGCAATGAATTCAGTGTCAAGGGCAGCAGCAGGGCTGGAGCGAGCAAAGACGAACCTCACCCTGTGTGCAAGACAGTACCAAAATGCTTTGAGAATGACTCAGTGCACCATGACAGGGAGACAATCTGGACACGAACACGATGGATCAATGGAGAGACTCCCACCTGCACAAGCATGTTCACAGCACGAGAGGTGTCACAGCACCCAGCCAGAGCTGGGACCTGGCTACAAGGGGCTGGCAACCAGGGTGCTAATTCATAGTGCATCCGTAAACACCTTTATTTCTCTGGAGCTACATCAAGGTCTGGAAGCAGAAAAAACAGTTACTCCAAACCAAAACTTGGCACTATGCCTCCCCTTGTGATTATTTAAGGGCCAACACATTCCCAGAACAGTTAATAGCTCTGTGCTCTGCTTAGAAAGGAGGACTCCACAGAAACAAAAGTGGAATAAAGGGAGAGGCAGCAGTACCACCAAAACACCAAAGTTACAAACGGGTTTGGAAACAGGTCAGGCATCAATGACACACAGCTTCTGCAAGGACTACCAAAGCATAGACATGGAGGGGGTCATAGACACCATTCAAAAGGCAGCTATTTCTTTCTGCTCATCAGCTGTGAGGCTTCAGATAGAGACTTCACCCAGTCTGGGAAATAACCCTTTCAAACAAAAGGCAGGCACATTTGGCAGAGTCCGAGAACCAAGCAACGAGAGCCAAAAGACATCTGGAATCATGATCTACAGGGAAAAACTCAGATGCTTAAGAGGTTACACAGGTAGCAAATACATCCTGAGAATACAGAGACCTGAGGCCAGATAACTGTTTGAAAAGGATGGTCAGCAATTGTACTACTGCACAAAGAAGAACAAAAACTTACTATACACCTAATAATCTTTGAGAGTATCATGAAAAAATTTTTGACAACAGGGACAGTAGAGGCCTAACACAGGATTTGTTGATAGGTTGTGAAATCACCCTCATCAGAGGTTTTGAAGATAAACATCTAGCCTTCTTGGGGGCAAGGAGATGGATTAGAAGATATCTTTAAGTTGCTTCTGGCCCTGAATTTCTAAGAGTATTCCAGTTCCACTGGTATGCCCTTTCTTGTCAGTAGGCTTTGATTATTAACCTTAAAAAAATCCCAAACTTGTCCTTCATTGTCTTCTGTGATGCCAATTCTCATTTTCTTCCTTATTTTATTGAGTCAACAGATCATACACCTCTGTGTCAAACTACGGGGAACAAAACTTCTTGTGTTCACACATATAATGAATATGATAGACACAGAAAACACCAGCCCTGCCAGCTTTAGAACAAAATACATTGATTTACTCCATGGCAGCATACCCTGGAGTCTTGCATAATACGCCCAGATACTAGCTTATCAAAAATAAATAGAGAATTTTGCTGAGCAGCAGAAAGTCAGAGGTGAGGGGCAGCAAGGGATAATTGAAAGATTTGAAACAAATATGTAATAGTCAGATCTGTTTCCTGTTTCCAGAAGTAAAGGAATTTCCTGTTTCCGTAACTGGCTATTTAAAGAAACTCCTGACAACAGAGGGTTTCGGGTTGGGTCTTTTTCCTAATAATGCCAAACAAAATAAATTAATAGGGCTGGTGTTCCTGAGCTCATTCTTTGGAGAGGAGTGGCCTCTCATTTGCAAGCCATGCTGCCAGGTGCCTCGGTGGCTTAGCACCCAATGATGGAGGATGAAGAGGAGGTTGTGGCACAGGAAGGCCCAGCAAGCACCACAGCCTCTGCAGAGGGCTCTGCCATCAGTCTCTTCTTTCAGCTCATGCCATAAATACTGAAGTCAATCCAGACTGACTAGTAGGAACACAGGAACAGCAAAGAGCCCTACAGCCAGCTAAAAATCTCAGCTGCTGCAATTATTTGCAGAAATACCCAAAGACTTCTTTTCTCCAAACATGAAGCTGGATTCTTTTCATTCCAGCTGTTTCTACAGTCAGTCAAGGAGGGGAAAATAAAATTAAAAATTTAAAAAATCCTAGATTGTTCACTTGTGGAGTATTTCTGTCATGCTGTCATTTTAGTGGTTTTCATCTCTGCTCCAGGGCAGTTCAAACAGCTAAAAAAAATGGAGGGGGGGAAGTGTACTGAAAGGTACAGCCCTGCTGGAAACTGCAGGAGAGCTCTGACCTCCTCACTATAAAAAAGGTCTGACATTGGAAGTATGCCTGTGTTGTACACTGTGCATTTTGAAAATCTGAGGGTTTCATAGACTTTAAATAGCTAAAATAGCTTTTAATTTTTTTTCTTTATTTATTTATGAAAAAGAAAAATTACATATGCAGATTTTCAACACTCAAGAAGCAAAATTCTATCCAGGTTTGGTCTTGAAGAAAAAAAGCTGTGCGACCATTTGTACTGTATTGCATCAGGATTTCATAGCGATTTGCGAAGGAAAACCAAACTGATTGGCTTGCAGAGGGGTTAGCTGGGCCCACGACTTTCACACAGGAGATCATGAAGGTAAAAGGAAGCTGGTGCTGCCTGGGGACAGAGCCAAGTGGTGTGACATCCACCACTCTGCTCGGCTCACACGTGCACAGGCTTGCAGCTAGGGACCCTTCCACGGCAGTAGAGGTAAAAAATACACAACAAGGTATTTCTAGGGATGGAAGCAAGGCAGCCTGCGACCAGTGTTCTGCTTCCTGCTCTCCAGGGGCCCACTTTGTTCTTCCATACATAAAATGACACAGGGCTCAAAGACGTACACTCCTAGTTTTCATCTTAATCAATAAGCAAAAATGTTAGGGCTCTGAAATTTACTCGTGGATCAGGACGAGAGCAGAACCTGAGAAGTTCCACCAGTCTTCATAACACAGGAGTTTCCTGATGCTCCTCTTATTCCTGACTCCACAGGAACACATAGTCTTGCCCAGCTGCCAGTTAGGCAAAGCACGTTTAAGCAGGCACAAGTTTAGGGGAGAGAAATGGAGCTGGACAGGACCGCTACTAACGACCCTTCAACTCCCTTGCATCACTCCTGTGATTAGGGAACTGGAAAGATTTGTTGTGGCGAAACATGAGGGATGCCCAAATCTGAAGAGGGGAGCAGGTGGCAAAGATTAATGGGTAGAGGAGAGGGGATAATGCTTTCTCTGGCTACCATTTCACATGATGCTGGGCTACACATAGTGCTGGTTTTGCACTGCTTGTTCTGGATGGAGGCAATTTTTTAAAAAAAAATATTGCTTCAGATATTTGCAACATTGAAATTAAGCATTATTTTGTTACTGGCATTATCTCAGCTGTGAAATATTTGGGGCATTTGAGTCAGTGCACAGACAAGTGTCAAAAGGATTGGAAAAACAGATTTCCTGCCATTTTTCACATTAAAACGGATGCTCAATGGAAACTGGCCTTCTCACCCCAGCTGCCAAAACCCCAATTGCCTATTGCAAAAGCCTGGTCCATTTTTCATGGACAATTTTTCCACCTGTTTCCTGGTAGGTAATGACACCCAAGAGCAGGGAAACAGCAGTGTTTTAAGGGTCATGGTCATAGCACTACCTACGTGGATCTGTGCAAAGTCTGTACTCCAGATCCATTCCCATGGCAGATGCTTTTACCCCATCACACTCCCAGTTTGGATTTCTGCAGACCCAAAAAGCCCCATCCTCACCACAAGCAATCTGCCAGGGATGGCCTTCCTGCTGCTGCCACCAAGGAGGGCTCGCATGGAAATCAGCAAAATGACACTTTGGCCACATCAGCTTGCTGAGCTGCTCAGAGGTGGCCTCTCCACATGATGGTCTACTGAAAGGCTGCCCCGGGCAGCCCCAAACACAGAAACCCCTTGGTTCAACACGAGACCCTTTTTCTAAAATCCTCAGCAGCTCAATGCTTTTTTCTGGTCTGGAATTTCAGAGTAGGCCAGGCACAACCAAGCTAAGGACACACAGGAAGGTTTACAAAAGATTTTCACAGAGGCATTTGATTTTCCTCCCGCAAGTTACGAGACCTACTTGCAGCCAGCAGCTATCATAGAGCTTGCCAGAGCTGTCATGATGGGATCATGCAGAAGCTGCAAACATTTTGCATTTTGCAATTGCATGCATTTCACAGAGACTATGGTATTTGCCATGATGCCATAGGACTCTCAGTGTGCAACCACAGCCGCATTCCCAGGATCTCAGGACTTGAAAAGGCGTAGAGCTTGGAGTGTGTTCAATCAGCTCCAAACCTTTAAAAATGCTACAAGGCAAATTCTTACCTCCTCACTCACTCTCCCTGTAGAGGAACACTAAGATGGCCACACCAAGCCCCCAACAGCATCACCAAGAGCCATGTGAGACATTTCCTACCAGAGAAGGACCAAAGCTGCCTCCTGATTGACTGACCCTGAGAAACAGAGCAGACATTGAAACAAGCCTGCAGAATCATGACCAAAAGTCAGGATTAATACAGCACAAGTAGCAGTAAGTTATTCAGTAATCTGAAGCACCAAACCTCCAAGACTTGCAGTCATTCAGAAAGTCTGGAAAAAGGCAACATCAGCTCAGATTTCAAAAGCAGCAAAGCAAGTGCAAGCTTGACAGCAAGCATTCTGTAGTTCCTGACCTTTGGAAAATATTGGAAAAGGTATTAAGCAGGGGGAGAAAATTAAAAATCAGTACATGCCTAGACTGCCTCTACCCTACTGTTTTACAACTTCCACAACATACCTCTCCTATGAGGTGGAGGTGGCTGGCAGGGACAAGAAAGGAGGGCTCCTGAGGTCAGCAGTAATAACCTAAGTGACATGACTAATGAGAGCAGAAATCAGTAAGCCTTGCTTACATGCTCACCTTCATCACTGCTAACACCAGTGGGAAGCATTTGCCAAGAATAATCTGGTCTAGACCACAGCAAGGCATGGAGCTGCCTACCAGCTGGGGAGAGCAGCGATCGAAGCTTTCAGTTCCATTTCCCATTCACGCCACCAGACCCGCTTCACTGGAAGAAACGTATGCAGAGGAACCAGAAACGATGCTTTCTTTTCAATGTCAAAATCCGAGACCAGAGCAAGTTTCTCCAGTTCTTAGCATGTAATCTGTCTCCCACACAACACAAATGAGGACATCAGGTATTAAACTGAGGGCTTGCTGAATGGGAAATTTTAAGTGTGGGATGGTGCAGGGTTTTCCTCCCTCACCATGTACAACTAATGGCCTGGATCCTGCATATTTCTGGCTTTTTGCACTGTGATTTAATGCTACAGTGACTTCAGTTGAAATTAGTAAGACAGCTTGCACACCAAGAAAATATTTAGGCAGTATTTAAAAACAATTTCTGGGTTTGGGTTTCAGGCATAATTGTGGGAAAAAAAAAATCACAGTGTGTAGGCTAGGTGCTTGAAAAAGTTAGTGCGATATGTTCTAACACCATTCCTGCAGAAACTTTGTGATCATCATGAACTACTTGGTGCACAAATAATTCTCAAAACCGAGGTATCTGCAGACCACATGCAGAATCTACATCTAAGTTATTCAGGCCATTCAGATAAAAAAAGCAATTGCTTACAGCATAAAACCAAATACAGGGTCACTTCCCTCTTGTTCTTTTACAAGCTAAACCAATTCCATTATACATACTTAAACTTTTAATTGCTGTTGAGATACCATTTACATCTAATAACTTCCATTTCACATAAAAGCTGTAACAGTCAATGGAAGAGACAACAGCCTATGGAGCAGAAGGAGGAAAGGTGGTGGCTTATACACACAGAACAGATATCATTAGCATCATCTCCACAAAACAGGAGAAACAGCAATGAAACTGGAAAAGGAAAAAATCAGAAGGGGAAAAGCAAATAATATGTCAGGTAGGTCACACTACACAGGAAAATGGCTAGGCTGAAACTAGTTCACAGACACCTGGAATGCTCCAATAGTGAGACTTTTTTCAGATCACATAAAAAAAATTCTATTTCACCCGCTTAAAAAAGAAATCTGCGCTCTCCATTCTATCTGAAGGTCGTAACTTTGTTACTGGACGATACTGCTATTGGCAGAAACTGGGTAAGAGCTATGAAATCAAATATTTATTTGCTTTTAAATTCAGGGGCGCTAAGAACCACTTACACTTAATATTAATTTTACCTGTGTGCTTATATTTGCATCTGTGAAAAACTTTCGGACCACTATTATCTCTCCAAAATTTTCATCCAATAACACGTGACTGCGGTGAGGTTTTTCCTTTAAAAATGTTACAAAAATCACATGACTTGGATGATCAGCTCCAACACCCCTTAAAGTGACCTCATTGATTGCCTGTCACTTTCAGGTGGAGCAGCCTCAGAGTCAGGAGCCTGAGGAACAACTAATGACAACAGGTCTTGCATTTTGAAACTGTCTCCTCCCACACGTGGTTTCTACAGTGAGACCAGGACACACTGGATACTTTTTAAATCCAAGACACAAGCCTTTGCCTAGAGGCTTGCTAGAATTAGTGTTATGCTATGGCACAATACAATTCATTGTACAATTGCTCTATATTACACTTTTTTCTTAATTACTCATTTATTTGCAGGGTTTAAACATTTCCTTTTAAAAGGGAAGGTTTAAAATAGGTATAGATATTGTAGATACATCAGCTATTACATGTCTATCTATCTATATATACATATGTATATACACCGGCTCTCAGAAGATCAGGACACCTCTGGAGAGCACACACATTGCTATCAGCCCTCTGAGGCTGGTTTAGTCTACCTCCAAATTTCAAAGTTACTCCAAAGCAGATTCCTCCTGGGATAAATTTAATCCTGTAAAAAGTAGTAAGACCATGCTATCGATGCTCACAGAGTGTGCCTTAGGACCCCAGATCTGAAAAGTCATTCATCAGTGATTTGCTAGAGAAAGAGAAATCAGTATTCCCATACCCTGTGACCTTGCTTGCCACACCACCCAGGGAAACAGGGGCACCAATATGCCTTGACCCAGCCCCACGCAGCAACGGCTCAGGGCTGACAGATGTGGATTTCACCACATACCTATGACAACAGTTTACATGGATTAGCTGGTTTGACTCACTTCTCTTTTGAAATATGAATACAGCTTGAAATTACCTAGGAAGTGGCACTGCCTGTGTATCCAGGCTCCCTGGTCAGAAGAGAAAAAGGTTGCTTTATTCAGGTTTGAAGCATGGTTTTCCCCTGCAAGTTTTCATTACCTTCTCTCCCTTGCCTTTTGAAGTGGCCAGCTGGCTAATGCCAGCAGTATTTGCCATGCTGTGGGTCACAGCCCAACTGGGCAGGCTGGCAGCACTGCCCAGATAGATATAGGAAGTCCAGGTTTCCCAAACACGGGTGTTCCTACTGCATGGTCAGACAAATCGAGTACAAGTAGTAGACCCAATAATTAAACAGCAAGCTCATATTTGGTGCTTTTCATCCATACACTCCAAACACATTAAAGAGAAGCAGTGTGTTATTACTATTATTGCTGTTTGCTGTATGGGGAAACTGAGGCATGGAGCGATGAATTTCCCTACTAGCTTCACCTAGTGGGTTGAAACAAAGCTTGGGAGGGGACCTGTTAGCACAAGTTTGAACCTAAATAGCAAAGAAAACGAAGTTATTATCTGCATTCCATCAACTGCTGTACCATATGGTTAGATGTGGGAATGAGTCCAAGCAAAGCACCCAAATGACTCCTTCAGCTCCAATGCAACAAACAAAACCCAAAACTTACATCCACATATTAATCAGTGTAATCCCTTAAGCTTTGCTTGCGTTTCTGCTGACACTATGTTATGAGGATCTATGCTGAAAATTTAATGAAGGATAAACCCAGCAGATGAGCACTGTCTCTAACACTATATATACCTGATCCCATCTTCCCAAAGCTCCCAGCTTCCAAGAGGGCTTTTTTCTCCTTTGACTACAGGCTCTTTCCATCTCTGGTAAGATGGTACTTAAAAGTATACTCTAACAAAGCATTTGCTGAGAGCACCTTGGTTCCTGATTACATCTCCAGCACGTGTCAGGAAGATACTGCACACACTAATTACTCTTTATCTGAATCAGAGATTCTCAGATTTAATAATCTGGAGTCTGAGACACAAGAATGAGCAAGTCTTCTGTTATTAAATATTGTACAGTTTACCAAATAGAAGAAAAAGGAAATGAAAACAAGATATAAACGGCCTTTGTTTCCTTTGAAAATTGCTTTGTTCTGCTGCCCCACTGCTTGAAGTAGATGAACTCATGTACACCAAGAAATGAGGAAAATTAACCAAGGGATGAAGGACAGGAGAGGGAAGCCTTTACCTGGGTGCCCTGCTCTGATGATGCAGAGATGTTTTGTATGTTTAAAATTACATTTCTTTCAGCTTCTGCCCTCAAATCTTGAATCAAGCAATCCTGGATTGCAAGTTCTGCCCATGAAGACCTGCCAGAGGGCCTCCAAGAAGAAGCAGGGAGAAGACAAAAAGACATACCATGATTGCTCCACTGACTCTGAAATCAGATAAGCATGCTCAAACCAGAGTGAATGCAGCAACATTACTTCACGTCTCACATGCAGGGGCTTCTCCTCCTCTGTATTTTAATGGTTTGGGCATTCAACCCAAGAAAAAAGTGGTGACAATGTTCCCTGTGCATCCAGGGGCAGAAAAAGCAGGTACATTGACAAAAGGCTGTTGCTCCATGAAAGCTTACTTTTTATGCCCTCCATAAATTTGCAGATACCCTGCAAGTAATTTCTGAAGTGGTTGGGTTGGTTTTTTTTCTTACAAACATCAGCATAAAAATTTAGCCTCACTGACAGGCAATGTCACACTAGGGATAAGTTCACCAGAGCTGTTAAAAAATATTTCAATACCAGATTAGGATGCTGTTTACTTCTTCGGCTAGACTAAAATGTGGAAGCATCCTTATCTAGAAAGGTGGCCACCTGCCTTTAGACCAGGAGGGCAAGACAAGGAGAACTAAGGGGAACAACAAAATTAGAGCAGTTGCGTCAAGGGCATTGACAGGGGGCTGGACATGCAACAGAAATGGCATCTCCATGCAAAGGCAAGAAGGCATCCAACAGAGGCAACCACTGGGGCTATTTCAACACAGCAAAAGTAAGGCCCAGCCAACCCAGAAAGACGCTGCAGACACACACAAGCAAGCCCTTCCTCACCAGCTTGATGGGAAAGGGTAACACAGGGAACAATACCTGGCAGACAGGAGGAAAATTAGGTAGAGCCCAGAGCAGCTGAAAGAGTTGTGCCAAGGGGCAGTGACAGCAAGTATCCAGTGCAGGTGAGCCAATGGTTGCACAGCCTAAGAGCTGGAGGAAACAGGGACGTGGTATATGTACATGTGTGTGCGTGCGTGCCTGCGCCAGGTGAGCCAGCAGGAAGGAGGTCTCAGCGATGATGGCAAGAGGTAATTATAGCCTGCAAAGGTTGGAGCTCATAAAAATGGAATTAGGTTTCCTCGAAAGTTTGTAGCTGCAGATTTTGCACGTAGTCTGGACGCACGGGATGAGCAAGAGACTGAACAACTACTCACTGTGTGTCCAAATGGGATAGGGCAGGCAAAAATTGTGAAGGGATTAAGAAAAGGTGTTTGGGAGGGAGGGTAAGGAGATGGCTCATACCACCAGTAAGGTACTGAGAGGAACATCAAGAGAAAGGCAATGAAAGGCTAAGTGGGAAGCAACGAACAAGGGAGAGCATGTGAGCAACATGGAAAGGGTAGCCAAGACCGTGGAGCAGGCTAGGGTAGAGCAGGCAGGGGACTGGACTAATGAGAGCCAATCTGAGGAATCTGCAGCACAGCCCAGAAAAGGGGCAGGGAGAACTGAACCAAGCAGGTGCCAGCAGGACATCCAGACAGGTCAGTGAGGATCAGCGGATAAGAAAGTAGGAGAGTTGCGAGCAAAGCAGTCAAACACAGATGGCAAAAGGTCACGGTGACCTGGCCAAGGAAGGGTGTTGAGACAGAAAAGATGTGAAGATAAATCAAAGTCCAAGGAGAAAAGTTTCCTCATGCACAGCAGAAAGACTGAGGGGAAAAGCTTCCTTATGCGCAGCAGAAAGACTGTAGAGAGGACAGAGGAAAAACCCCAGAACTTTTATATATCATTATCATCATATATATCATCATATATATCATTAATATCAGATACAGCCCTAAACAGATACAGCCCACAGGCACAAGTCAGGAGTTTACACAGGTGTTTTACCTTCTGCCTGAGCCTGAAATACTTCAGACCAAACATACACATTTTACAGGGTATGCTTAAACTCTGCTCTCCTTCCCACCCCTCTGCAGAGGAAAACCAAAGCCTGCCAAAATCCTTTTTACTTCATAATTTCCTTCCTTACTGCACCACAAAGCTAAATCAGCACAGTAACAAGATTCTGAGAGATCCGTGTGTATTTCCCTTTGCTGTGTAGGCTGCAGTCCAGCCAGAACAACGACGACAATTATTTCCTACAATTATTACTACATTTCACACCCTTTCCTCTGGGTTATGAGAAGCAGCACCCTTTCCTCGGCAACACCTACAGTGAGTTTCCTTCCTCACCAAAGGCCTGCCAATGTTCTCATCTTTATGGGTTTTTCACTCTGTCCCATCCCCCTCCATAAAGAAATAGGGTTCCATTTTCCACCAGAAACAACTCAGTCCTCAATTTCATCTGAAGAAAATAATTCATTTGGCAATTGTTAAAATAATTTTAAAAACAATTCAAAAATCTCATTTACACAATTATTGCCCCAGTCAGAAGCAAAATTTGGTTCTTTAAACCTCACTAATTTCTGGCACAAGGCTCTATCTGGCCCATCACAAGTAACACAAGGCTGACTTTTTCTGCACAGCAAAGGGGACTGTTCTGCACACTCTCTGCGAGGACGGCTTCGGTTTATCTTCCTCATCACTTCAGGATGCTACAACACCATTCCCATGATGACACTACCAGTTACTTCTAAAGGGGTGGTCGTTTTACCCCTACAAACAAACCTCCATCACTCCAAATGCACTAATTTAGACAGAAGGGATTTTCCAATCTCTTGGTGCAATTCTGAGCTGGCTTAGTTGCAGATCCTCCAGGGATGTATAAACAGCGAGCCAGAGAGCACCAGCCATTTTCTAGAGCTCTCCATCAACGTCCCTGTCAAATTCACTGCAAGGGAATGCCATAACAGTAGAAGGACATGCAACAAGGCCTTCAACTTTATTTTCATTTTGTAGATGAAGATCGAAATAAAACCACGGTTTGTTTTCCTGAGGCCTGAAGAGTTGGTCACAAGTCACAAGGAAAAATATGGTCTGTGTGAGATCCTAAAACAAAATACTTTAAATCAAGTAGATACGCTTTGCAGGTCACATTTAAATTCCATGCACCTTGTCATCTCTCTGTATGGGAAAATAAATAATTTTATAGGAGGAAAATGCTTTATCTCAGTTTGACCGGAACACCCCCGTGCATTGATGGGGGTGATTTGAAGAGAGTTATGCAGAAGTTCGCACCAAGGGGCAAGAAACCTCTTCAAATAACAGTGTAAATTGAATGTTTTGGAACCAAAAATCTCATTTTTCTGTATAAAGGTAGTCTGATAGCTAGAAGACACAGGCACATCTTTGCTAGACACTTCCTATCCACAGGCCCAACCACATCCTGCCTTGGATCTGGCTTCAGCTTCCTGACCCACCTCCTCTTCCTCCTTTCCTGGTAACACTCTTTTAATTATAACTGAGATAAAATAGCTAAACGGCCACTAGCAGGCTAATAAGCACAACACACCTACATGCCTAATTTCAGAAGATTACATCAAGCATTCCTTGTCAAGCTGAAACTGCTCACAGGACTGTGGGCTCAGCACTTAAACAAAATATGTGTATTTTGCAGGAGAGAAAAAGCAGGAGGAGTAAGGTCCTGTATCACCTTTAAACAAGGTCATGGGAGAAAAATACGGCTATTTCTTAGCCTTCTTTACCTGTCAAATAGGTCTAAAACACAGCCCAGCTTGACAGCAGCACTTAACCACCCCGCATTCTTCACTGAGATAATTACACCCGTAATAGCTGACCCTCTGTTCTGCACTGCGTCAGAGGAGTTTACCCTTTGTAACATAAACCCAAGAAATGGCTTAGAGCAAAATGAGTTAGGCTTTACCAGTCATCCAGCAAGACACACATAGCTTCGCTTCCACAAGGCGACTAATAAGCTGGACAAAGCCATCACAGAATCAATTAGGTTGGAAAAGACCTCCAAGATCAAGTCCAGCCTATGAAAGAAGCAAGAGAAAGGGTGAAACAGTACGTTTATTTAGTTCAATGCAAGTGGAGATGCAGGCTGCTGGACTGCTGCTCTGTAATAAAGTTTACCCAAAGCAAAAGTAAAAGCCTGATTTTACAACATTCTGCCACTATTTTAGAAGCGGAGACCGAGTACCATAATGCCAACAGAACACCACGGGATAAATCCTCCAAAATATGCAGCAAAGCAACCTTACAGAATGGCGAGGAAAGCCATTGGGTTCCACACTTATACATGTTACCTCATCTGGGCTTTTTCATGGGGAACAAAAGTTTGGAAGAAGAGAAGAATGGGAATCCAAAATGCAGTGACAAAACCCAGCTCCCCAAGAAGCCACTCGTTGCCTATTCTGTTCACATTTTGATCAATAAATACTCTACATTCAATATCACATTGTGCTTACGAATTACTTCTGAATCTTCTAGACAGAGAATCTTTTTGACATCCTGCTTACACAAAGGCCAAAGCCCTGAAACTCCAGCCACAATCAAGGCATACTGCCACCACCACAGCACAATATACACACATACATGTGCAAGACCCACAGGATGACTTACATTGGATTTCCTCTCCAAATGAATGTATAACCCAACTGTTCTCTTCACTTTTACTATTTCTGTCCAATTTCTTTCTTTCCATTCTTTCTTCTCTCTGTTCTCCATAACACTAACACCAGACATAACCCATACAGTGATGATGCCTCTCTGCCACCAATCTGGTTGGCTGACCCAGCCAGATCATGCAAAGGACTAAGCTCTGATATTAGGATTTGCATCTGAAAGTTTTAGTTTTCTTAAGCTTGAAGACCAGATTCCCTTGCATGCAGTTGCAGCATAAATCCTCTTTAATATACAATCTTACTTTGCGTTTGCAGGTACCAGTGCAATAAATGTTCTGTCAAAACTCTGTTTGCTGTGCTGCCTGGCAGATTGAAGCATAAGGGAGTGGTTATCCCAAAGCACACGCGGCATTTAAAGAATTCTCCTAGGATCTAGCATTTCATAAGGTGCCTTGCTGCTGTAGGATGTGGTCTGGCTGAGCCACAGTAGCAGATACAAGTAAAGATTTTTAGAGTAATATTCAATAATGGTGAAGCCACCATAGCATGGAAAAACTACTGCAAAGGACTAAACATTCCAAAATTTCTTCTTTCTCCTCAGTCTGCCACACCAACATCTGCAAGCCTTGTTCCTAAAGCTGTCATAAACCTGTCTTGCACAAAAGCACAGCAACTATGAGTTCAGTCCCTAACATGCTCAGCTTCCCCTCTCGCTACCTCAACAAATTGACAACATCTGACACGGGCTGGACCTTGCTCCCCAACCTGTGGAAGCAAGCCCTTCCTCTGTCTCCACCATACGTGGCATTTTTGGACATGCGTGGCTCAGCTGTTTATTTTCTCTAGGGCTGGCAAAACAAAGCAATTTTTGGGGACACACTGTTATAGGTTGTGTCTACTCTAGGTCAGTCCCAGGAGAACACTGACAAGCTCTTGCTTCAGCTCATCGCATCCTGTTCAACCAGCCCTTGTGCAGATTTGGGCAGAGGAAGATTTCCAAGTAACTGCTTCTCAAACCATCACATGAGATGGTGTAAGAAAGGCCTCTCTCAAGTGAGCATCTTGCTGCTTGGAAATACATTACTTAGGAAGGATAGAAGTAGCTGGGCCCTCCATACTACCTGTTGCATATAGCCCTATACAACAAGCCAAAACTGGGAAGTCATTCTTACTGGCTGACCCAACCTTCAGGAGTGACACCAATAGAAAAAAAGACAATTTTGACTGTTACATGCTATGTCATTTGCCATGCTGAATTGCTCCAGCAGGGAAAAAACAAACAAACAAACAAAAAAAACCAAAAACCCAAAAAATTCCTAAGCAATAATCAGAAATGAGCAAAATCCTAAATGAGACCCTGTGTGAGATCCTATATTCCACAGAAGTTCACCAAGTATATTTTTAATTGCCAAATAGTTTCACATCACACAGGTAGCAATAAAGTATCTTTTTCTTTTACTGGAGGTGTTAATGAACTGTTGTCCTTGTCTTGCTCATGCTATTCAACACATGTGACAAAAGAACTCTCTACACCTACCTAGATATGCATGTTATTTCAAATGTTTGTACTTCATGGTCATGCTATGGAAAATATTCACATGAGTAAACACGACAGTCATTATAACTATCCCTATGAAGAGACATTTCATTTCCTCTTCTGGTATTTACAGAGATCAGGACCCAAAAACCACTGATGTGCTGAACTCAGTTAGTTCCAAGCTCAGCATTTTTAAATAAAACAGCCCATTTTGAAATCAATACTGTAGCAAATATCTCCTTTTGTAAGAAGCCCCTGACACCAAGAACCCCTGGCTTCATGTAGGTCTTTACAACTCTATAATGAGCTCCTGGGAGGTCCCCAGGTTTTTCTTTCAGCAATGGGGGCAAATTCCTTAGACTCACTTTTCTGGTCCTTGAAGCAAATTATCAGATGAAGAAAATGATGCGTCTGTAAAAGTAGAAGGAAGATCGTATAATAGGCGGCATACCAGTGCACTGACCCCCTTCAACCCACGATGGGAACTCAAACCAGCATTTCCAGGCTGGGATCTTCTGCTCAATGCACCCGTGCTCTGGTTTTCATCGAGGAGGGGCCCCAGTCTCCCGTGCCGACTGCCCACCTCCCAGCCAAGCCAAACTCTCACTGCTCTGAGACCGCAGGCCAGGTACCTACCCTGGCCCTCGAGACTCGGGGGCCGCTGGCACAACACAGAGCAGAAAAAGGAGCACCTCCACACACAGCTCCCATGAACTCTGCTGGGAGCCACTTGTGGCTACAAAAGCCAGCTCCAAATTAGTCACAGGGGGAGCCAGGAATGGTCTGGCAGCACACAAAGACAGTTCTTGTGTATGCCAAATTTTTCTTCTGTGAAGGTATCCATTTACTTTTGAAGAGAAAAACTTTCAGGTTTGGAGAGGAAAGGCTGTTCTGTTGTTTGGGTTTTTTATGAGAAATCCTTCATGTAAGATATGGACGATACAAAAAGTCTAAAACATTACTTATTCACTGTTTTATTATGCTTTCTGAAAATACAGGTCCTTTGTTTGTTTCAGACTTACCTCTTAATAAATTAATTTCATGTTCCCAAATCCTTACATCAGAAAAAAAAAAACCAAACAGAAAAATGTAATTGCTCAACTCATTTTCTCCCAGGACTCATAATTCAATCAGCTTCCATAATATAGCTGATACATGCAAAAATAATTCTCCAAACCTTGAGAATACCTGTCCTTGCATCTTTTCTAGTTCTCTGGCTTTTTTAAATTGGTATTCTACCACCTTCCATTTTATTTCCTATTTCTTAAACCATCAGTTTATCGGAAAAAAAACCCCAAGCATTCATTACATTCAAACCAAACTGGCAAAACATTGTAAGTTTCAAAAAAATCAAAGAGGAAGCTTAAGTTCCTGCCTTTGTTCTATTTATTTCTATTCTATTTATCTTTCTGTTATCAACTTGAGTATGCTGCCAAATATTTTCCTATCCTTTAGATAGAAAATGTCCAAGTACTTTGCTGCCTAAAGAAGGCTGAGCAAAAACCTTTGGTCCAGTTGTCTGGTCAGCCAGAAAAAAAAATACACAAGAACTCCTGCAATGGAAAAGCTGTGACCTTCAAAGAAAAAAATAAACCCAACTGAAGTTACGAAGGTGATTCACACTCTGCCCTTTAAATATGCCTAACAAACATGTTCTTGCAAGGAAAAAAGACATTTTAATTGTGTTTGTTGCGCATCTACATTCTCTGCATTGTCCAGTCATCAGCATGAACTTCTGGTCATGAGTGCCAGGAGTGTGGATGCCCAGGCCACCACCACAAACAACAGCAGACACCCTGACATCCAACACAAACATGGGACAGGGAAGGAAGTTATTTAAATGAGCGGCAAGTGGACTGAAAGAAGGAAATACAAACTGCATCAACAATAATCCTTTTAACATAACATCTGTATTTTCTCCTCCTTGTTTACAATGCACAATAACAAATTTTACAAATTTCCAAAGAAACAGAACGATGCTTTTACTTTCAAGAAGTCAGGAGCTAACAGAGTGAGATAGCTTGCCCAGACACTGCTAGCTAGTCAGAAAGAAAAAAAAAATTGCCATCTAATAAAGCCAAAACACAGACTCCTATCTAATAAAGTCAGGCATGCCCTTACCAATGTATTAGTCAGACAGGCAGCTCTGGATTCTACACTTAGAAATGTAGAAAATCTCGTATATATTTGCCCGGGCTTGCAAATGCCACTATATCACATTTCTAGCAATGCTTTGGGCAGCGTATTTTGTATGAGTTACACCAGCAGAAAAGGTTTATAATGTTGCTCAGTTGGCAGCAAACTTTGCTTACACATATAAACTTCTCAATTGTTTAAATGTAAAACAGAGTAACTAGGACACTTAAGCAGAGAATTGCTTGATTTTATTCCATTGTCCCTTCTACAATTCACTGAAAACAGCCACTTACAGCACCACAAAGAAAGCTACAGTTCGTGCAAAAGATAATAGAAAAGTGAGGAAATGGATATTAAAGAAAAAGTCAGACAAAGTGCAAAGTCTACATTTCATATATTCTATTTCTCCTGTGTTCCTCTTAGCTTAAGGCATCTCTATTTCTCATTTCACTAGAAATACTTTCTAACGCCTACTATCACTGGGTAATTCCCACTGATGGAAACAAAAGTTGGATCTTTCATGTAAGACAGGATGGGAAGGTCTATAGCTACCAAGCCTGCCTCTTCCAGTAACCCACCAGGGTTTAAGTAACAGCTTCTAAAGGCACAAGGGTCATCCATCTATTCTGCTTCTTCCTTTAGCAAGTCTCTTTTCAGATCCACTGTGGTGCAGATGACCAAATCTGCTGACCAGGCACACTGAACACAGCCAATCTCACCAGGAGCAGATTAATAGAACTGCTGTATTAGAAATTGTAGCAGATGAGCCAAAATGCTCCCAAACTTTGTATGTTTTCTGTGGGTTTACTTACGTTACCAAGTAAAAATATATATCTAGGATATTTTTCTTCCTTTTTTTTTTTTTGCAAGTCATTTATTCAGACAACAAATTCTCTGCAAGTCAATGAACTACATGTTTTCATAGCCCAAAGGGTATCTGTCTGACTGCAGAAACGCTGAAAAAAAGTAGGAATGGTCAATGTCTCCTCCTCCCCTCTATTCTGAGACCAACTTCAAGGCCTGCAGCCTCCACTAAGTGCTTTCTTCCACAGCTGAGGTAAGAATAAAGTAAGGAGACAAGAAGGAAATGTTGTCTAAGAATAGTTTGAGAGTCTAAACTCAGATTAAAAGCATGATTTAATGAGCTGAGTAAAAAGAGTGTGGTTACACAAGGAGCAGGTCAACTGCAGACAGAAAAGTCACAAAAGAAGCGGGAAAATGAAGTTATGAGAGGAAGAAAAAGCACTTGTTTATTCGTTTTCCATAACTTCCAGTCACCAAGTCATTACAACCTAACTTCTCAGCATTTAAAATTAAAGAAAGGCATCCTTACTGGACATTTCAAAAAATCTATCAAGATTACCTAAAGCAACGATTGCTGGGACTTTAAAAAAAACTAAAACTGTGGATTAAGTGGTTAAAAAATAAAAGAAAGTCTTTCCCAAGACCAGCATGGTAAGAAAAGCGCCTATAAAAAGCTGCTGGCAACTATAGCTCTGCCAATCACCTTAAGAATCTGTCAAAACACAGAAATACATCTGAGGCAGGCTGGGGAAGGAGTTACACTTTTTTTTTAGACAAACACATTTCAACTAAAGGTAACAGCTGCCTAATCTTGTTCAGAGCTGTGCATTCAAAAAGGTATCCCATTCACCTCAAGAAAGCCAGTGTCCAAGGAGCGTGGGTGGAAGAGACAGCCAGACGGCACCGGGTGCTCCCGGGTCCCCCATTCCGCAGAGCAACTGGAGGCAGAAAGACCAGGGGAACCTGTTAGGCAGGAGCCAAAGATCCAAAAGGACCTGTCCACAGCAAAACATGTGGGAATTGTGGAAATCACCCACAAGATCCACCAGAGCTGCTGTTAGCTGCTGCTGTCTTCAACAGGGCACTACAGGTTAGATGACGGGAATAACTTACCCAAGGTCATGGCTGTAAGCAGGAGGTCAGACCAGAGATCCATGGAGGTCTCTTCCTACAAAAACTACCTTACGATTCTACATATATTTGTTTGAAGACTCTCATGCAGAGAATATAAGGCAGCAGGTCCACAGTAATTTATCCTGAACTCACTTTTCCTCTCTCCTCATTCCAAGTTAGATTTTTGCCTCTGAGATGGCTCATTGTGGGTGCCTATGTCAGAGCAAAGGCTGTGTGACCTCCTTGGTGCTGACCCACACCAGCTCAAATCACTGTGGCAGTGCAGACACAGAGGGAAGTTCAGTTCCTGCTAAGTATAAGGAGAGCTATAGTCCTGCAGTCAAACATCTGGAAATGGACCTGTGCCTTCCTCAACGAAGTGTAAACAGAAAGAAAAAAGGCAAGTTAGGGACAGCAGTGGCAGAGACTGACTCAAGCACTTCCCACATCTACCCTAGTAGGTCCCACTGGTTGGTTTCTCAACCCTGTTTTTCCCACACTGTTCAGCATCATGCCTTGCCTTAACCATCTCATGTTCTTAAGGATCAAAAACACACCCTTTACAAAACACATGGTCTGACTTCAAAGCGTAGTATCACCATATCCATTCCAAGAGCCAATTTCTGAAGGCTCGGCCCCAGCTAGCACCAAACGCAGCCAGTGAAATTTCTGGAGCCATCAGGAGAGACAAGATGCCTCCGAAGAAGGTGGATTTTGTAGAAGCAGGTAGAGCAGAGCCAACAGAAGAACGATGATGCTGCAAGCAGTGAGGTAGGTAGGCTGAAAAGGGACAGGCTCTTAGGGGCGCTTTATCAGACTGGTGTGATCCTGGCACAAAGCCATTGCTGGAGAAGATGACAGGAGCTTACATGCTGGCATAAGCTTTTAAGCAGAGAGATAGCATTGAGAAAAGGTCAGTCATGGATAAAGGTAAAAGCCACACTTGTTAAGTTCACAGAAAAAGAAATTCAAAAGGCAGGAAGCAAAAAGCCCTGAGGAATTCACTGCAATAGCTCAGTTTGTAAAGGAGAGTTACAGGATCCCAGAGCTGCAGTCCAGATAAGCCCGAGCTGGCTTTAATCTAGGAACTCAAGTCTCTCACTGCAGCAGCTCATCACAGGCTCCCTGAGAGGCAAGGGGAGTTAGACACTGCTGAAAACCGTAATTATTGCTGGAGTTGAGGAATGCAAACCACACCTGAGCTGGCTACTTCAAAACTAGCTCAGATACATTTACATTTAGCTGAAACACATGCAGGAAAATTCAGGGAGCCCAAGGCTGAAAGAAACCTTAGTCATCTTGCAGAAGCGCTGAGACCTGTGGTTTCAGGAAGGGAAAAGAAAGATACCCCACAAGATACCCCACTCAGAATGATTTCTCTTTCCACCTCTGCTTTTCCAGGACAAGAGTAGGTCACTTCCACAGATGTACTTCTGGGCATGGCACAGAGACAAAAGCGCCTACCAACAAACCTGAAAAGGACTGTACTGACAAACATGCTTCAGTAGAAGATGCAGAGTAGCCTTGAGGGGCAAATTTCATCTTTTCTTACCACAATTAGGAAAGAACAAGCCTGCGAGAAGCCATATACAGTACTAAAAGCTACAGGTAACATCATACAAGAATCACTATTTTGCAGTTTATTGAAAGAAACACCATATAAACCATGGGAGGCTCCAGTTCCCTTCTGTGCAGTCACAGGTAGTGTTTACATGTCATATACCAAGAGTGCAAGGCCACGGACTGGGGCAGTATGACGTGTCTCCCCTTACACCTATTGATCCATTGGGCCCTGCTCTCATTTTCTTAGTTAATAACCAGAGCAAATAAAGTAAGGATAGCCACTTAGGAACTATGACACATTTAAGGCTCCAGATTCAAGCCAAACACGTATCTAAGTATCTATGATTGCAAACTCACCACAGCTCTACTAAAGTCTTCAAAAAACTTATGCATGCAACTCATTCATGCAGTAGGCTGAGGACTGCCACAAAAAGTAATTACTATTGCCCAAGTGGTGAGAAAACAGGTAAAGCAAATCCAGGCAGGTTTTGAGCAAGAATTCTTTGCCTGGCTGCCTATTTACAGATTACCTCTCATTCACAAGTAACCTCATATGTGTGTATTATTATATAAGGTTTTGCACTGTGAGAGCACCTAATGACTTTAGCCCCAGCACAGCACCGCAGTGCCCAGCACATCAATGTGACAGAGCCACCAAGTTCTCTGCCCCAAAAGACTTGTGCACTCAAACACAAGGCAAGGAACAATGTTTGGACCAAGCTTTCCAGCCTGCAGCCATCAAAGTGCCAGCCATCCCTGCTGCTCCAAAAGTTACCATGACAGGTGTCCTTGAAGAAAAGAGGAGAAGAGGAAAACGTGCAGAGCAAACACTGAGGCTCAGGGTAGCTGTCATAGATGATAAATTGTGAATTATTTGAAGGGAAAGTTTGGCAAGTCTGCAGCATACTGGTAGGGGAGCACAAGCTTCAGCTGTGTAGGTACCTGCACATTCAGGTGTAAAATGCTGGGGTTGGTGAGGTCAGGGGTTTTGAGCTTGGGGTCTGCAGGTCCCCAGGTGATCTGTGAACTCTTTTCCAAATGGTCCATAAACAGATAAAAGCAAAAAGCACCACTTACGTTTACTGTATTTTCACTAGAAACAGCAATCTGCAAACTAAAGGAAGGTGAGGATCATCACACTAGTGGATTGTTACTCACTGGGACAGGAGGCAGCATAAATCACCCAAGTCCTCAGGAACTGGAAATGGGTGAGCAAGCCATCAAGCAAAAGTGTTCCCAGCACAAAAAGAAAGCAAAAATTGAAATAGCATATCCCAGTTTTTAAATATTGTCCTAACTAGTGGAAAAGTTCTGTCAAAATTATTTCCTTTTTACCCCAGTCACTCATCACAAAAATCAGCACTGAAGACTGTAGCTCACTTTTCTTCCATCTCACCAGATGATTGGTGTCTAGTGGTTCCCAACAGACAGGATATGTTTCGGCCTTTCTCTCAACACAAACATTGAAGAGACTGGAAAGACAGCACTGGGATTAATTTAAGTAAACACTGAAACCCGAAGCCCAATGATTATCTGAGCAGAAAAATGGAAAAGACTCATGTGCTGGCACACAGATAAATCTGCTTTCTCCCTTTAAGAACAAATATGTCACTGAGCGAGACTAGTTACTGACAGAGAAAAGCAGAACAATGATAGATGTAGTGATTCTGACACTAAAACATTTTACAGCCATACTGCAATTGAAAGGCAGCCAAGAAGCAAGTCCCTACAGACCTTCCAACAGCTATTTGGCATGAGCTTCGCTGAGGAGCTCTATCTGTACACCTCTAGCAAAGACAAACTAACAATAAAAAAATACCTTGGAAACAAAACCAAAGATCCTGAATTAAGAGGAAATCTATAAACTAAAGGCTATAAGCTACTGCCATAAATAAAAAATGACAAGACGACAGCCACTAATTCCTACCCAAGGAAAGAATCAGAATGATTGTAGGTCAAGTTGCCTACTTTTTATGACTTTATCTCCATTGACAAAGTATTAATTAAGACTTCCTCTTCATACTTTTATTGAAGTATTAATTAATACTTCCGCTTCATACTTTTCCTGAAGGCACCTACGAAAGCTGGGTAAGGTCTTCTTCTATTTATTTCTCAGAGTACGCTATACATCGAAATAAAAATGCAAAGACTACTAGTCTTGGATTCCCAAGCTTAATTCTCAAAGGGCTCCTGGTTTAGATACAGATGACCCACTCTGGGATCAACCAGGAAGAGATTCCTCTGGCAAATCTCCTAACCACAGTCAGGCAAATGCAAGAATATATGACATTCCTATATTCAAAAATGTGAGTCCTCCCAGCAGACTCAGACTTAACTTACTATAAGCACATATGGGTATCTGTACCTTGTTGAATCAAGACCACTCAAAGTAATGGAAAACCTCTGTTCACGCAGCACTTAAAACACTATACACACCCTCACACATATGTCTATATGAAGCAAGTCCAGCTGAAAATTGCCCTAAGCTTCCAGCAGGGAATGCTTAAGCACACAAAATTTCTTTGAGAAACACTGCAAAACCTCATGGCTCTACGAGCCCTACGTTCTTCCATTCCCATGTTGCGGACACGTCCCAATCTGCTGAAAGATGGAGATGGTATCATGTAGCTAGACCCCCTAAGAAAATGCATTAAGTACAATTAAAGTCTCCACTTTTCATAAAAACAGAGCAGACCTGACACCTATCAAACTTACTTCCCTACCACATGAAGCACTACGTCCAAGATAACCTGTTCATTTCACTAAAAGGCTGGCTGGCTGGCTTCCCTTCTCTTTTGGTCTCCCACTCTTTCAAGACTTTCTTATTCACAAAGGAGGATTCCCTACAAGGCTGACATCTGGTCTGAAAATAACTGTTTGAAAAACAAACTTTTTTTCTAGAGCATGTAAGATCGCAGAGATTTGAAGTTACTGTTTTTCTCCCTGTTTTTATCCACTGTTTAGCCCTTTGTGACTTTTCTTCTCTGCAGCTTCTCACATAACTATAATTTTTCCCTCTAGCTGCCTAGGATTTTCCAATCAGTAACACAAATAAGATACTTCTTTTTATCCAATAGGATAATTGTGATAAGCCAGCAATGGTGGCAGCAAAGTTTAGTGTCCTCAAAGCTTTTTCCCTCCCCACTTCAGGGACAGTGAGTGAATGTGCCCCTTTAAATTCTCTTTTCTTTGAATAAACCAGGGGGAAAATTCCTTCCCCCTTTTATTTATTTTTATTAACCCCTTCTGCTAATAATGTCTACTATGTCAGATACTGTATTTGTATTTTAAAATAGATCTTAAAATCCTGGTTTTCATCTGGTTAAACCACCTCGTGAACGTGTGACTAATTAGGACATCCCTACAGCCCAGGCAAGTTGCTGACTTCCCACAGCCAGACCAGGGTCAGTCACCTGTAAACATCCCTTCAGGTTCATCCAGCTGCCCATAATTTTCTCCTCCTTTGAGCCACATAAACACTGAGTAAGAGGCAGTCCACCAGGACCTCCTTCCTCTACTCTCCTTCCCAATGCTGTGGATGTTTCACCCTCTGCTTTGAGCTCTCAAGATTGCTCACATCAGCCTGGACCACCCCACTGGACAGGGATTACTTGCAAAGCCTTACCAGGAGTAGCAGGCACACCAAGTGGATGGAAATCTTCACATGGGTGCTGACCTACTCCTGACTTCACAAGCCAGAGCATCTCAACAGCACCCTCAGATTTAGCAATGTGTACAGGTTTCCCTGAGCAGAGATGGTGGAGACAAAAGAGGCCCTTCAGGGAAACCCAAAGAAAACACTTGGCTTTCTCTTAATGCCAGGTATTGTTATTTCATCTGTCAGTGAAAGGGGAACTTGTTTGGGCACCAGCCCTGCAATATGCACAAGCAGGAGAGCAAACATTTAATGCCAGTCTACCAAAGTGGGAGTCAAGGGCATGGTCCAGTTCCACACACACTGAAGAGTGGCTGGAAGGCTCAAGGACAGGCTGAAGACTACTGGCACCCAAAAACCACATAATGAATCTTTTGAGTAAAACACCTCCCCTAAAAGAAAAGCAATTAAAAAACCAGAAACAAAAAACCAAATCTCCCAAAAAAAAAACAACACCGACCCCCAAAACTACAAAAAAGCCCCACCAAACATACAGTAGCATCACATGGAGCTTACAGGACTTCAGTTACTTCTTTAGAGTTCAAACACAATAAATTAACAGGCAATGATAAACCTTATTTATGTCAAGTTAATCTCCTTGTAAAGGGACATAAATAATAAACTGTATGCACTGCTACTGGCACAGTAGCAGGACTCTGTAACCTCATGCACCCAAGGATACTGTTAACACAAGGTAAGTAGACATGATATATTTATTAGGCCATTAAGTCTTTCTCCCAACGACCTGCAGAAAGGCTGCTGCATCCAGAAATCTACTTCTTCCATATTCTTTGCGTATAGAAAGATATCCATGGATATTATGACCAAAGCGGAAAGTACAACTATAATCTAAAAAAGTGAATATTAATTTGTTTTTCTTCTTCAGCTAAAAGTCTTGCTAGATTCATGATAGGGCTTTTTTAAAGAACAAAAAAAAGTTTCCATTTAAAAAAATAAATACTCATTTTATAGCCCCTCAATAATACCTAAGAGTCTGCTGCCAAATCTCAAATACACTGGCAGCACCCAGCTTGTTCTAATGCTAATAATACATTGCAAGTTTTACAGCTCCAGTGAAAACACGGTCTCTGTAGTTTCACTCCTTCCCAGTAGCCTCTGAACACCCAGTGAGAGAAGACATTGCAGCACATGCAACTGCAAGGCAGCAGATAAGCAGCAGATAAACTTCTGCTGTTTCGGTACCCCATCCTGTCCCCATGTGGCAGAATAACAATGAAGTCTCATATTGCACGTATTAGAAGTATACCCAGCTCCTGAAAATACACTTTGGAAGTCATTACTCTGTGCATTAATTTAGTGCACAGAATAGTAACTTGCTTTCATAAGAAAACCAAAAATAGCTTAATAAGTGCTGATGGTAATATTACACCATTGCTTTTCTGTTACAGAAAAAAAAATATAACTAGAAGAACCACTATTCAGATTCCCTGGGTAGTTACTGACCTTTGAACATGTGCTCAATTGCTATTGTGGCTCAGAACAAGACCCCAATTAAAAAAGGAGGCATGAAGACCTGCTCAAATATCAACATGAAAACACTTTGTTTCATCAAAATATATGTGTTCGTACATTCTTTACATTCAGATACTTCTCATCACAGGTCTCAGGTGAAATTCCAGGTCATAAATAGAGGGATCAAGTACAGCGGACAGAACAAAGCATGTTTACATATTAGGTGAAGGGATTTTATTCCAAGAATGTAATATCCTTAAAAATTTTTCCAGATCTGGCCCACCCAAAGAGCCGTTTCAGTATCGGAAACTAGGGACTGCAATAACATTCCCAGCAGTCAACATCATTAGAAAATAATCAAAACATTTATGTTTTTGTATTTAAAACAAAGAAAAAAAAGTTTGGAGACAGCTTGAATTTTCAGAACCCTGTTAAATTTTGGTTATTGCAGAAAATTATTAAGAAGTTCCTTCCATCCTCACACTTCACAGCCACAGTTTCTGCAGAGGAAACCACCATCTGGTTGCAGTTTTTATTTTCTCTGAGCATTTCAGCCTTTCCTTGACTACTAAAAGAGAAGCGAAGCCTGCCTATCATGTTTGCTGTAGCCAAGTGAAGGAGTGATGTTCCTTGGGAGGCAGCTTTTGATGCCAGGAGTTTTGGAGGACACCCAATCCACCTGCGTTGCACCTTTTCTGCTATACTCTCCAACAGGCTGTCTCAAATGCAGACAAGAATGTGGTAATGCTTTGGCATGTCCTGTTGGGGGACAAGCTGTGATTCTCCTGGCCTGCAGAAAGGAGGACAGGTTTACCATCCAAAATCATGGCCTGAGGAAACAGCACCAGAATTGCTGGGAGAGAGAGCCAACTTTGTTATCATTGCCTTTACAAAAGAGCTGAAACAAAAACCTGCCAGTCAAGCCCGGGGACAGCAGCGTTTTCAGACACAGCTGACCCTTCCTAGCGCCTTTCTCTGTGCACTAAATGCACATTTCTCCAGGCTCGGGGGCTGGAGCACCTCTCTCATAGAGACAGACTGAGAAGACTCTGGGGAGGCCTTCTAGTACCTTTCAGTACCTAAAGGAGGCCAGCAAGAGAGCTGGAAAAGAGACTTTTCACAAGGGCATGTAGTGATAGGACAAGGGAAACAGCCTTAAACTGAAAGAGAGTAGGTTTAGCATAGGTACTAGGACAAAATTCTTTACTGTGAGGGTGGTGAGGTGCTGGAACAGGTTGTCAATAGAAGCTGTGGGTGCAACATCCCTGGAAGCACTTAAAGCCAGGTTAGATGAAGCTCTGAGCAACCTGGTCTAGTGGAAGGTTCCCCACCCACGGCACAGGGGTTGGAATGCGGATCTTGTTAAGGTCCCTTCCAACCCAAGCCATTCTATGAATCAAAACTCATTTAAAGCAAAATTTTAAACTGTGGCAACACACATAGAAGGTCTGTACTTAGCCAACTAAAATCATTACAGTTTCATAAGTAAAATATACAACAACATGCCTCTTATTAGCAAATTACAAAGACGGACAAAAGGGGAAACACAACTGAGTTTTCATGCCACAAAATGGTAAAAATGAGCAGGCAGGATGGAGGTGCCTGTGACTGGCAGCTCCATGGTTATCCACTGTGTGGCCTCTGGACACCTCATTCACCTCAGTTGTGTTAAATCCAAAAATGACTATGTAAAAAAGAAGAGTGGAACAGATGGAAAGGTGATTTAGTGACTGGTCTGGTGGCACATGATGCTGGCAGCCCAGGAGCCCATTTAAGCACTGGGAATAACACCTGACAAGGGCTTCATTCAGTGCACACCCACTGTGCTGCTCCCCGGCAAAGACAAGGGCCCTTTGAGGAAGGGAACGAGGAGCATTTAATTAAAGACCAGACCCTCACGCACAAAGAGATGGAGAGAGTGAGAGACCTCTTGCTTTGTCAAAGCCCCGCGGCCAAGGGCTGCTCTTGGCCACCACGGTTCCCTTACAGCATTGCTTTTCACACAGAGCATACACTTAACTTGCAAGGCTGGATGACTTATTTGCCACCGGAAAAGATGCTCTCCTATACAATGGTGCTCTTTGTGGGGAGGAAGGAGGTGGGGAGACAGTACTAGCTGGCTATTAACCTTATAAATCCCTCTCTTGAGTTGCACAATGAATACCACAGATCTCTGCATTTGACTTTGCTTGTTCAAGAGAAGCTGCTTTGAGTGAAAAAATGAAATTAAATAGGCCATATCTTTCCTTCCTTTGTGTTTTTTTACTTTCACAATACATTTTTGATGACTAGCACTAGCCTTGCAGGCCATCCACAGTCTGCTCTTTAAAGAGCAGAAAGCAATTCTGACTCTAAGACTTCATTCCCACAATACAAGCACAAACCACATACTGAGAAATCAGGCACTTTATATGCAGTCCATACTCATTTAGCTCTTGTCTCTGTCTCTCCAGCCTCTGAAGCTGCTTTTACAAATTACATTAAAGGCCCAACCCAACACTTGTGAGCAGTGAAGTTCTTTACTCAGAGTTGGGAGTAAATTCATAAGCACTTCAGCCTGGCCATAAGCTTAAGTTTACCCTTTTTTTTTTCAGGCTGCAATAACCACCTCACAGATATAAAAAGTGCTTAGCAAATCTCTAACTGGCTCTAGGTTGGAGTGGTAGAGAAGGAGAAAAAAAAATTTGTAGTTTAAATCCACTGAAGTTCCCATGGTAATACCACAAGGCATACAAAAGATGTAGTTGAGTGTGTGGTAAAGTCATCGGAGGTTTTATTACTATGAAACTTAATGCTCCCTCACTGAAAAGAAATTTTCATTATATAAAGGAGATAATTGGGAGGGAAAAAAAGGAATTCATGTTTTATAAATGTCTGTAGATGAATAACATTTAACGTCCAACAGTCTGCACTTCACCATAATCATCCACTAATGACTGCAAAACTTATTGTGAAAATTACCGAACCTAAACTGGTGGGGTGTTAACTTAATTTTTTGGTGGCATGAGAGGATATGGCAGGGAGAGAAAAGAAAGGGAGCACTTAGCTCCAACTCCCAGCGTGGCAAAAAAAGTTTCCCCCGTATGCTTGGCCAAGCAGGAACAATGCACAACAGCCCAGCCCTGCCGACTTTGCTGAATTATAACTCCTGCTAGTTAGTTTAATTATTGCACATACATTTCTTAAAAACTCCATCTGAACATCAGCTTCTAATTGGAGAAATTGCTCTGGGCATGGCCAAAGGGTTATTATAAAGTTTGGTCACTTCTTTTCAAGCAATCTTTACGAAAGGGCATGGCCCTTCTGTGAAGCGTATGAAAACCTCTCAAAGATGCCCATTGTCCGTGACACAGAAATCAAGCGCAAGAGATACAGAAGGAAGTCTCATCTGGGAACACAAAAGGCAATGAAGACATGAAAATGAGGTGGAACATCCTGCTACACTGACAGCACCTAGCACAGAAGAGCTGAAAGGGGAAAAAAAAAATCAGCTTCCAGGATGACAAATATTGGTGAGTGCAAATGGAAGGTGTGTCAAAAAAAGAAATCTTATTAAAATACTAATGCTCATTAAAGACTTAAGTTGCAAAAGCCTTGCAAAGTTACAAGAGAGCTTCCGAAGACAATGAATTTCATCACTGGACCTACAGATTTGCATAAGGCTTCCTTGACCCCCTAAATCAACATATTAAGCAAGTGCTGGTTTGGGGATTCTGTTTATTCAAAGACCGCTTATGTTTCCCAAAGTTTCCCGTCTGCCAACTTAAAAACTTCGATACACTCAACAATTTCCTAATATCCAAATAACTTTGATCACTGCAAAACTGGTCACTGAGCAAGCTTTTATGGCGTAACCATTTAGTTTAAGAAAACTGCCAGAGGAGTCAGTTTAAAAGTCACACATGAATCACTTCATCCCCTGTACCCTCCAGCCCTAAGATGCCAGTGCTATAAATAAATTTCTCATGTGCTTCATATTCCTGATGTATTTAATTGTAAGGTCTAATTTTATAATTCAAATCTTCAGACACTGGAATCTCATGTGGATTGTAATCCATTCACCTTGTGGCTCAGGTACACCTGCACCAAGCACAATAGGACTGTCCAGTCCTTGTTAACTACAGATTATACATTCATGAACTTTTCATTATCAAGCCAGGGTGACTTAAATGTGGAAAGACTATTCAACAGTGAGTATCTCCTGGTTTATGTTTTACAATTCCAGCAGCAGAAAACATGCTATGCACACTAGACGTTTAGTATTCCCTCCTCCTCACCAGCTACTTTTTCCTCCAGTTACTACCTCCACAGCCATCACAACCCATCAGAGCCACGGTTCTGGACCACAGTGAAAAAGAAACACCAGCAACATCAGCAGACGTTTGAAAGTCAGGCTGCAGTTGTGATTTCTGGGTCACGTTAGCACGTAACAAAACAGGGGAAGTGCTGTCCAAGGCTCTCTGCCACCTGTGCGTGTAGGTTGTGCAGCTGAGGAGACCTTTCTGTCCCTTGTCCCATGCTCGACAGCAGCAGGAGGTTGGGATGCTCCCCCCACACCACACTGGGGCAGGCAGCTGGTCATCCAGCTACTCTGTCCCAGCTGGACTCCAGGGGCAGGTGAGGCAGGAATCTGCCCCCACCTCTCTGCAAAGAGACAGCCAGCTGAGAAACGAGACAAGAACCAACCCAACAACCTACCACAGCATTGTCCAGGTATTCCAATGGCCCTGGGGTGCAGAGAAAGACCCCCTGGGTCAGTCCCCCGTGCACGCCCCATTGTCCAGCCATGGCGACTCCTATTCCCACCACAGCATGGGGACTACCAGCTGGACCACAGCAAGAGAAAACAGCAGTGTCACTTTCATCAAAAGCACTGTGCCACTTTTTCCCCTTGACCCTACCAGTTATTTATTAACAGGAGTAAAATATTACTATTCTGCAACCCCCAGCAGGCAGGTTTTCCTATCAGCCTAAGATATCAACCACTTTTTTTTTTAAAGCTGGAAAGCATTGTGACTTTTTCTTTTTGTCTATGTGTTGTTCGCTGCTTTAATGAAACAAAGTAGATAATAAAGTGAGAGAGAGTTCCTCAATAAGTCACAGCCATTTACACATTAGGTACCTAATTATGTTGAAAATACAATTACATGCATTTAAGCAGATGCTCATGCCCACAGGCCAAGCCCATTATTTTGACAATTCTTTAACTACCTAACTTTACAGTAAGTGCAAGTTGAATCTACTTAGATACAAGACCTGAATTATCAGTCTGGCAGCGGAAAAAAAAAAACAGTGCTAAAAAATAAAAATCAATCAGTTCCTCCCATCATATTTAGCACAGCGAAGGCACTACACAACAGGCAAGACTCCAACAGGTCCCTGCTCTTCTTTCATAGCCTTTAATCAAATGCTGGGAGGCATTTGCTATTTTTAAAGTCAAATGAAAAACTCTGGCTCCAGTCTTTTGTAAATTTGCAGCAAAGATAACCCCCCAAAGGAATGCATATTATTTGCACACACCAGTGTGCTTACTTATTAACGTGAACTTCTAGCAAAAGTTTTGTTTCCATATTTTAAGACAGGCCACAAAGACCTGTTTACATTCCTTGGATGGCTTTAGTAAAGCCAAGGTCAGAATGCACCTTTCCACAGCCCTCCCGGGCAGCAGGCTGAAGAATGTAACCCAATGAGCAAGGTCCAGGAACACCCCAAAAATCAAACACTGACCCTGACACTCTGTCAGGTGACAGGGCCAAATCAAAAGCTCCTCATCCTCCATCCAACTGCAGTCAAAAATCCCAGATGAGCTAGGCTGAGCAGCTAGCACTAACTGCTGGCCAACTTCTTCCCTTCTCCAAACAGTGGTGCATCACACAAAACTTTTTTATCACCAGAACAGGATTAACCACCTGCTCTGCAACACTGTCTTGTCACCTGAGGTTCAGAGGAAAATTTGCTATTATGAGGACAAAAGGTCCATCAATTAATTTTTAACAGGGCAGCTTGTCTTGACCTTCCCTCTCAGCACAGAAAACAATGGTAATATTCAAGTAAGTCTGATGGGGAAATAGTGAGTGACAGAGAAGTGTCTGACAACTCTGCAAGAGACAAGACTGCTAATAACTAGAAATTTTAAGAGTCTGCACTGCTTGTTCAAAAGGACAAAGGCAACCAAAAACATTCAAAAGCCAGATTAAAAACAGGAAACTGGGAAACCTCGAATATTCATGTTCCATTCTTTTCAGGAACCTTACTCAGCTATTTTTTTTTAAAAGAAATGCATGGAAGCATACTGTTTTAAGGGTCTGAGACTCCCAGCACAGAGAGAGCATCTCTAGCTTTGTGACCTGTTCATGGTGCCTGCTGCATAGGACATAGATGATGTAAATTGTACACGAGGAAAAGACAGTTTGCCTCATCATCACTGCAGCAGCCATGGCAAGTAATTAAGCCAGCAACAAAGCAAATCGTCACAATTTTCCTTCTCTCTATAAGAGAAGTTGCATGTTTCAAGCTGTGATGAATGCTGAGTTGCCTTAAATCCTAAGAAAACTTCTGTTCTGTTGTTCTTCACAACTCCCTAGTATATCCACCAATTAGCCACAGCTTTATATCTTAGAGTTTGGGGGTGGTGGGGTGGTGATTGAGGGGTTGGGCTGGTTTTTTGGCTTTGTTTGTTGGGTTTTTTTCATGTCAAAATACGTGCTGAAACATTTTTGCTCTCCATGCTAGGATTTTTTCATTTCCTAAAGAAAATTCAGGATGAGGTGTGCTTTGTCCTAGGCCACTACACACTGATGAGATTCCCTTAGGGAATCACACTGTAACTTGAAACTTCAGCCCACCACGGCATAACAGACTTGCCGTTTCCAGCTCCACAAGCCACCTGCCTTGCACCGCAAAAAAACGTATGTTACTCATCTCCTACTACTACTTCTCGCTGTGGAAGACACCTTCACAGCAACACTGTGACGCAAGTTTGATCTAGCAAGTAGTGCCGAATATAGAGTAAAATACTGTTTTAGCACACCTGGAAATACTAAACAGAACTTTTAACTGCCGAGCCACGCAGCGACGGGAGCACGCTGCGGGCGGAGCCGGCCCGTAGGAGGCCGGCGGGCATCTTATCCTGCAGGGGGTATATTCCAACACTTCCAGTTTATGCTTTTACCCTCGCCCGCTGAAGGGAAAGGGGGCACGCACCTCTCCAGCCGACCGTACAGCCGTGGCCGGCAGCTCTCCCGGAGAACCCCACTTAACCGCATCCCCGTAATTCCACCGCTCCCGTCCCGGCTCGCCCCTTTCGCGCACAGCCCCTTTTGGGAGCTAAACCCCGGCGGCGGGGAGGGCCCCCTTTCCGCCCCCGCTCCCTGGCCCCGCCGGGCACCTGCGGCGGGTGCCCGGGGCAGCTCCGCGGGCCCGGCCCGGCCCGGCGGCACCTACCCAGGCACTTGATGTGGAAGCCGCTGGGGGGCTTGAGGGAGCGGCGCGCCCAGCCCTGCCGCAGCACCTCCAGGTGCTCCTCCTTGCCCTGCACCAGCAGCACCTGCTCGTCGATCCAGCCCAGGAAGAAGGTCTCGGCCACCGNCTGCCGGTCCCGCAGTGGATGGCGGCTGCTGTCTCCCGGCCGGGAAGTCCGCACGCCCTGCAATCCACCGCTCCCCGCCTCACGCTTCCCTGCCCCAGCACGGGAGCACCAGCCCCAGAAAGGAAACGAGCCCGGTCACTGTCCCGGCCGGCGCTTTAGGCTTCCCAGCACCATGCCCCCTCCCCACCTTCGGGAGACCCTCACCCTTCCCTTCCACGAGTGAAGCACAGGGGCATTCCCCAGCCACATCCCGATTATCCCAGCAAGTCTTACAGTTCCTTACGGTTTTGTTTCCTCCAGTGGCTACACATCTGTAGGTAACATACCAGGTGAGTGGCATCGACGCTGCCATGTCCAGACGCCTTTCTCTTGACTCGCTGTAATCCTGTGTCACTTTGCATCTTAGTGGTACTGAAATGTGGAGCAAGTGTAAGGTTCGTTCCTAACTTCTGTAGCTTTTTTCCAGCAATTTAATATTTTGCCTCCTCTGTGTTCTGGATCATCAGCTGCCCGTGAGGCTCAAGGGAGAGCTCACCAAAACTGAGCAAGGTGCAAGCAGAACTGGAGGGGTCCTTGCTGGCAGTTCAAGGCTGGCAGCTGAGTTGTGCATCAAGGTGGTAGGTGGCTGCTGAGCTGCAGGTGCTGGCAGCAAGGTGTTGGTCATGCTTGTGAGAAGGCAGATTTAGGAACTTCACTCCTGTCTTCTATGGCAACCCTCAAACCTGCAGCAGAACTGAGTCTCAATTCTGAAAACACGGCTTGAGTTTCTGAATGGTCTGCAGCTGTTGGACACCTTGGTGGTGTGTGAACTGTGGGTGGCCTCAGCAGAAACCCTCACCTTGCCCCAGGGAGCAGGGCACCGTGGCACTTGGGCCACGGGCAGTGAAGCATGAGAATGCACCAGAAAGGCAAATGACACAAAGAAGAAAACTGCTGTAGAGAAGTGGGGGCAAGAGCAGAGGCAGAAGAGAGGTGAGTGAGAGGAGAGAGCAGGCAGCAGCTGCTCTGCCAGGCAGGAGTATGAGAGCTGCTACAGCCACAGCACTCCGTGCTGTGCACAAACGACAGTGTTTTACCTGCTGCTTCTGAGTTCACTCACATCAACATCCCTGGACATATCTGGCCCCCTTAAACCATCACCCATTTGGTTCTAATCTCATTCAAATCCTGTGCCACTTTCCAGCTGGCTTCATCCAATTCCTTCTCTGGGTTTCATCCAGTGCTGTCACTGTACTGTGGAAGGTCAAATTTACCAGCACCTGAAAGAGTTTTACAAGGAAACTAGTTGTATGAAACCTACTTTTCAAAAGGGGAAATCAGAGGTTAAATAAATTATCCAGAAACACTGTAAGCCATTTTGAGCCAGGAGCAGAGAGTATTGATACTCAGTGTGCAAGTCTCTATCCCTTCCGAAGTCTCCAGCATAGCAAGATCTCAAGAGGCCTCTCTCCGCAGCCAGGAATAGTTTTTATATTGCTGCTGTCAGGATTTCAAAGGAGCTCTTTTGCTAAGCTTTGCAAGAGGATCCCCCCGGCATCCTCATTGTCCTCCAAACTGCTTCCCAAAGTTCAACTGAGCCACTGGTTGTCTGTTGAAAGACCTAGTCTTAGTGTGTTGAAACTACTGTCATGATCTTGTCATACTGATGTTATTCTTACCCTGTGTCTTCCTCCTCTGCATTATATCAGCCTTTTATCTTGCCCATCATACTTGCATTTCAGTTCTCTGGGCAGGGCTCACCTTTGTGTTGCCTTTATGCGGAGCACATCACATTGACATCTCAACTGCTGATTAGAGTCACCAGGTAACTTCAGGGCTTGGATGAGTTTTCATTTTTATTCCTACCTGCAAGAACAAAGGAGCCAAATTTAGCCCTTTAACTGTTTTTAGGCTTTTGCACCAGATACATCCTGAACAGTTAGATGTGGAGCCTCACACTTTGCCTGCAGCCCCCAAATCCCAAGTGCTAGCCAAATCTGTGATCCTTCTCCTGCCTCTGACATAAACGCATGTTCAGTGTAGCATGCCCGTCAGCCTTTGGTCACGGCATCAGTGTAGCTCTCTTCATTAGCTGAGCTCCTTTTCCCTTCAATGCTGATTTCTGAAGCAATTGACAAAACATGCCAAGCAGTCATTTTCCTCCTCCTTGCAGCAATCTTTGTGGGCTGTCAACCTCTTCCCTACCCCTGGCTCACTCTCCTGTAAAGGCTAGTCTGCAACCTGTTAATCTTCTCCCACCCTGCTTTCAACAACTTTTCCCTCACACCACTTCAGGCCTCTGTGCTCGCAGGCTGGCCCTCCCTCCCTCTCCTTTGCAGCATGCTGCCCCTCTCTGCAGCTTGCACACATGCAGTGTCACACACAAGTGTGATGACAAGGCAGTGGAAGAGGGCATGCAATAATTTGTCCAACACTTGTCAGATGAAGCTGTGGCACAAACCAAAATACAGTGTGTGCCATGGGTTAGGTGCTGTCCCCACAGAAGCCAGTGCCAGGATTGCCTAAGCAAGATCTCAAGGGCCTGGTTAAGAAATACCCATTTTTTCAAGGGCCAGGGGATAGGCTGTGGACAATAAATATGTAACTGAGTAAACTGTTCATCATTCATTACTTCCCTTTTTTTCCCCATTTCCTTATTGAGTCAAACATTTTTTATCCTCAGAATCTGGGGTGTTTGGTATCAACATGTTTATTTACATTTTGTTGCTTGTGGGTTTGGTATTGAGTAGCATCTCTTTCCTTTTCATTCACTCACTTCAAGGGATTTGTTCAAAGCAATCAACATCTATAGCCAGACTAAAGCCCATCTGGTACTTCCAGGTAGAAATATAAGTGAGAAGACAGCCTCCAATCTTCCTATGGCCAAATTATGGAAGTGGGTGAAGTGGAACTCCTAAGTGCCTCTGAAGTGTTTGGAAAGGCAGAAGTTTACATTGCTAGCAGGACAAAACCCCTGAAGATTTAGACGTCTCTTTGAAATTTATCAGTGGTGCGGGAGGTCTGCAACAAATGGTGTTGCTCATTCTGGGTGGGAGCAGAAAGCCAAACAAACCTGACAGAGCTGTGTTCTCTGGCTGTCTGTACTGACACATAGCTCAGGAGTGGCATCTCTGTCTGCTGCAAACATTGCCTCATTAAAAACTCTCTGGGAAAAGGGTATTCCCCCAGAATTCATCCAAGGCCACAGAATGGAAAAGCGAGGCTGAGGTGGAATATGTAGTGCTTCTGCATCCCTGGCTTGTACACAATAAGGCAAGTTACACAATTTCATAGCCTACGCAGTATGTCAGCAAGTGATCTGCTTCAGATGCAGTACTCAGGCAGTAAGTCAGCAAGTGCCTTCCAGAAGGGGTTTTGAAAGACTATTTCCAATCAGAAAATTATTTTTAAATCTCTCTAGTCATTTTATACAAGAAGAAATTATACCTTCCCTCTCATTGTCCATCCAGTGTTGCCACCTGTCAAGACAGACCTGGATATTTCCCAGCCCAGTTGTCTCACTCCTGAGAAGAAGCTGCTCTTATCATTGTGTGGGTTTTCAGGTGGTTGAAATGTGTTTGGCACAAAACTGCCAGGATGGTCTTTTAAGATATTTCTAGCAAGACATTTTTTTGAACATACCTGCATGTGCTCCCATGTGGAAGGCTGACTGAAACTTGAGACTCACACAGGTGGTGCAGTCCCACAGCTCAGTGCGACTGCTGTTGTCAGAAATGGCACTGACTGCAGCTCTAATGAGACCAGAGCTTGCAGACCTCAATAATAAAATTTGAGAAGTGTTACGCCCTCCTCCTGCCCCATTTGAGACCTACATGAGCCTGGCTAGACTTTCCTGGACATGGAGTCAATATAAACTGGGTCTGGCTTTGCTGCTGCAGGTGTGCAGGAGAAGGGCCAGCAGCAGGAATGTTGGTAGCACACAGGCCAAGTGCTGCTCTTCTTGTGATACTGTGAGAAAAACCAGGAGAAATCTTAGAAGAGTCAATGCTCTGAAACAACAGGTCACGAACAGTGGTGGGGACCTGCACCTAAGGAAAGCAAGATGGTGGAAGGGGCATACTAGTAGCTTCTCCTTAAAACTGTTCCCAGCCATGTGGCATGCTTTGTAGGCAAATATAGCTCTATATTCACCTAGTTTGCATCACATGATGACATTTATTTGCCACCAAGAATTCCTAAAACACTGCCTTGTTTAGCTTCATCCTTTTGTTTTGGTAACCAGTTTTTGTAATACAGGGAATAATAATACTTCTCACATTTGTGAAGTCCCTTGAGGCCTGCTATTAAAAATCAGGAATGGCTGTTTGACTGTCTCTGCTCTGGTAGGAGCCAAGTACTTCTGTGCTCAGTCCTGCCCTGCCATCCTCCATCAAGAAGCCCTGCTCAGAAATCCTTGCTCAGACAGTGTTCCCAGTGAAGTCAATGGGAGTTTCCCCTGTGAAGAGTGATGAACTGGGTCCAAACTAAACACCCAACTAATAAACAGAGCAGGAAACAGCTGACTGCATCATTTTTAAGCTCTGTGCTTTTACCTGACTCAGACACGCTGGCATCAAGAAGGATCCTGGGGGCAGGATGCGACCTAAGGGAGGAGAGGAGATCCCAGGTTATGGGCAGGCATGCCTATCTTCCTCTTCAGGAAAATCTCTGGCAACAGTATTAAACCTTTGCAGTTAGGTGAGTGCTGCTTGGATAGGTGAGCTGGTAGGTAGACTATTATCTATTGTCTGCCTAACAATAGCCTACACATACTGGGGAAGTTACAACTGACTAGGAGGAAAATCACCTCCCGGCAGACACTGAAAACAAGTTCCCACTTTACTCACAGAACATGCGCAATACAGGGTGCAGGTTTCTCACATTGAAACTCAGGTGCCTATGTTTAGACATGTAAATAACACAGCACTAAAACACCTGGAATGGAAAGCCCTTTAATTTTATTTATGTATGAATCTGCAAAGAGGAAAACAAGACTTACAGATGTTTTTGAAGCAAAAAAAATGGTGCGCACCTTACAACAAAAGGGGCCAGAATAGATCCTCTGCACGGGAAATTCTTGACTGTAAAATAATAGAGGTAAGAGAAGGGAACATATATATCTTGACTTTCTAAATATATTTTATAGAGATGTTTTTTATGTGCCTTCCAACCTATACTTGTCTCTTACCTGGTACGGTATTGATGATTGCTTTTGGCCAGATTACAGTCAGACACTAAGGCGGGGGCTTAGATGATATATTTGACCAAGGTAGAATTTATTTCAAAGTCTGCAATTGTATGCTACTTAAGCCATAAAGGACTCAATACTTGCAGGAAACATGCAATTTTAATTATGGAAATGGCACACCAGTTTGCCTTCAAAAATATCTGCTTGTCACGTTGCCTTGCAAGAACTACTGAAAGCACATTGAGGCAGCTCAGGCACTGACACGCAAAAAGAACTAGGGTTTGTTTTTATGATTCCCCTACCAGTACTGGAAAGGGCTTGTGAATGAAATGGCCATTAATTTTCATGAGTGCTCTGGAAGAAAGAGCAATAAAATCTATTTCTCCACCGTTTTTCATATTTCCTTTTACAGCCCATGCCCTGAGCCAGCCTAGCAAAGGCATGAGGTTGATCCCTGGCAGATCTTGTATTGCCAAATTAATGGCTCCAAAGTCAGACCAAGGAGATCAGAAATTCTTCCCCAGCCTTGGCATTTTAATCTAAAGTTTCTCTGCTTTGAATAGAATGCTTTCCTCCTGCAGTCCCTTCTCATGTAGTACAAGGCAAGTCCTGTAGGTGCTGGGGGCAGTGCAAAACTGCACTCAGGAGAACAAAATTCCAGTGAGATACCTATACCGCTAAGAGTATGCCAATGTAAATGGCATACATATAGGCAAAGTGAGGTAAAGGGAAATCCTTGTTCGTGTAACATGCACGGCCAAGAGCTCCAACTCGTACTGGCTCAACTCCTGTAGGGACCCCATTAGACTATAGGCCAAAATGAGACAATGATGACCTGTGACTCCGCACTTTCATTTGGAAAGTACATTTTGTGCCTGAGCAAGAAAGCAAGGTAGGCAGAGCTGACCACTTCTAAATGAGCAATTAAATGAACTCTTCTACCTTCCAGAAGAATTTAATCAGGGGCTGCTATTACAATGCCCACCTGGGGTAAAAAAAAAAAAAAATTAAAACAGGATTCTGTGCCACAAAGCACTCTTTAGGCAGGCTGATCAGCACACAGGGGGAGAGAACCAGAGCTGGGCATGGCTTTGTAAGCAGCCTTTGCTCTGCCTTGGCAGCAGAGCTGTGGGTGACTAGTAGACATCAGTGAGAGCTGAACAGCTCTGATGTGAGCTTCAAAAGGGTAGGAAGACCATGTCTCTAACTCAAACTGCAGCTGTAAAGAACTGCATTGGTGGGAGCCATACAGTCCATCCCTGCAGACAGAGGTGAGGGACCTTCACTGGTGACCACTGGCATGGGGGGAGCTGGCATGAGGTGCTTGAAGGACAAGTTGGTGCACGTTGGTGTCTCTGAGAATCCCTTGGTGGCACAAATCTGGGGAGGCTTTCCCAGATCACAGGATGGGAAAGCTCTACGGTCATTTGTCTTGCCAATTTTTGGATGGCAGCTTCCCCTTTCTGACTGGGGAAAGGGAAAGCGACCAGTGTTGCTGGTTTCGGGTAAAAGCCCTTTGAGATTTTGCCCTGCTCTTCAGACAGGCAGGCAGACACCCATGCTGACACACAGCACAGGGATACAATATATCAAGATACAAGGAGGCTCCACCTGTGCCACAACATTCTTGCTCTTCCCGGGAAGCATAGGCTGAATGATGGGCTTGCTCCCTGTACCCAGCCTGTGACGTCTTTCCACTTTCTGCGCACTGGTCCACCAACCATGACCGAATTCAGGAAATGTGACCCAGGCTTACAGCCTCCCTCTGGGCCCCCCTAAAACAAGGGCATTTCAAACCCACAGAGCTTTGCAGGAGGAGGATTTCTGCAATCAAGCATAGGAAAATGCCTGTAGGAAGGGAGACTAACCCCTCCCACAGTCTCTGCAGGTAGGGAAAGGCTGGAGGCAGCAAAGAATGTTGGATAATGTGCCCACGTTGGGTTTTAATTCTCTGCTCTTCTTGCTGCTTTTCCAGCCACTACCAACCTACCAGCATGCTTTTAACTCATCTGTGCCTTTTCTTGATCAGGATGCCAATTTTTGGTGTTTCCTTGCTTGATACAGATGCCTCTAGAATAGAGCAAAGTATCCCTGAGAAATAAATTACCATCATGAGGGTTTTTTTCCCTCTTTTTCCTTTTTACAGAAATTTCTTATCCAGTTTGCTCAATTTAATTACCTTCTCTCTTTTCACTTCACTTCAGGCCTTAAGTTGCTTGCTCTTGATGAGCTAGTTCAGTCAAAGCCATGCTTGGCTTACAAATATGAAAGTAACAGGCACCTTACAGCTGCCTACAATAAACAACTATTACTTTTAAAAACAGACCAATGCCTGCTACATTGTGCTGTGAAACATTCCCCTTTGCTCTTTTAACTGGTGAAGGGTGGTTCAATAGCCCAGCAAATTCTCATGTGCACAGGGAGGGAGGTAACAGACACCTTCTCCAACAGGACCTGCCACAGCTCTTCCAGCACTGGTTTTGTGCCCGTCAGGTGAGTGCCAAAAACTGGCACACATTCAGATTACCGTATGAGCCAGCCATCGGCTAGCTTCTTCACTCCTCCATCATTTTCATTTCACTCAGAGCAAAGAGACAAATGTGAAGGCTGATGGGCTAGATGCTCACCTTCAGGTCCCCTTCGGCAACAAGGAATTGGTGAAAGGGGTGGTGAGGTGGGTGTAAGAGAATTTATTCCTGGTTTAATAGCCCTTCATTACATCTAAGCCTTTTGCGTAAACAGCAATTTGGCTCCCATCTCCTGAACACTGCTCCCTTGTATTAGACCTTTTATAATAGTTGTAATTACAGTTGCAAGCTCTGCTTTTATTTTATGAGAGCCGAGGTAAACCTGCCCAGTGTCCCAAGTGTTGATTCTCAAGTACAGCCATGTCTGTGAGGCAGTGTCTCCAAGCAGCGGGATCTAATGGGTGAGTCACAGCAAAGACCTGCCAGTTTCCTCACTAGCCCTGCCTGCTCTCAGGACTGATCTCTCTTGCAGGTAATTTTAAGCAGCCACCGTGCTACTCTCCTGCCTCTTCTCTTTGTCTTGGCTTGTCAGGATTAGACAGTTTAACCAATGGCTCCAGTTGTTATCAATCTCCATATTGAGAGCACCAAGATAATACAGGCACTTCTCTGTGAAGACAGGCATTTATGAACTATTTGTGAAACCATTTTACCTAAAGAAGACAGACAGCTCTATTTTGTGCCTAATATTGTCTGACAGGTGTGGACACACCCTGGGATGACTTTCTTGTCATCCCAACTAGAAGGTCAAGGGTCTACATTTGACAGAGAGAATTGCCTTTGGCACTCCAACAAAAAATGAAAACACAGTAGCATCCAGAAAAAAACCCCAACAAACCCCTTTGTAAAACAGATGTGCCAGATTTAACATTTCCCAGAGCTTAATTCCTTTTAAATTTTGTAGCTCCTCTTTGAAGATTATCCATGGACCCAACACCAGGCGAAACCAGAAAGTTTAGCTTTTGTTCTTCTATTAGCCATTATCGGCTTACGGTTTTAAACATCTCAGGCATGGTGGGCAGTGGCTCTCCTCTCTGATCTCTCCTCCCTCCATTTTCATGCTTTCCCTAGGGACCTCTATGCAATACCACCATGCGTTTCCCTGCCATCCCCAGAATGCAGCTGAGATCCACTGTGGAAGAAAAGAGCAGGGGTTGACCTCAATCACAGCAGCAGTGCTGTGGTTCTGGGGAGAGATCTCAGTGCCACCAGGTTGAGAAGGTTGAGCTCAGGAAAGTTCACCAAAAGCTCAAGAACTCAATAGTGGGACCATAAGACATATCAGGTAATAGTCTAAGCTCTCCTGGGTTATTCCTTTGGCAGTGCACATTTCAGCAACTAAATCTGAGCCCACTCCATTGGCAAATGTCAGACCCAGGAGAAAAAAGTTTCCTGCTAAGGTAATAAAGACTACTCCTATAAATGAATTTTGTCTTGGTTTTGAAATGAAGTTCCCTATTTGTATAAAAATGGACACATCACTGCTTCATATTTGTACAGAAGAGAGTCACATGTTAGTAGCCAAGAATCAGATTGTTTCTTTGCAAGGAAGAGGTGGGAATGAGTAGTTTTTACCACGGGTTTTATGGGAGGCTTTGCCAGGGTATGCGATAAATTTAGAAAAAAACTCCTCAAGCTTTTCCTTCTCTTTGCCATAGGAAATGCTGCAAGTTACAGACCCCAACAGACACCTTTTGTACTACTGCTTCCATGCACTGAAAGGGCACATTCAGAGACGCTGCAGCAACCAACTGTGGTCAACCCATACTTGACTTTGTGACCTGTTTTGAGGCCAACCTACTGCTGCTTTCAAAGGCTGGATGGCTTCCAGGAGGATCACACCAACCCAGGCGTTGGAAGCGGGGAAGGAGAGAAGAAATCTTAGGGTTTCCTTGCTTCCTTTTTGGCTCACACTAACTCATTGTACAAAACACTTGAGTCAGTGTACCTGGAAAGATCCCTGTGGAGAACAGAGCTGGAAGTAACCCTGCTCCGACTGGCTGGTGGCTGTGGCAACCATGCTTCAGCAGGTGTCACTGGATGGTGCTGTACAGAGGGGACCAGGAACAGTTGGGTTTGCTGCTAATCTGAGCCTCGGCAGCTTTTGTTCTCAAACTTGATCTTTTTGACACGCCAAGTCCGTGTCTTGCCCCACCTCCTTAGCTGTGGGCAGCCTTGGGGAAAACCTGAAAGCACAAAAGAGTACAGCTGATAGCAAAACATCAGTGGGAGCACCCGGCAGGCACTGAAAACCAAGGATGGAAGAACTTCATTTGAGAATGTCCTGGCAGACCCACTGCTCCACCAGTGCTGGTTTAGGTAGTCCTAGGAGTTTGGCTTCCATTCCATTAACTTCCTCTTCTCCAGGGCCAAAGCATAAGAAGCAGAGGAGGGAGGTGGCACCCAGGCCAGGGTAAAGAGGGGATGGTTGGATCAGCCCTCTTCTTGAGGGTCACTGCCCCAAGCAAGTCTTCTTCAGGCTCCAAAGCAGGCAGTAGTACTTCACAGTCAGGAGTCATCACTACTCCTGGTCTACAGCTCCTCAGGATCCCTTGCCTAGTCCTCCTTCCATGGCCTGTTGGGTTTTTCTTTCATGCTGTTTAACCACTACAGACCTCAGCATTCAGTTTTTCCCTGCATTTTTCTTTCAACCAAACCAGTCTTCCTTCCAGCCTATGGGGATGGGGTAGAGAAAACTCCAAGAGATCCTGATCCTGGTTTGCAGGATACAGTCATTGGTTTTACAGCCTAAGAAGGCAGGTTACTTCCAGTAAAGTCATGCAGCAGAGTTCAAATAGCCAGCATTTGTAGATCTCCTCACATGAATAAAGTAATAAAACACCAAACTAATTTACCTAAAAGTATGACAGCAATCACAAGCCAAAGTTCACCACAATGATTTGAATTACAGTAACAAACACAAAGCTTAATCATAGCTGTACATCACTATTTCCCTTCAGAAAATTCTATGCCCTCTGCTCATCATGGATAGCTCATAACTGATCATGCATGTAACTAACGCTGGTTTTGCTCTAGCAATGAAATCCCAGGTAAATCCCACGTGCTCTGCTCAGCAGAGCACATTTTGTCTCATGGAGTAACCACGGCACAAAGAACACCTTGCCAGATTCCCTCAGGTGCAAATGGGCACAGCTCCTTTCTAGTCAGTGGAGCAATATCAGGTTGCTCCTGCAACAAACATGACCTCTTAGGGAAATATAACTAGGAATTAGAAAAACATTTCTGTTAAAATTAGCTGGTGTACACAGTAGTACCTGGCTGAGGGGATAAGAGCATTCCTCTCTCACTACCTAAAAACTCCTTTACTGCATTCATTAATCATTCTTATCAGCATCCCTTTTGTTCCTGGACTATAAGAGTACTTGAACTAAAAGTTTCGTAAGTCCAAATCCACTCCAAGTGATGAGTATCTTTGAGGTAATAAATTAATGCAAGCAATTGTTATGTTACCCACATGAAAGTCTTCAGTGGAAGAGCAGTGACCCCAAGAGAGAGTGAGATTTTACTAAAGATAACTTCTGTCTGACCTCTCTGCAACCTCCTAAACAGGTAAATATCTTATAAACAGGTGATTGTGTAGCAGATAGAGAAGAATTGCATTTTTCTTGTTATAAAGAGGCTGGTGCATGAAAACTGGATTAAAATAACTTCATTTTGCTTTACAAATTCCTAATGTTGGTCCACAGAGAAACCATTGTATGGAAAACCAAACAGGGAGCATTCTGATATCTTTGAGCACATTTCTATTTTCCTTCCCTCTGTAATTACCACAAATGTTTTGATATTTATTATTACAAGTGTTTGCACAGTCACTTGTAGACTATTTTGAGAAAGCAATCCATTATTGAGCACATGTGTCCCCAGGACCAAGCTTCCAGGAGATGCTGAGGTAGGATTCTTTGATGTCAATTATAAAACAGAGGATGTATGTATCTATATATCTGTATGTGTACGTATGTGCTTATGCCAGGCTCACAGCTGGTGACACTGGAGGGACAAAGTACTGGCTGCTGTAAAGGAGTTCCATGGTTTTGTTTACATTTTAGGGCTGGAGCAGGCACTTGGAATACCCCTGGCTGAGGGTGCAAGACAGCCACCCCTACCTCTACTGCTCATGAAAACAGGTGCCAAGAAGATTTCTATTATGGCATCATGAAATCAAATGGTGAAGAAAAATCAGGCTAAGTTCATCCCAAGCTGCAGGCTCTTGGAATGTCTTCTGTGTGGGACAGGGAACTGAAATATAAGGGGTTTTATCCTCATTTGGGTATTCACTGTTGTTTTACTGGAATTTATTTATGTCACTGGCATACACAGGTATGAGTACATATACATGCATGCATATATAAAAGCTACATAATGAGAACCAACTGGATTCAACATATTTAAGCTAATTACTTATTAAAATAGTTTGGGAAATGAGTAATTTAAATACTGGTTAGAAATAAAAAAAATCAAGTATTAAAAAAAAATTACAAGTTCAAGATTTTTCCTTACCTACTTTAAAATATTAAAAAACCCCACAGGAAATGATAAAGACAGAAAAGTTAAAATTTTATATGCAAAAATATTTACATGGAAAAAGTATGTGCATGCTCTAAAGTAAAAATACTGTTGGAGGAGGAACAGTTAGACTTTTAGGAAGATTAACTGGAACTTCAGGCTTAAGTTCAGCTTTGAATGTCCCAATGGAATCAGATACTTCTTAGCGACTTCTAAAAGCCGGCAAAAAAGTGTCACCTACAAGTTTCAATTTACTTTCCAGGGATAAATTTCTGACTCTCAGATCTTCCCATCCTACTGGCAAGTTGAGATGATGGTAACCAGCATGCATAGTTAACGTGGTTTTGCATTGATACAACACATCCTACAAGCATGGCCATCCAAATTTGATTGCCTTTGCACAGCAATGTGTTCCTCAGCAAATTATGTAGAGATCTAGCATGGAAATTTGACATAATTTTCTTGAAGAAAATTAGAATAAAATACATTTTGTTCAGGTGAGGGAATTTATATTGTCTTGAATAAATCTTTGGGGTATTTTAAACTTCAATTTAAATACATAAATGCCTGGGTTTACTTCTCCAACACTTGCCCATTCTCTTTGGCAGGAAAACAGCGAGACATGTAGAGTTTTAGTTTCCTAAAATCTGGTTCATTCCTATTATTATTTGCAACATATATTCCTTACCTACCCCAAATTAAAACTGAGCTTTGCAAAGGCTGCTGTCCCCACACCTGATCCTGCTGCACTGCCCAGTCACAGCATCCACCACCCTCCGTGGGGTAAACGAACACAAGTCTCAGAGCTGTATGAAGATTGGAAACTTCCGAGCCCTGCACCATGCCTAGGTATTCCTACAGCAAAAGGGTGCACACGCATGTTCCCACGCGGGACAACGCCAAGCTGTAGTCACTCCTAGTCTGAGGGAGCCATCTCACAGCAGGCTTTAACCAGAGAAATCCACGGGCACAACCTCAAGGAGGTTCCAACACAATCTGCTGTACAAACAAAGTAAGGGTTTTCCCAGGAACGGGCAAGCAGAAAGCTAAGGCATGTCTGGCATCCAAGGCACCAAGGACATTCCAGCCATAGAGTTCTGGAGCCTTGGAAAGGCAGAGACCAGTTAGTTCCCCTCACTAAATGCAGAAATTAGAGTTCATTCTAGAGGACATTTGTAGAACTTTTTGAGAAAAAAAAAATACAGACATCAAACAGAAGGTCTCAGCGCCCTCTGGAAGCCTGCACCTATTTGCACGGGCAAGCAAGCAAGCAGGAAGGCCACTGCCTGAGTGTGAAGGGAACCTTCAAACAATCTTCTTGAAAAGCAGTGAGCGAGCTCCTGTTGAGCCCCCTCTGGCAGCAAGGGGAAGGGCAGCGAGTCACATTCTGCGCAGATGACATTCTTGCCGGTAGAGAAGATTGCTGATATCCAAAAGCAGAGCAGAACAGCTGGGAAAAGTTTTGACCAGCTTGCATAAGTCAGGATGAGTCTGTATCCACGTTATCTGAAGTCAGCCCTGTGGTTTTTTTACAAGCAGACAGGTGTAGTCCAGCTAGATGCTAGCCCTTAAATTTAGCAGGATTAAACAGGTTCTAGGTGGCATTTAACACTTCTACGAGGTTTCTTCATCTCTAGGGTTTACTCTAGCAGAAACCTCAGATGAAACTACTTTTCCCCTTATCTAGTCCTATCAGAGTACAGTACCCAGAACCATCCCTGCAGAGAGCTCAAAAGAACCTACTCTCTGAAATTATTTTACACATTATACAAATTTATTTTCTGAACTTTCTTTAAGCACAATGATTAATTAGGATATACACTATCTTTTATTGACAACACAACTGACTTTGCAGCTACTCAACAACCATATTCCTGGTGAGGTAAGAAGTGTTATAATCATGAACTATTTTACAAACCCAGTGTGAGAGCGCAAGGGGACAAAGCTACTAAGTGAGTAGGAGCTGCCTCAGTAGCCCATTAAGCCAAGTGTCTGTCAGGGCACACCTGATAGACTGAAAGCTGAGAGATGCAAAGCACTCTGCGTGGTCATCCTGAATCTGAGAGAGCTGAACACAGTCACAAGTCCTGCACAGTTCCCTATCCTCCATTTCAGTTAACCAGGTAGCACGTCTAATCCTAGGAATACAGCAGAGATTGCTCCCCTAAACCCTAGAAGTCTCTTGTCAAAACCATCCCTGGAGGAGGACTGGGAAGGTACTTTGGTGTAAGATACCCCTGTTCACTGTTGCTCTCCTTTAGCCTAAGTTCTTCCCTGAAAAGACATGAAGGAGCAGGAGCTCATTGTTCTTAGAAAACGAAGCAGCAAAGGAGGTTTAAGGAATGAAGTGCTTTTGAGGTTTGTTTTTTTTTCTTCTTCCTACTTTAGACACAGTAACCTCAAACCTGAAGGAGGGTATTCTTACCCCCAGGGACCTCTAATCTCCCAGGTGAAGGCAGAGGAAGCATGAAGAGAAACAACTTCTTCATTAGGACATGCGAAAAAGAAGTTGGTAGAACCTCAAACTCCTCTGTAAATCAACAATCTGAGAACACTTCGTGCAAGACTCTGAAAATGAATCTGAAATTAAAATCTTCCTTTTAAACCTTCACTTTTCCTTAATTTCTTATAACTAGAGTTTAGTGGTTGGAAGCAATAAAGAAGGAAGAGAGTACTTTTTCTCAACTCCAGATTTTGCTGTAGGCTAGATCAGAGATGATGGGAAATGTTCTTCCCCTCCCAAGCACTGAGATGGGACAAGCTCTTCCCCTCTCATGCACTAAGTGAGCATAAAAGGGGAGGAAACTACAGTGCTAGGGCTAGGTCTCCAGCGCAGTAGCAGTTTGAACGTGTTCATCTCAATTTTTTTTTTCCTGAAAGCTATTTTTAAACCAGTCTATAAGTAGCTTCTCTTTTCTTTGATACTTAATTAGCTCCAATTAAAATAGACTACATTTATGTAATATACATTGAAGTGTGAATGGTGCTCATCAAAACACAGTAAATAATAAAAAAATTGCACTTACACTGAAATATATGTGAGTATATCTCCTTAAGACTTCCAAAGGGATTTGGGTTATGAATCACAAACATTCCCCTCAGCATTAGAATCTTATGAGTCAGAAAGATAGTCATCATTAATCACTTCTCGAGCATTTTTAACAAGGTGGTTCCTGCTTGCTGCATGTTTTCATTCACATCAGTCATTTACATAGCATAAAAGGTGTGCCTAGCACTTTAGAGATAATTAACACCAAAATATTTGCTTTGTAGTGTTTACAGCTATAGTAACATCATACAAAACAAGCAGATATTCCCTTTGCAAATGAAAGAACAGGAATTGCAACTATGGAAAAGTAGCAAGCTTCTTCCATGGTGTGGGATATACATGCATTTCTGTATTCCCATATTATTTTTACTACTCACAATTTTAAGTAGGAACATACTTACACAATTCCCTTAAGACTTCAACATTATTGTAACCATGGAAGTATTTTATGCCCTCCCCTTTCTCAAAGGCATAAAAATCACTGTTAGACTGTTTTGGGGGTGGGGGAAGGCACTCAATTTTCCACCAAACACTTACACTACTTGCATCAACATGCCTTTTAAGTAGCAGTAATAGAGGTGCCAGCATCACTGCAACCTGAGTGGCTACTTAAGAGAAAAAAAAATCTAGAAAAGAAATACATTTTCCACTCTTAAAATTAAAAAAGAGAGAAAGATAAGATACCTATTCCATGACTGCCACTTAGTTCAGTTCATTTAAGCAAAGAAGGAGGACGTTTTCACTTGTACTTCCCAGCACAGTTTGTCAATCATCTTCTTATCCCCATCTATACATTGGAAAAACCTTCATAATACAACTACCTCTGCACTCCATGGAAAAACAGTATATCCTCACACATTTTTCAGGACTTCACTCATGCTGTCCTTCAAGTATCACAGCTGTTATTTTGGACTTCAGTGCCATAGATGGATGCATCAGTCCACAAGTGAGATCAGAGTTATGAAACAACTGTGAAAGCAATGCAGTTAAGGACAGTTTCAGAAGTACTCTGTCACAAGCAGTTTATTAGAACTTCACTTTGACAATAAATAAGATATTTCCCAAGCAATCAAAATGTAATTATTTAGAAAGTTAAACAACGCAAATTTTCACAATGCCATTTTTTATATATACATAATTTACTGTACTTTAAACAGCAGTTCATCCAGAGCTGTACAACAGTAGGATGTCTATTTTTTAAATTCACACAGCAGGAGACTACCAAGACATGTCTTTTATCTGGAAACTGTGTGTGCAAAAATAACCCCAAGACACATCAGCTCCAGGTTGGATAGTCCAACTGGTATGACTGAATCTCTGTTCATTAGACTAGCTGCTGAATTCAAAATTGGATGTATGGCTTACCCAGGAGAAATAGTGTCTTTTGAGAGTTATGGTTTTAAAGGACTAGCAAGCTGCTCAATTGCAACAGCACGATGTAACCATTTGTAATTTACAGTGCTACTGCACAACTTGCTCTGTCTTCAACACTAGTGGCACAGGACAAACTTCTGTAAAAAAATGATAATTTTCAATGTTGTAAATCTCTAATAGTAAATACAAACTTTGCACTTAAACTGTTAACTGTGAAAACATCTTTCAGTTTTGGTCAAATGAATTAGCATTTCTTCATTTAAATACTCAAGACATTTAATATGCCTCAATAATACTTTTAAGAGTTTGACATTCAAAATTAACTTCAAAAGAATGTTCCCGTTAAATAAGCACCAAGATTTCCCCACATGTTTATTCCTTAAAGAAAGTCTATGAAACACTAGCTTTTTTTTAAACATTAGTTCTGCTGAGAGTTGTAATTTCAAAATAAAATTTAATTCTTATGGTTTGATCAAAGCCATGTTTCCGAAGTGAGCTTTACATATTCTGTGCAACATCCCATTTTCTTTAAGTGCAGAGGTACAGGTCTCAAAGTTATGCAGCTGCAATCGAGTTGTCATCTGCTTGACGACCCTGAGGCTTCAAGAAAATAAAGACAGAGAATTAAAAAAAAAAACCAAAACAAAACAAGCCACCCAAACAAACTCCGCTCAAAAAACGCAAATCCAACCAAAAACTCCACACCCAAACAGAAAACATAGACTACTAGGAAACTAACTCTGCTATACACTGTCTTGTCAATGTAGCTCTGGTACCCAAGTGCAGCATTAAGCTCATCTTACTTCTAAAGGTTTCCAATAGTTGCACAAACACAGAGTACATCCAACTGAAATTTAAGTTTGGCCCACTGAGTACTTGGTAGAGACCTCAGCTCCTCAACTGCCCTCTCAAATGCCTTCTCCACACACATCTGCACATCTTAGCACAAGGCCTGGCTGATCAGAGCTCTGAGCATTACTGCAGTATAGAAAGCTGATAATTTATCAATGTGTAAAACAGGAATGAGACTGACAGTTTCTTGGAGGAATTTTAAGCAACATCACTAGAGATAGGAGAGAGCAAGGAAGAAGTTTTAAAGAAGAAACGGCATCCTTACAATAAGGTTTTCTGAGGTTCTGACAACTCCAAAGCAAAAGCAAAGAATTCTGAAGCTTGAGAATCCACAGGAGTTTTGTGAACAACACGCTTTTGAGGAAAAATGCCTCTTCTATTTACTTAGGAGGACACCCTGACAACCAATCTAGAAGATTTGAGAATACTCAAAAATAAGTTCTGCCTATCTCTTTCGGTTAAAACAAAATTGAAGTAATGCCAGGCTGGTTTCCTAGAAACATGATTACTGATGTCTGAACAAGTCCATCTCAAATCATATGAACAAGTCTTTGGGCTCCTTGCTTGTTAAGAGTCTGAATAAAAAGTGAACAAAATATTCTGGAGATAGCAGCTGTGGAATGAGAAAGCACTGTTTTGGGCAAATAGATTTAAATGATTCTTAAGAAATCAAAAGACCTGTTTTTCATGGCATGATTGAACTGTCTTCAGAGTTAAACCACTTATGGAAAAAAAATCTAGACTGATTCAATGACAGAATGTGTTTCTAGGAGTTATTTAGGGAGGTGTGGGATGCTACAATGTCTCTGAACCTAGTCACACGGGTTGCTCAAACACTTCTTTTTTCAGAAGTGCTATGCATTATGGTGTTAAGAGTATTTGATTATATGTAGCTCACTCTACTGTGCTCAAAATAGAGGCAATTTTAAAACTCATTTTACAGAGTGAGACATGGAACAGAACAACAGGGACATGACAAGCATATTCAGCTCGTTCATCTAGTGGTAACCAAATATATATTGCACTGAAACAGATTTCCTTCAGATTTTGGCTGACAACACCAATGCACAACACAAGATTTTTCAAAGCAAGTAACCCTGTTGCAAGCTGGACATTTTAGTCTGCTTAGAGACACTCAGCTTTGAACAGAGCTGGGGTCGTTGTCCCCAGAATCTGAGCAGTTTAAACACAAGTCACTCCTCTCAGCCTTACCTTTACAAAAATGTGTGTCGGTATGAAACGTCTGAGCAACTGATTGGTGAAGTTTGGGAATCGCATCAGGTTAACGTGAAGAGAAGGTAACTGCTGATACCCAGCCATCAGAGGATAGAAGTTATATAACATCTCCTGCTGCGTGCCAGGAAGGATTCTTAGTCGGATCTTAAAAAAAGAAAAGAAAGCCACAACCATAGGTAAGTTCTATGTCCAAAAGCTCTGTTTACTTCCTATTTATACACTGGTTACTTTCTGAAGCTGGAAAGAACGCAACTAATTTTTGATTCTAGTTAAACTACTGTTTCTATGCTGAAACACGATGTTACCCATACACGACACGACAAACAGCTCCTAGACAGGCTTGCATTTAGCCCTTTTTAAAACAGAATCTGCTTACATATATTCTTCCACACAGAATTTCCCATACTTTAAACATCTAAAAAACAATGAGTTCGTCCTCTCTGTACATCAGCATAAGTCTAATCTATGTATTCTTCACTACCAGATAAATCAGCAGGATCAGTGGATGTGACAATGCTGTACCTGTTTAAGGCCAGAGAACATGAAGGCATCACTGGGCTCCACAGACACCTCCACATCCTGGACTAAATTGGTCTTATTTTGCAGGTGATACCTGACAGGCAAGGACTCTCGGACTCGACCAAATGATGGCAGATCTTTGGAAAGAAAGCGAGTAATCTCAAATACAAAACACATTTTCAAGTTCCACTCAAAAAAAAAAAAGTCTATTGCAAAAAGAAGTGAAAAGTTAAGAAAAAAAGATACGAGAACTAGGCATCAAAAGCATTTCTGACAAGCTTTTTTTAGAAACAGATTAAACAACAGAAAGCAGCTTCATTACAATTTTTCAGTGCCACTTCTTCAACATTTAGTACAAACCTCCCAGCTGCTAACACTGCCCAAGAATACTAACTAGGAAGTCACCTTCATTGCTGCTGACTATTTTCAGCTTACCAAAAATCTAATCAGATACTGTCAGGAAGCTCCTTCAAAGTGTAACAGGATAGGAGGATAGTGGAAGAATCTCAGTACAAATGAAACCAAATGAAGGAAAGCGCTGGAATTACGTGTGTTTGGTGGGCATTTCAATCCCCCTCTGTTCTTGTGCAGGTGAAGTGCTAGAAGAGAAAAACTTCCCCTGCCAACAAGCATCTCCAACTCTCCAATCTGTTTCTTCCTGGGATGCACCCAGAATGTGGGTGGATAGAACAACTGTTGCCATAGGCATCTAGAGAAACCTACTGGGAAGGCAGCATCAGCAGAGATAACCCCAGCCTCTGTGCCACCACATAACACAGGTCGAGTATCATCTCAGCTCCACTGACAGCTTTTAGGAGAATACATTTGTGTAACTACCTACCTCCTCTTCCCTTCAAGTGGGGAAAGAAGAGCAAGCCCTGAGGCAGTCTAAGTGATGGTATGGTTTCTTTCTCTAGCTCCATAATACTCAGCACCACTTTCCTGTATTTTGCTACAGTAAATAGAAGTGCTGTAAAAATTTTGGTGGTCCTAAAAATTCTGTTTCGGACATGTATGTTGCCAAATTAATATTACCTGCATTAACATGGAGGGGAATGCTCTCTACAATCACATGTGGTAGAGTGATGACTGTGTTAACAACAGGTACACTTTCCACAGGTGAACTTCTGCAGAAAAAAGTCAAATGCAGACCACGTTGAATATTATACTACATTAAGTATCAAGTAAGTATACAAACTAAGTAGTAATTAGTAGGTCCAAAGTCTAGACAGCGCTTGTTACAAGAAAATACAAAACTTTTTGGTTTTTAGCACTCTTTCCCACTCCCAAAAAACCCCAAACCCAACAACTCACGATCATTCCTAAAAACAAATCAGCTTACTTCCTCTCTCCTTATCAATGGCAAGAGATGCTTACCTCTTCCAGGAAATTATGTAACATCCAGTTGCCACTCCACTAGCATTAGTAACTGGAGGACATCGAAGGCAAAAGCACTCACTGGCACTCTCACCTGTCTGTAAAACAACTATCAGCAAGATTTTGTTTAAAATCAAAGCATAATATCAGCCTAAGCCACCAAGCCTAGAAATACAATATGACACAAACACAAGCATTCAGCCAGAAAGGCCTTTGAAGTGCTTTGCAAAGTATAGCTACATAATGTATAAATCCAATAGATTGTGAAGTATTCCAATACAAGAAAGGGTAAGATATACAAATATATGTCACTTTACTTTCTGAATGGCGTACTAATGTCTTTAATGTACACATAGAGTCAGTCATTGCAAATTTAGAGTTCATAAACACACACAAAAAGCAAAATAAAGCTAATTCAAATTCTGCACTTCTACAGCAGATTCCAGGACATCAGCATAAGATGTCTCTGATGCTTGAAAATTAAAATGAACATGGACACATCTCCTCTCCCTCTCAAATGGATGAGAGCTGAGGAAGAGAAGGAATACAAGAAAAATCTACTGGCTTTTCAGTGAAACTGAGTTCTCACTTTTTCTTCTTTTCTTTTTTCTCCACTCAAATGAACTAAAAAAAGTACTTTTTCATGTAGGGAGCGATGTAAAAAAAGTACTAAGAAAATAGTTTTCAGTCTTTCAAAATTTATTATTAATATTTAAAAAAACCCATCAACCAAAAGATGGACAGCTGAACAGTTGATGCATACAGGGTTCATATGTCCTGGCACTTAGCTCTTTAGGTGCATCAACTGGAAGCAATGAAGCACAAGGTGCCAGAGCTGAAGATGAAATATCATAGTTTGAAGACTAAAGGACCTGTGAAATAATTGCTTTTTGCCAGGCAACCCTTGAATCTACAGAAGAACTAGAGCCTGGCAAGTCCTCGATTACATGAGTGGACAGCTGCCTCATAGTCAGGCAGCCACCCAGAGTACCTCATTGGATCCAATGTTTTGACAGAACACATAATTCACATCTCTGATGCCATAAATGCCACAATCCAATGTTTTGTTGGAAGATTTTGGATCAGCTCTGCTGTTAAGTACTCCATTTATTCAACTTTAAAGTGAACACATTGCAGTTTTAATGGCTGAGATCTTCAAGACAACTTTTTAAAATTTTAGTAATACGTTACTAAACTGTGGTAATATTAAAAAAAAAGATGCTTACTACTGATTGGTCTTTATAACCTACCCTTTCTAGCATCACATTTTTCAGTTTTGTGACTGCAGTCACGGACATGGATCACTGGCCTTCGGATACTGCCTCTATCACATGGTAAAGTGTTTGCATTCCAGAAAGTATATATAGCCCAGAAACACTGGAAATATTGAGGATCTTTTCATATGGATATCTAAGAAGTTGCATTTCAGAAGTACTTCAGGTGCTTTTCCTGATGTCTATTATATTTAGAATTTTGTTTACCATCCATCATCCAAGCCTATTTAGTTGACCTAGCGAAGCAGAGCTACATTTTAAAGCGTGCTGCTGTCCAAGTTGTATTCTGGCAAGCAACTAGAGTACTAAGCAGCTTTCTTCTATTTACAGTTCAATAAGCAAACACTATTTAAAATGTCCCCCTTTATTACACCCAATTGATGCAAAAAGTATCCTCCTGGTAGGGAACATACTCCTGATAGAGAACATAAGAAAACCTACCATTCTCCACATAAGATTCCAGTTGATCTACTGGGGTCATGGAAGCTGACAGTTGTAACTGGCTTGTTACAATGGTGAGAGGCCAAGGAGAGGCACTCAGGATGTCCGTCATCAGTAAAAATGGTATATCTGCAAATACTCTGTCCAGGTGCTCCAGCTGTCAAGACAGACACAAGCTCTGACTATTTCTAACTAAACAGGGTGTGACTCCAAAGTGCTGTGATTCCAAAATGTGAACAACTTTTCAAACACGTACCTTTGTGGAGACAAATTTGACAGCAACATCAAAAGGAAATACTGTGTCTATGGTTACAGTTTCATCCTGTAGAGGTTAAAAAAGGGATGGGAAGAAGAGAGGAAAAAAAGTTATATTCAGCTTAAGGCCTGGCTACTGATGTCAAACATTACTAATGTAAAGTTACTTTTAATCATTATTTTAACCACGTCCTCCCCAGGGAAGAACGCATCTTTAAAGATATTTACGAATAAATATAGAAAACTTTTCTTCTGCTAATAATTATAGAACTGCTCATGCTAAAAATGACTACCATACTGCTGATTTAGCATTTTTTCTATCTCCTGGAAAGGTTTCTAAGATACCCAAAATTACAGCTTTTAAAATATTGCTTGTATTTCACAAATTTATCTGTATAAAATGCAAATGGTGCATCTTTAAAACCTACCCGGTGACACCTGCAGAGGATTTCTTTCCCCTCAACAACAGTGTTGATTAAGTAAGAAATGTAGAACAGAAACATTCTTGCACCAACTGTTCCACAACGGATGTATATTGGTTTTTCCAGCTGCAAAATAAAGAAGACTGTATGAGCTATATCTAAACTACATTAATTAGGCCTAGAGCTGTCCAAAAGTTAATCATCTGACTTGGTCCAACAGGGCAACAGTGGAATGGGCATTATTTTGACCATAATGAATCTCCTACAATGCATGATCTGGATCATGCAATGAATGATTTTAACCAAAGCAGCACAACTCCAGCTGCTTCACTGGATTCGTTTGTTCCAGATGCTTGTCTGTTACTTAACAAAACAAAAAAAGATCCATAATTGTGTAATATATGACATAACCAACTTCTAACTTACTAGTCACAACTTCAGCTTAGTGCATATTTGATCCCCTACCATCTTAAATCACACTTACTGACTATTATCTACTGTCCATTAAGCAGTGCATTTCATTAGCAGTAGAAATTAGCCTCCTTATTTCATATCTCCTAGCTGTACCATCAAACCCAGAACATACCTTTTTCTCCAATTTAGTCCAAAAGGTAATCTCATTAAAGGAATACCAAACTACATGTAAACAGTAGGCAAAACATGCCATAGGTATTTAATTTATTGGTTCAGATATCAGAAAGTAAACCGAAGCCCATCTAAGAGAGTCTTTTCTTAGTTGGTCCCTATTTTCTCAAGTGTGATATAGAAGTAAGGTTTTAAGCCTTGACCTTTTCCCCTGGTTGCAAGTCTCCTACAGGGATATCAGGAAGCAGTGCAGGAAAGGAGTCATCACATGCATCTGTTCCATGAAGAGTCACCTGAGTTTTCTGAGTCAGGTTGGCATCTTGCCCTAGGATTAAAACCAGTGTTCATATCCACACAGGCTTACATCACTAAAGCATGAAAACAATAACTAAAAATAATAAAAAATTAACCTCAAAAAGCAATACATGAGGAATTAACACAGTTCATTTCATTGAGAGAATCTTTCAAAAGTACCAGCAGAAGCTAGATTTGACAACACCTTAAAATTTTCTAAGTTGGAGCATTTGCACCCTTGCAAGTTTATTGTTTCATCTCTTTGGGCGAGGAAAAAAAAAATCTCAAAAATCAGAAATCACATCTAGATGTTCCCTACCATTTATGTAACACAACAGGATTATGTGACCCAAGTTTTTCTTGATACTCTATATTGAAGATGAAAGGAAGTGTCACTGTTCCGTGATTCTTTTGTTTTCAAGAGCATGGTTTAATGATTTCACATATTTTTAGAACTTTTCTTTCAAGTCAGTGTTGAAAATACATAAAAAGAAATATATAGATGTTAAATGACACCATTCTTCGGTCAGAGCTTAACTAGAATAATGGCATTACTGCAATTACATGGGATAATTTTCAAAGCAAAACAAGCCACATCTTGCCAAAGAGTTACAACTGTGGAAAATACATCACCTTCCCTATAAATGAAATGTCAGATTTCAATTGTTCTTTTAATGCAATCAGCAAACCCACATTGACCTTGCATATCCCATGTTAAAGAGATTAGATCGAGCAAGGGAAAAAAAAACCTAAGTAAAACAAAGACCATCTGTTAAACACTGCTTCAGGAGCCAAGCCCAAACCTTGAATTAAACGAGCTTCAAGAATACTCCACTGACTTAAATGAACCATACAACTCTACAAAAAACAAGGTTTTATTTCAGAATACACAGAACATATGGCATCCTATATGCTAGTGGCTTAAAAAATATTTTTGTCTTTCAGGATAATTGCTACAAAGAGGCATACTGAGTATAACATCTGGGCTTCATATACTGAAAGTTGTCAGCAATATCTACATACAGATAGCTAGAACTTAGATATACAATATTTGCATTTTTTTCCTTTGCTTTCTAAGAAATACTGCTTCAGTGCTCCATTGTTCCCCAAATTTCAAGTGGTTTAAAAACCAAACCATATTGTCCAGGGTAGGGAAAACAAAAAAAGCAGGGTGGGTGTGAGAGAAAACCCACAAAGTCTATACTTAGAAAACATTTATCTAGCATTGTCTAGTGCTTTCAGTTCAGCAAGAAAGAGATCTCTCTTTGGGGAAAAGAAAAATTTAGTTACAAGCAAATCAAATGAGGAAATCAGACAGGAATACAAAAGCTTTCGCGTTTTCTTTCAAACTTGTAAAGATTTATATTCTGAAAATATCCATGTAAGCACCACAGACAAGCAGTGGTTAAAATAATCATAACTGAATGAGTCTGTTAGCGGTTGGTCTTACCACTGGTACTTCATCATTCCCAAGTTTCACTTTGGTTTGGCTTTTAATTACTGCGGGAAAACAGCTTATTGTATTTCTCTGCACTGCATCCACAACAAGGAGTCAATTATGAGACTGCTGGATTAAAAGAAAATAACCCCAAATACCTGGCTTTAAACCTGCTGTAAGCTTGACATCTTTGGCCACTGTCTCCTCATGTGACTGGACCGTCACAATCAAACAATACATTTCATTAGTCAGGGCAGGAGGTTCATGACGAAGCTGAACAGAAATGTTTGGCACTCTGGAAATAATCCTTTAAGAGAAAAGACTCAGTTATTGTATGTTTCTTAAATAACATGCTTTTAAGCGTAGTTTAAGGGAGGCTAAAACACCCTATTGTTTACGAGAGTTCCCACAACTGGTGGCCTATTAAACTAAGAGATGTGAGACTCCTGAAGAACAACATGATGGGAACAACTCGATAAAAAAAAAGGACCAGTTTGGAACCCCAATAATAAGCATTAATGGTTCAGACGTTCTGCACCAACTGCAATCAAATTTCAATATTTACATTACTAATAATAACTTTCCAATACAGTTTCTTAGGGATTCTTGTGTGATGGCCTTTGTAAGAGAACAGGAACATCTCCTACTTTGCAAAAAAATCTGGGAAAAGCTTGCCTGGCAAAGTTAGGTGAAGCAGAGAACCAAAGTGGACTTGGTATGCTCAGAGATCAATGCAAGCTTTTTCTGTGCTCCTACCTATCTGGAGCCTCAAGAGTCCTAAAGAATTGGATAGTATCTATCTTATCCCCAGTTAAGCAAAGACATATCAAAAAGCTCATCTTGAAGAAGTCCAAACAAGCCTTTTATTTCCTTAAGCAGAGGGATCAGGGCTTCACAGGAGACTCACAATGATACCTTACATACATCCTTTCAAGTTGTTACTCACATCGTGCTTGCCTGAATAGTCAAAGTGTCCCAGTGCACTTCATTGTCTGGAAGCTTAGGTCTTCGCTTGAAGGACCGTGCTGCCTGCAAGGCTTCTTGAGATGAGGAAGCATCTCCCCCTCCTCCTCGCCAGTTCAGAATCACACAGCGGCCAGATTCACTCCCCAGGATCAAATCCACAGAAGTGATCTGACAGACACAAATTTAAACACCTGTTGGTGAGTATTCCAACCACCTGTTTTAGGAATATAGTTTTCCAACATACACAGACATAATAAATACATGTACCATCAAAAAGCTTCTGACAGCTTGGAGACTGAGGACCTCACCACCCCAGGAAATTTAATGAAACAGCAGTGTTAAAAACACCCATGTTCAAGTGCAAGTAGTGTAATAGGTTGCAATTTCTTACCCTCCCACAGTACTATACCACCTCTCACTTTGTAAATATCGCACATATTTAAATCGAAGTTTAAAAATTTCTTGAAACAATTCTTCAGTTTTTCTGATTTTCTTTGTGTTTTGTCATTGTTAATGATTTCACTCACTTCTGATACTCAGTTTCAAGAATTCAGACATTCAGAACTGCAGTGACTTTTTAACTGGTGCCAGATTAGAGGCACATTGTAGTTGGAGTTCATTGTACGTAACAGTAAGAAGGGTACAAAACAAATGGACAAACCTCAATCTTCTTTCCTACATCTTCAGTTTTTGCAACAAATTTGAAAGAGAACTTTCTTGTTTTGCCAGGCACTAAGCACATGGTTCCTTGTGATGACTGTTCTAGAATATCGCTTTTCTGATAGGCTTCTTCTACAATACAGTATTGGTTGTAATCCTGCAGTGGAGGAGTGGGGAAAGAAGTTGATACATTCAGACTGAAGACATCTTTAGAGAGTAATGGCAGTATAGAAAATATTAGGGCTCTGTGTTACCGGATCAAACTGTATGAGTTCTTCCTACTTTTCACAATATCAAAGTTAGACTAGCAAGCAATTACATTGCAATTCTCTGACACAAGATATCCATGATACTAATGTAACTTCATGAATCACAGGAAATAACACATTAAAATGAACCTTCTGAAACTTTAGGAAGCTCCATAGAAAAAAACCCAGATACAACAGATGAACTAATCAAACTGCATTTCAGAGTCTTATTCCAGTATCAATATATTTGTCAAAAGCCATAGATAATGCATTAAAAACTCAAACATCTTTCAGCTTAAATATTAACATAATTTTTGGAAAAAGCTTTTGTTCTTTTTTTTAATGTTTAAAACCACTAAAATGTTATTCCATTCTTATTATCAGTTTCTATCACTAGGTCAGAGATAGTTAGAACAGAGGTACCTGATTATTGAAACTGATGCACAGCTTAGAAAACCTGATAGGATGAGGACAATCAGCTCTCAAGTATACATCAAACTGCACAGGAACATCAACATGAAAACTAGGAGCAAGAAATTTTGCTTTGCACTGTACTGGAATTAAAAAACAAACAAAAAAAAGCAGAAAGAAACGAGAAGTAGGTGTTAAACAAATTAACATTAAATTCCAGAAGCACACTCCTGAAAAGATTGTGGCAAGAATTGTTCTGTGTATACTCCTACAACTCTGTTTTGCAAGTGGGACAAATTTGGCTACTAACACTGTCACAGAAAGCCACTTTTCAGCACTTGGCCAAAACCTTTCCAGAGGAGATGTCCAGCAGAAAACATAGTTCTGTACACTTGGATGTCACTCATGCCCCCTTTTCAATGGCGAGTATTACTTGGCACACATTTTCTCTTTCCACACATTGCCCTCTTTCCCCAGAATTCTACTTCAAAGCACACCAGAAGGTCAGAAGTCTTTCAAAAAGCAGAGAATTCTTTAGTAATCCATAGCAGGGATAAGAGATCACTGACTTCTCTCACTATTTCTTATCCTGTTGATTTAGACAAGGAACAGAGCAATGCTGGAACACTGTTGCTGGCTTCAATACACCCTTCATATTTTCATCCTAATTAGTTATTTTCAAGGTGTAACTACATCCAAATTTATGATCTGGTGTAAATTTGCTTTCTTTCTTACCAAATGGTATAAAATCTTGGACTTCTATTGTAAAAATATTACTGCCTGCCAAGGAAACACGGTCAGCCCACAATTTCTGTGATGCTTTCACAGCAGCAGCGTCACAATCAGGTTCAGGATCAGGACTTTCATTCTATATGCAGGCAAAAGAACAACAAAAGAAGGTTACCGGACATTGACCACTCTTAGGATTATTTAAAAGGGTAATAGGAGTCCTGCCACTTACCATCAGAACTTTTATGAGATTTTTTTCTATTCGAGATTTCTGATCTTCTTTAAGCGTAGATGCTAATAAACAGAACAAAACAAAGATTACAAGACAGAAGCAAGGGTATCTATTTTTTTTTTAACTTAACAATAAATCTTTCCCTCAGATTGCATCTCTCAAATAACACATTCCAGAGGAAAAAAAATTCTAACATCCTATTCTAACATCCAGTTATGAAGGAAATTCCCATTTTAAATGTTTCCTTTTACTTTTGCTGGAGCCAAGCAAAAAATTTTTTTGGTTAGACAAGCATTTTGTAATTTATTGGAGCAAAGCTCCAGAAGAATAACGCTTATACCTCCTTGTTGTTTATTTTATGTTTAAAAACAGAAGAAAACATAGACAAGTCTGGAACATGCAAAGAGGCCAGCTCAGATAATACTAGAAAAAACAACTAAAGAAGGTGACAGGAAGAAACAAGGACTATTTAAAATAAGCATTCTTTTCTTGAAGAAAGGTGTTTTTGCATTGTTTGCTATTCTTCAATACAAAGCAGAGTAGCCTGGCTAGCTATAAGAAGATGCAAACCCATTTTTACCACACCTGCTTTAATAGTGGTATTAGCAATTTAGGGCCCAAAAGGATTATTTCTGCAATGTCAAGGAGCAGGCATTACATAGACCAGAGCGCTTGCATTGTTACTGTGGAGCCACCCTATGCCACGTTTTTTCCCTCTAAAACATCCCACATAGATATTTCATCAGCAGAGTTCTATAAAGAGTCTGGGAGAAGCATATTTTGGATACTGAAGTCCAGAAAAGTCATATTAGCTTTGTTGCTAGGAAAAATGTCACTCTCTTTTAGCTATACTATAGTTCTTCCCCATCCCAAAGCTCAGGAAGTTCCTGTTACATTATTTGAACAGTCTCAAATGAAGCTCTGTGCCTCAGGTATCCTGACACAGTCTATTTGAATGCAATGAATTTTATAATAGAAGAGAAAGAAAACTCAACTCCCCACGTAGCACAGAAGGTAGTAAAATTCCAGCACAAGTACACAGTTACTTTGTAGTCAAATAATTTCAAGTATTGTAAGCACTGTGCCTGACAACGATTTGTCATATTTCAAAACATATGTACGTAAATTTTTCTGTATAGGCTGAGTGTATTTCTTAAAAGAATACCTCTGCCCAGTAGCTCTAAGGAGTATGTTATATAATCTTTCAGTTGGGCCATCAGATATGAACATTTCAGCGCTGTTGTCAATATGGAAGTGAGGAGGGTCCACCATCCTTCGCTGCGATATTCACACATAACATAATCCAAGAGCCTGCAACACAGCAAAGTTGAGAGAAAACAAGTTATGCTCATCAATATTTTTTAGAGGCTTGCATTTATTTGGTATCAATAATACAAAATTCATCTTCACTAATACAAATTCTAGATTAAAATCAAGTCTACTGTTTATAGAAAGCAATGATTTATTGAAAACAGCATGAAACTATGATAAAGAAACACATTTATTCCCTGAATTTTCTATTTCAAGCTAGAAAAATTTTCACAACAGAACAACAAGAAAATTCATCTGTCTTCGCATAAAGAACTAGCAAAACAGCAACTGGACAGAAGTGCCTTACTCCAATATTGCATTGAAAATACACCTTACTATTGAATATGCAGTTAGTATTTAGAAAAACAAACCAAACCCCCAAAATAAAGTCCCCTTCCAAACTGAGAAATTTAATGTTCCTTAAGCCAACATATTTCTTTTCTCTCCTACTTCCTATCCCCTGCTCCCTTCAAGGGTTTCAAAGATCCACAACACATGCATCAATCTTTATCAGGAAAAAACACACATTTTAATATGTTCCTAATACTGACCACTGCTTGCTGTTACTAGCAAAGCAGAGAAGTGATTTTTTTAAACTCTGCCTACTTCAGAAAACTCTACCTAACATAAACAAAAAATGCTTGTTCATAGAACAATCAGGCTTGACACAAATTGATCTGCTTATCCTAGCCTATCTTCTCTTTCATGTAAAGTCCAGCCAGTTGCTAACAAGTAAATACATCTCTGCTACTCCAAACAAGAGAGACAGAGAGACAGCACTCAATCAGTGAGCTAGAAATAGATAATATTTTTCCAATACAGCAAATTCCCACAACAGCTCAGAGCAGGAAGTTTTTATGCTCTAATAACTGACTGATCTGTTTTGCTTTCTTTAATATAACTGGGGTTCACAGACTCAATAGCTTGTGCTTTGATCACAGCCAGATACAAGGAGCATCTTACACGAGCTCATTCATAACCAACATTGCAATAAGACATGGGGTCTCAGCGAGAATATAGCATGTAAAAGAAGCAATCATGAATGATACTCACTTCAAAGCTTTGGCATAATCTTTAGCATAGTAATATTCTTCTCCCATTTGAACCACTGATAAAAAAAAAAAATTCCAGATCACTACTGAAAGCTTTTGCAAAATTAAATTTAAAAAATGCATCTGATTATCTATACTCACTCAAATGACTTTTCATTCTTGGACATTTGTATTTCTTGAACTGTGCGACAGCATTACTCAACAAAGTGATTATTAGCTCCTAGCAGATAAAACCATTACTGATATCATTATTTTTGCAAACATTAGGGTCGTGTTAAAAAAACAGATTTTATTTTCTTTTTTAAGAATAAAACTTACCGAGTGAAGGACATTTTTCTCTTTTAACTGTAGGGATAAAATCCCCATCTTCTCCTTTTCAGGATCAGAAAGATCAAAGCCTGCATAAGACAATGAAAAAATCCATGAAAGTGGAGTTTTGTCCAGACCTAAAGGGAACTATTTATACTGTGAGCAATATGCAATGCAAGCTTCAACTCAAACACACTGACACATTCTTTTACCTCACAGGCAGCTATACCTCCCAAGAAGGGAAATTCTAGAACATAACTATCTTTCTCCTTGTTTAAAAGAATCTACCCAAAATCAGCAAATTATAGTAAAACCACCTAGTCCTTATACTGCATCTAATAGCATTTAAAGTGTGTACGTTAAGACAAATTAGCCCTTTTCCAATCTGATCTCAAGTAAGGATTCAAGCTTGTATTTCTGCAGCAGTAGAGAAATCCAACATATTAAGAACTGTATAAGGCTTTAAAAGACTACAAACTCTTGCTGGAACAAAAAAAAATCCAAACTTTATTATATTGGCACAAAGTTTCTTTTCATCTTAAACTGTTTAACCTCAGCAGTAAATTCTAAGTAATTTTAAAACAGTAAGACCAGAAGATAAGAGGTTAGACAGTACTGTAAATGAAATAAAATCTTTTTTAAAGAGGGCAATGATAAAGTGGCAAAGCCCAAAGGATATGCAGAGAATATAGGAGACCAAATGGAAAGGGAGAAAGGGAAGTAAAACCACAGACAACAATGAAGATCTCAAAACTGTATGTATATTCATATATAGTTCAAAGCTGTTACAATGCAGAGTATGAAATTCTGAGGAAACATCCTCCTTAACAGGGAAATCAAATTCCTTTCTTAGACTAAAATCCAGTCATTGCATCCTCTTAATCCATTTCAAAATAAAAAGGAAAAGAACTTTTCAGAAGAACAACAAAAATCCCAGTCCTGAGCTCCCGTGTGCAGTTGACAAGATACAGTATGGGTGGCAGGATCAATTTATAACAATTGCATTCACAAACATCATTACTTTTGTTGTATCCAGTTCCCTGACTTCTCTTCCCAGGATCACATTTCACTGCAGTCAGAGATTCCTGCATCATGGTGATTACAGGTAGCTTAGGCAGCAATAGAAACAAAGCAGCAGCAGAGCTGCTGAACACCCATGCAACTTTGCTGAGGACCTGCAAAACCTGAGGTTACCTTTTCTATTTATTATAGAGATCAAGCACATTTCCTGTGCTTCCAACTGACACCTGTTCAAGTCATACCACCAACTGACAAAACAGTGAGGCCTCAGCCCCGCATCCATCTCAGTGGAAAAGGGATTACATGCTGCTGCCCACTAAGTCAGCTGGCAGGATCAGCAGCTAAACAAGTTTGTCCAAACTCCACAGACAAAAGACACAGAAACATACTTAATATTCCTTGCCGCCACGGTCTTTGTCCATAGAAGTCAAGCACTCCAGTTGGCGTTTCCAAGGGATCCGGATTGGGGTATGTCACAGAGGACTGTAAATTCAAGAATAGTAATTAAAAGGGTTCATGTTTCATTTTCTGCCAGGCAAGTGTCAGAAAAATACTAAAACAATACCCCCCATATCCTAGTACTAACGCTCTTGTTTCTGTGCTTCCTGTAAGTCACCAGACACAGTGTGCATAGAAATATACTGGAAAAAACGAAGTGAGTTTTGTTTTTGTTTTCTACTTTGAGATGTAGAAAATATATTAAAAAAAATTAAAAAACACATCAGAATTATTTGTAATAAAATAAATACTAATGCATTTGTTCTGAGGCACCTTTTTCCATACATAACAAATACAGGTAATGTTAACAAGCAACACAAAGACACATATCCTTTCCTTGGATTTCACTTACACATATTACACATTGTTCCACTTCCAATTAAGACTACATTAGGGAATTCACTATCTGGTTAATTACAAAGCATTTTTCCCCTCCCAACTTACATCATGGTTACAAAGCATACTTGCTAGTTGTTTCCGTTCCTGTGCATAGTAGGCTGCCTGCTGGTAATAGAAACCTGGATTCTGAGTTTGAATTGCTGTCAATCCCAGCTTAATTGCTTCATCAAACAAGTCACCAAAAGCCTGAAACCTGTTAAAAAAACATTCATAACCAAGATTATGCACAGAACAGCAATTTGAGCTGAAAGGTACCCCACAATTAAAAGCTCTGGTTACTCAAGACAGATGATATTTCTCGGAACTTTTGCAACTAAGCTTTATGGCTGCATTTGTGTCATACTCTGTTCATTCAAAGAGAAAAATAGTCAATGATCAATGCAAAACAGAACAACAGTGTATTTTACATTCTTGTGTATCTCTCAGATAGAGAACTAAGAATTTGTATATTGTCTGGACATGTAAACTTTTTGAAGTTCACTGTTTTCTTAAAACACTACTAAGCAGAAACATACTGTTTAGACATCCAAGCAGCATGTTCAAAAGCCAGTTCTGCACTTCCTATTTTTTTCTTGCATAGGTCAATATGCTTTCTGAACTGTGCAATAGCATCCAGTGGAGTATTATGTTGAAAACAGAGGCGACAGATCTAGGAAAAAATAAAAATAAGATGCAAAACCACTGTTAGGCTGCTAAGGATTAGCACTTCACCTCCCCGCTCCCCCAACTAATTTTACATATTTCTGAAAAGCAAAAATTGCATAAAAAGCAGAGGGAGAAAAGTAGATGTAAACCATCATGTACTACACCTGAAACCATGTGGTCCTCTATTTTATCTAATACTATTTATCATCCCCTTCTTCCCCAAGACATCAATGGAAGAGTGCATAACTCACTGCCAAATATAACAGGGAACTTCAGAGCCTCTAGAAAGATCATTATTTTGAAGCCTGCGGTCCGCAAAGGGAATTTGATGGAATCCAACTCCAAGATTCTAGTAAATGGTGGGATTGTTTTGCTCTGCCTAAAAGCCCCCAAAATACCACAAAAGTATGGACTGATTCTTAGAGAATTACTTTCTTCCCCCTAACAAGCAGTAACTGAACTATATTAGCCTAAGCTTTGCAAGATGACAAAAACATTCATGGAACAAGCAGCCCTAGTGTTAATTCTCCCTGCACAGAGTGAGAATCTGAGTCTAGTCTTTCAGAAGACTGCATCTCAAATGAACTCAAATCCTTCAAGATAATCCCAAACTTCAGCTAAGGATCTTTCTTTAGTGTGGAATTCAGAAGTCTCTGCAAGTCTGAGCATAACTGGTGTTACAATGATAACTCTCCCTAATCCATCTCTGTAAAAGCAATATAAAACAGAACTTTACAACCTTTCCCCATTAAAGGTGCATCAATTTTTTTCTTTTAAGCAACAGTTGTCAAAGACCAGAAGTACAGTTGTTACCTTGTAATTTATAAATCCTGCCATGGTCTTGATTTCCAGCATATTTGTTTCATGAGCCCTCAATTCATGCACAAGATTATAGGCAGTTCTATAATTCCTAAGCAGGAACAAATAAAGTTAAATCACACATGATGATAAAGCTCTAGAACAGGACTGTCAACAGCAAAAAACAGCCTTCCAATCAGAGCATTCTTCCCAGTGAAGAACTTGCCCCTTATACACATGTTGAAATAATATTGCATTCAGGAAAATATTTGTGACAGTTTATGGCTTAGTAGTAATTTGGGGTAGAGAGGGTGAGGGAAGATAACATAAGTCTTACTTGAGAGCATTCTGCGTGTCCTGTTTCAGCTCACTGAAGAAGGCTATTTTGAACTGGTGTCTAACAAACAAAAGCTGCAAGACACAACCAGTGTACATCATTCACAAATGTCCAAACATACCTTGTTACCTACAAAGAGATACAGGTGGTAACTTCAGAGGTTTACATAATACAGCACTTGACTTGAAAAACTGACCGTGCAACTCTTTCCTAATAGTTCTCTCTGCCACCATGACAAAGCAATGATCTTTCAATAGATTTAATCTATTCAAAGCCTGTTACCCTGGCACAAGGGAGAGGTTTTGCAACACCTCAAAATCTCTATGCCAGCAGAGCTGATTGTGGTTTGGAGCTCACCACTTGGATTCCAGCTTCCAAGAGAGCAAAGCTGCCAATTGCAACAGAACATAATGTGTCTGAGTGGATTTAAAAAGCAAAAGTTAAAAACTGAAATCAAGTGCAACTTCAAGTACAAAATATCTAAGGGAAGCACATCCCACAGCTTAAGACACTACACTCAAATAGGTTAAACCATGTAGATAAACGAGAATTTTTTCTTTTTTTAATCTGAGAACTTGATTTTGCCCTGCAGCTCTTCTAAGGAAGATGTGAGGAAGACAAACATAAGGAAAAAACCAATCAAAATATAAGTTTGAATTGCAGAAAATAAAACCAGATTTACTTCTTATACTGAGAGAGGACACCTCAAGTTGGAAGGGGGGAATAAAAACATTTAAGCAACAAACCCTTCTTTTCCTGTTTTAACATACAATATAACTTGCACAGTATTTCAATAATAGGGTAACATTACCTGGTGAGTGGTTTTGTTCAAGAACTCCTTATGAGATTTAACTCTTCTTATTTCTGTATAATAGTAAGTCTGTGCATGCTCATAGAAAGCATTTTCCAACCTGCAACAAAGTTGCTCATAAGTTTCACAAAGTTTCTCCCACATACAAAGAAATTCTGAAGTTCTTTAAAATAAGTTACTTTTAATCATGTTTATTTTAGTGTTGGCAAAGGACCTCGTGTTCTCACTAAATTCTTTAAGTTACTACACAGTGTAAGAGTCTGCAGACAAAAACCTTTCTCAAAAGGGGTAGTAAGAAGTAGAACAAGTAAGTTTGAGAGCTTTATATACTAACTTCTCATACAAAAATCTCTAGTATTTAATTTAAGATAGTCTGAGGATAAGCTATTCCGATTTTGCAAGGCAATAGAAAGTTGAGAGATGACCCTAAGGCAAAACAAGAAAACCCTGCTGAGGCTCACAGAATATGTCTGAACAGCATCTTATTTGCTGGACTGTGGGGGAAGGAGTGGGAAGGAAAAAATAGCAGTAAATAAAATTATGATGGTACAAACTAGGTTTCATCATTCTGTCCAAACATCAACAGCTACCTTGGTTGCAGAGGTCATAGGGGAACTTGTCTGCAAGAGAAATAGCCCAAGGCAACTCACAGCAGGAGAGGACAAGAACACCAAATGCAATATGAGACTGAGGAGGATCTGAGGAGCATATGCTGTATGATCAAGCTGTAAGGAGTAAAATCAACTAGAACAAGATGCAAATCCAGGAGAGGAATACATGCAACAGCACTGACACATGCAGGAAATAAAGGCTGAAGTACCTGTTCTGTTATTATATTCTCAATTTAGCACCGAAAAAAATATGAAAAGCCAGAAGTAATGGTTACTTTATTTTGATCAATTGCAGTGGCACTTTGTGAGTAGCATGGACACAATAACAGCATTAATTTATGCTGAGAATTATACTGTTTATATATAAACATGAGGGTGACAGAAGAGTTAGCCTCAGACTGTGACCCCTCCTCTCCCTCAGAATATATGGAATAACTAAAACTAATTATAGTAAACCATGATTTGCCTTAGTTTGAGCCCTTCTTTTTAGATCTACACAAGACTGTCTACCTTTCCTCAATCTGTTTTTGAAAGGCCTTCCTCATTTATTTGAAGCTGTAGTCCATGTAAGTATCAAAACAGAAGGGCATAGGAAATGTATAAAATGACAAAGACATAATATTTGCAAACAGATAGATGCCACTTAGCATAAACTGAAAGAGAGAACTACATGGCCAGGAAGTGGAGGGAAGGAAAAGCCAAAAGCCTGCTAAGAGTTAAACCTAACAACATATTCATAGGGAAAATCATTTAGAACCAGCAGGACTAAAATCACTGCAGAAGTAGAAAAGCCCACTTTACCTCTACCTGACTTGAGAAAGGCAACATCTTGGTCTACCTAATAATACTTCATTAAAAGCAACACCTCTGACTGTCATTACTCAACCCCACAGAGAAATGAAATTGTGTGGAATTCATCAGAATAACCTGAAGAATTCCAGCAAACAGGTAAAACATTCACTGCCAGTCTACAATGAGTGTGCCACATAGCATTCATCCCAACCTACGACCTCTCAACATCTCCATTAGAATAATGGAATTGTTTAGATTGGAAAAGACCTCTAATATGATCAAATGCAACTATCAACCTGTTGCCAAGTCTACCACTGAGCCCATCCTACTGTTCCTAAGCACAGTATCTACGTGACTTTAAACACACCTTCAATGGTGGCTCGACCACCTCCCTAGGCAGCCTATTCCAATGCTTGACAATTCCTTTGGTGATGAAATTTTTCCTAATATCCAACCTAAATCTCCCCTGATGCAACTTCAGCCATTTCTTCTCACCCTATGGCTTGAAGGGAAGCCCTGGGGAAGAACCAACCAGTACTCCACTACAGCCTCCTTTCAGGTAGTTGTAGAGAGCAATAAGGTCTTCCTCAAGTCTCCTTTTCTCCAGGCTAAAGAGCCCCAGCTCTCTCAGCTGCTCCTCATAAGGCGTTTGCTCCAGACCCTTCACCAGCTCTGTTGCCCTTCTCTGGACACACTCTAGCACCTCAGTGTCTTTCTTGCACTGAGGCAACCAGAACTGGACATAGCACCGCATGGATTTCCATCCACTACCTCCACTGAGCCAGCAGAATGAAGGCTCTCACTAGCACACCAATAATCCAACACTGGCATGCTGACCCCAGGCTTATCTTTAGTGAAACTGGTTTTATCCCTTTGTCACTTTAAGTTTAGCTTAAAGCCCCTTCAATGAGCACTGATAACTCTCGTGTGCAGATCCTTCTTCCCCTTTGAGACAAGTGCACACCATCTGCTGCCAGCGGGCCTGGTGTCGTGCAAGCCAACCCACAGTCAGCAAGCAGAGCAAGACAGGGGTGTACAGTCACTCACCTTATAATATAGCCAACAAGATGATCAGTGTGTGGAAGCACAAAGAGTGATTTTCCAGAAAGGTCACAAGCATTACATAAAGCTGCTGCCCTCTCGGATGCAATAACATCTTCCCCTAGTGAAGTCAAGGAAAGCACAAGTAAGTGGTATGTGGTGCTGCAATGCCAAACTAGCTCTGAAAGCTTAAAGGTCAGGTTACGAATCTTAGATACACCTAAAGGTCTAAATGGTATTGAAAAAATTAAGAAAGACAAAACAAGAGCACATTCTTTCTTACTTCTTTCAGAGTACCCTGTGCTTCATCCAGCAGAACGCACTGCAGAAACTTTCTATCAGTTTTTAGCAAAAAATTACAAGTATGATGTAAGTTCTTCATCTCTCACAGAATTAAATATCCTGTGTCTTGAGAAATACAATAGCATCCAGAAAAAACAAACGTATACAGCAGGTAGACCAAAAAAACCAGTGGTTTGCCAGACACTAGAAAGCACACAGTAGCTCTACAGTAATGTAAGGCTAAAGTGCATCACATTTCACAGCTCCACGTGGCTCCAAAATTTTATTGATTAAAACCAAGTTAAGATGAAAGATCTCTGTAGGTACCAAATACCCTTCCTCTAAGTTCTCAATGCTTTTACTGGTTTTCCTGCTCTCAAGCAATGTGTAAAATGTAACTTGCTTACAAGAAGGCAGGCCACATATATTACCATATAAGCCATCTTTGATACTGTGTATCAAAGAAATGCACTTGGACTTAATAGGGAAAAGTCCGGGATAGAAGTATCCAATGTTTAGGGTCACCCGTCCTGAGCGCTCTTTTTATCCTTACACTTTCCTGCAGTTACAGTGCATTTAATGAATGTAGATGACATCAGATGAGGAACCACAGATAATGTGACAAACCAAAGTCAGCCCAGTCCACGGGGCCTTCTGAAAAATGAGAACTCCACAACTGTGCATAGAGTTTTCAAGTACCTGGAGGCAATGGCGTTTTTTTCTGAATCAAAACCACAGCAACTTTGGTATTTCTTCCCTGCAAACTTTGCCTAAAATAAAGACAACATAGCACAATGTCAAGGTTTCACTTCTTATTTCTGAATAACCAGAACAAAATAAGATTTCAGTCTAGACGGAAGCACTGGAAGAATGCAACAAAGGTGAAAAAGCCAAACACAACAATACGCTCCATCATTCAGAGAATGCTGTCTTCCCTCTTTTGGGACAGAACAATCGTGCTGAGTTTAGCAAGCAAAATTTCAGAGGCTGTTTTCACTTAAGTAACTTTTACAAATAAACCATTAAAAAAGTTTTTTACTGTGAGTTGTACATTCAAAAGCAAAGTTCAAGCTCCCCTTAATTTGTGTTTAAGAAAAAAAATGGTATGTTCTAGAATGCAAACAGATTCTGCAATTCACACTTATCTTAGCTTGCAGCACATTACAAACTAAGTCAAAAAAATCTACCTGACAATTTCAACTCGAGTAGCACACTCCAACTGTTTTTCCTTCCACTGTGGCTCATCCCAGTCTAGTTCATAGAACACCACCACAAGTGCCGGAACCAAATTCAGGTGTTTGTTCATCCAACCAGTCTTCAGGATTCCTTTTGGAATATACCACTCATAGGATGTCCTCTGAAAATATTGAGGATATTGAAGCAAACGTCAAAATTCATTTAGAAACACTTATAGCAGGAGAAAGGGAATTGCCTCTACATTCTTGTCACTTAATATGTTTGTCATCTTTCCTTTAACACTGTTCCCCTCAAGCCTTTGCTTCCTATTAAGCCACATCCCTCATTAGCTCAGGCATCAGGGCCCGATGTCTGAGATACTAGCAGCAAAAAACAACAGATTCCAGGAAGACTGGAGAAGAGGGTCAGGTTCAGGACCATGTCATGCACTGCCATGAAATACTAGGCTCAATTGAAAACAGGGCTCTCAAAACAGAGCAAGGACACACCAGTTTAGAGTCTTTGTCTTTGCCAGCATCATTGAATTATATAGCTTTCTAATAGTTAAGCTCATGACCATTGCTTCTTAACTTGCCATTGCAAAGCAGAAAGAATAGCAGAGATATTCCTTCTGCTGTGGTTCATTTAGTTAAAGTGAAACGTTTTGTAAAAAAAGCTTTATAGGTTAGGTTGGGGTTTTTTCACAATACATTTCAAGTATCTAGTTTCTCCAAAGTTAAACTTTGCGTTTCATTAAAGCTCAAATTTTACAAGGTACCTTAATGCTATGTAGAATAGTAGCAAGTACTTTAAAAAGTAAACCATACGGGCTTTCTCTGGTTCTGGCTCATGAGCGAAGGCACCCCGGTTTCCTATGCGCTCACAGCGCTCCATCACAACGCCCTCGGCTTCCCCTTCGCCCGCACAATTTCCCTGACGTGAAGCTCCCACACTTCCCCTCCAGCCTCGGGGCAGGAGGCAGCCCAGGTCCGGCAGAGCGCGCTGCCAGCCGGCGGCACCCCAGGCAGACCGGGGCACGGCCCTTCCCCGCAGGGAGCCGCCAGCTCCCGCATCCCCGCTCCACGGGCCGCCGGCGGCTGGCGCTGCTGGGGCAGCGGGCTGGGACCCCGCCNCAGCGGTCTGGGACCCCGCCGGGACGGGGCGCAGCCGGGGCCGGCGCCGCTCGCTACCTTCGTCCTGCACTTGGGGTACTCGTGGTCGCCGGGCAGCACTTTGAAGGAGATGGGGACGCGGTCGGCCCTGCGGTTGGCGCAGAAGGCGTCCCACACGGCGCGGTGCACGGCGTTGTACACCACGTCCAGGCCGGTGAGCGTGACGAACGCCATGGGCCGGCAGCACAGCTCCACCGGGAAGTCCCAGTGAGTCGGAGGGGTCATCCTGCGCCCGGGA
>VZTG01004593.1:305623-346912 GCA_013397845.1 Melanocharis versteri
GGCTGCGGTCGGTAACCCCTGCTCTGGCCCTGGCTGCAGATGGAGCTGGAAGCGCTGCGCTCCATCTACGAGGGAGACCTGTGCTTCAGGGAGCTCAGCCCGGTGTCCTTCCAGTACAGGGTAAGGCGAAGTTGCACCTTGAAGTTGCTTTGCTGCCTTGCAGTTGCCGTACCAGGGGGTTCTAAGCCAAAGGGGTATCCCATGTGCAGTAAAGGATAGATCCACAGGGCGTTGTTCCAGGATTTTTGGTACAACGATGCTTTACAGCACGGTGTGTCATGTGTATGAACCTGCTTCCAGCATGGGTTTATTACGGAATGACAGAACGGGTGAGGTTGGAAGGGACCACGGTGGGTCATCTGGTCCAACCTCCCTGCTCAAGCAGGACCATCCTAGAGCACGTGGCACAGGATTGTGTCCAGTCGGTTCTTGAAAAATCTACAGTGAGGGAGAGTCCACAACCTTTCTGGACAATCTGTTCCAGTGCTTGGTCACTGCATAGTAAAGAAGTCCTTCCTCATATTCGGGTGAAACTTCCTGTCCATCAGTTTCTGCCCGTTGCCTCTTGTCCTATTGCTTGGCACCACAAGCCGGTTATCCCTTAGCCAGGCATCCTACTTGCGTATCGATGCCCTGCATAGCCAGACCTGTCAAAACCCTCTGGAGGAGCCAGCCTGCAGTGTAATATTTACCCTAACTAGTCAGAAACTGAGAGATTTATTGTGATGTTTCTATGTAAAATTTGGAACCTTTGTTAACTGCTCAGTTACAAGGTGCCAGTGTCTTGCCCAAAGACTGTTGATCATGTCTTGTTTACCTGCTAAAGAGAAAATTCACAAAATGCTTTGGGCGTGTCCACTGGTACAGTCTGGTCAGGAGAGACAGAGGGAGCGCTGAGCTCAACGTACACAACTAGATTCTGGCATGAAATTCTCACCAGCTTTCTCAAATTTAAAAACCTGAAAGTTCTTCTGAGCACAGACTGAGGCAGATCTTTTGATGGCCAGAAGACTTTACTGACAAAATCTTAGGGTTTTTTTCTACAGAAGGGAGACTTCTGAAAACGCCATATGCCTGTTTCAGGGAGAAGCCATCTAAAATCACCTTTCTGTGACTTCTCAAAGAACTTAAGAATAATGTCACTAATTGTAATGAGATACAGCTCAATTAATTAATAGCACTTCTCATCCCAGCCATGTTAAAGCAGCCTTTCTTCATTGATTGGATAATTCTTAATACATTTAATTTCCTTACAAGGAGAGATATGTGACATGCCTACAAGCCTGAAGTGTGTCATTTTGCATTTCACTAGCTTTGGTCATTGCTAATTTTTATTAGACAAAAAATAATTTTCAGAAGTTAGGATAACTCAATTTAAATACAGTAAAACTTAGTGTCATACAAAGGCAATATTACAACTTTCCCATGAAGAAAAAATTGTGTTGTGAGAAGTCATAATGCAAATAAGTGTATGAGAAGATAGAAATAATTTGTATGGCATTTTTTGACCCTCATGTCTTGCACCTGTCGCACGCACAGAGCACAGCTGTTTTGTAATCAGTGTGCTTCAAAACTGATATCAAATGAAGTTTGTTTGGGTTTTTTTCCCCAAATATTGCCAAAATGTAGCAGCATCGTTTAAAGTAAGGCTACCCAACTATTAGTTCTTACTGACAAGTAGGAGTGTGGTCATGCAGCTTTGCAGGATTTGCTCTGCACACAGACAATGCTTTCCTGAGAGACCCTGTGAACCTTGCTCTTGGTAGCAGTGGGAAATGAACTGTAAACGCTGCCTTGAAAAATGTTGCAGATTCTTGATTTAAAGTCTTATTTATTTCACCACTAAACAAGTGGGTTTGAATGTCAGTTAGTCCAGCCTGCCGAAACAGATTGTGTAAATAATAAAGCAGCATTTTTTCTTTACTTTTTTTTTTTTTTTTTAATTTTTAAGTATTATAGCCTTACCTTGATTAGGACTTCTCATGTGGAGACACTTCATTCTACATAATTAGATGAAGGCTGATTTTTATGAGGCAAATAAGGGAGAATTTTTGAGTGGTTTTAGAAACCTTATTGTACTAATATTCCAAATCCTTGGGTGAAACAGTTATTTCTGATTGTATGTGTGTAGTATACTGTAATTTATTTTTTTTATCCAGACTCATTCTGCTGACTTCTTAAATCTTTTACTGCTCATTCTTTCATACAGGGAAATAAAATATCTGTAGGTCTGAGACATAAATATTGACACTCTTACCCATTGTTTTTGCTGTCTTAGGTTACTAGTTTATTACCATCTTTATTTCAACCCTGTCTTGTGGCTTGTTTTCATATTGCTCTGTGCTTAGATGCGTGGGGGGAAGAAAGGCTTCATATTTTCTGTTCTCATATGTGATAGTATAATATTTGGCTTGAAGATGCTACAAAGTAGCTTTTCAAACAAAGGAATTTTAAAAAAACCCAACCATAAAAAAAGATTTGACAGTTTCTGCTGCTTCTCCTAGAATGAAAACTGTGGGGTAAATGTTAATATTGATGTCCACAATTTAATGCTTTTTCAAGATAACAGCTTTATTTTCTGATAACTTTATCTAAATAGTTGTCTCAAGGAATTTTGATGGTCTGAAAGAAGTAATAGACTTCCATATTGGCATTGTAAACGTCAGAAAGTGACAAGAAACTGTTGATTTATGGAGTTGGGGTTTTTTTTCACTTCAGATAGGTGAAAGTGGAGATCCCAAAGCCTTTCTAATAGAAGTTTCTTGGCCAGAAACATATCCACAAACAGCACCTGTCATATCGATGGATGCTTTCTTCAACAACACAATGTAAGTATTTATGACAGCTTCACTCCCTGGCCTTGTGGGGGGGTTCTTTGTTTGATAAGCTTTTTATCATCTGTCTAGTTTATAGTTGAGTTTAATGATTTCTTTTAGATCTTCAGCTATTAAGCAAAGTATATTGGATAAGTTAATGGTAGAGGTTGAAGCAAATCTTGGAACTGCAATGACATACACACTTTTTGAATATGCCAAAGACAATAAGGAGGTGTTCATGGAGAATCAACCTGTTAACACTGTGGTAAGTAGATAAATTCTGATTTTAATTTTGTGCTTTTAAAACTGGAAAAAGAATTGGTTATTATAATCTGAATACTTCATAGCTCTCTGTAAGTTGTAAATCAGTTCATTGGTTATATGTGTTAGTGGCTGAGAGTGACACACAGAGTATGGTGCCACAATGCTCTGTGGTCACAGTTGTTATATTTGGTTGTTATTTTGCTGTTATACCAAAATGTTTGTGGCCTGATGTTATGTCCAACAGGGTAACATTAAAATGGAGACTTTGAGCAGAGGCAAAACTAAAGGAAGCTGAAACAAAGATGTGTCTGCTGAGGATCGGAGGGGTGGTAATTTATTGCAGCCTTCCTGGGATTGCATAAGTGCTCCTCCAGGGTCTTAAAGTAGTCAGGCTGGGTCACTCTGTGGCTTTTGGCTTGTGTAAGCACATTATGTGCCACGATGGGGCTGCAGATCTGCTTTGAGGAGGAAGGAATGAATTCTATGTTTGAGAAGTCTGAATCCATTCAGACTAAATCACACTCCATGATTAAATTTTAAAAGTGTAAAAGGTGCCCTTTGCAACTCTAAAAGAGAATAATTCCAGTTTCTAACACATGTTTTTTTTAAAGCACAACCCTGATTATATGTTGATTAAAAGCTGCAGGCTGCTGACAGCATTGCTTCTTTCTGACAGTCAAGGTATTTCAGAATGTCAGGTTCAGTAATCACATCACCCAGAGATATCCATGAAACTAATATGCAAAATGTTTACAACCACTTTTATCCTTCTCAGACTTCAGTAAGCAATAGTATTTCAACTGGAACTCCTGATGTGCCACCAAGTAAGAAAAAAGAGAAAAAGGAGCAGTTATCCAAAACCCAGAAACGAAAACTAGCCGATAAAACAGGTTTGTTCACTATAATAATCTTTTCTTTGATTAGTATGAAAATCCAAATTTTATAGCAAGGACATCTTGCTAGAGTAACTAGTAATTTGTTTATAAGATGAACTACTTTAAGTCTGTAGTCTCTGTTTTATTTGTTTTAGATGAATTATTCTTGCCTGAGATGTTAAGTTCTGGTCACAGCAACTTTCTATAGAGTCAGGTTTTAATGACATCATTGCTGTATTTTATTTTATTTTAATTCTGTTTGTGACAAAAGTGAAATTTTCAAAAAATGTTTGGGGAAGGAGAGAATTTGGGACGTCATAAAATTCACTTTTAGCAAAAAATGTAGTTTGTTGATGGGCCCTCATAAATAATTCACATTATTAAAAATGTAATTTCTAAACAAAAGTATTTCTTTTGGAACCCAAAGTAAAACATCTAATTTAGTTTGTATTCTAGAAATAGAAGTGCTTTTGCAGATATTTAATGCTTTCAATGAAATAGAAGGATTTTGATTGAAAGCTGTTGATTACTTCAGTTAATTCTGCTGATGACTCTTTTGTGTTCACCTTCAGTTTTCAATAATGATCTGGATAATGCTATTGCAGCAATAAGTTGTACCCTGTGATAGCAATTTCTAATGTTAACTGTATAAAGGAAAAGCTGCATGAGATTTACTTCTTTGACAGAATTCATTGCTGGTCAGCGCAGCTCATATTGGAACTACCTTCTAAACTAAATTTCAGGTGGACTGAGGTGTTTTTATTTAAACAGAATTACTTTGAATCACATAATGAGAGAATCATAAAGGTTGGAAGAGACCTTCAAGGTCATCTGTCCAACCATCAACCCAGCACCACCATAATCACCCCTAAACCATATCCCCAAGTGCCACATCCAGGCACCTCTGGAACACTTCCAGAGACGGTGACTCCACCACCTCCCTAGGACACTTATTCCAATACCTGACTGCTCTTTTAGTGAAAAATGGTTTTTTGAAATCGAATCTGAACCTCCCCGGCACAGCTTAAGGCCGTTTAATCTCCTCCTTTCACTTTGACATTGGTTGAAGAACACACAGTGTTTAAGACATTAAAATCTGTTTCTGTCCTCATGGCTTCAGCGTGCAGAAATTGACGGGTTTGGATATTTAGAATTTTGTGGGTTGATTTTGAAGAAAGATAAATATTCCCCTTAGCTTGTGTGTTGAAATGAAAACTTTTTTCTGCAGATAACAAAGGGGAGCTTCCACGAGGATGGAACTGGGTGGACGTAATTAAGGTAACATGAGTGTATTATATACTGTATTGGGAACATGCTGTGTATGTAAATTAAAAATTATTTGTACTTATATCTGGAGAAAACTGATCTGATGAATTTTTTTCTTGCTTTTCTTCCTAACTATGTTTGGATTTGACTGTGGTGTCTGATTAATTTCTGTATGTGTCCAGCATGTAAGTATTTTCAAGTTCTCTTTTTTTACTGTTAGAAAGATTTGTAATAAAGGGTAAGACCTGCTGCTTATTTTGGATTCTAATTTACAAATTTCTCAAAAGCTTTAAAATGCTAGTTCTTCTGGGTGTTAGTCTGAAGGACTTAGTTTTTTGAACTTCATTGGTTTAGTATTTCTTTTTTTATTTACTGAGCAATTAAATTTTAATTTTATGATTAGAGGGCTTTGCTAACCAAATGCACTGCAAATATGCTGTCTTCATATGACAAGAAGATTTAAAACAAAGTTAATAGTGCTGCCAGGTTTCTGGAGGGCAGTGGATAAGTAAGAAATAAAAGGGAGCTGTCCCAAGTGGGAGCACCTTGCAGTGTCCTACAAGCCTCATTCTCTGCTGCAACTCCTCCAGTGAATGATTCTTTTCTACTTGCTCCCTCAGTATTGATTTCTTCCACCCTCTTGTCTTTGCTGATTCAGTGAAAATCACTGCTTGACAATTTTGAAAGCAAACTATTTTATTTATCACAATTGTAAGTAATTTTCACTGTAAGACCTAACACCAGTTCCAGTTGTTAAATAAGAGCAAGTAAATGATGAAGGTCGTTTTGGGCAGAGTCCTTCTGAGTTAAAAGTGGCTTTTTACAGTGGATGTCTTGGTTTTCAGATAGATTTCATGATAGGCATGCTACTTTTAACAATTATAAGCCTAGCTTTAAAAGGTGAGAAATACTAAGTTAATGTTAATGTCTTTTTATATTGTCTAAATTTTTATATGGGAATTCTCTCAGAGATATGTGAAGATAAAGTTCCATTACTTCATCTTTTTTTTTCTTTTTGGAGAGCTGGTGACAGAGCCTTCAAATTAAATAGAAACAGTGCCCTGAGGTTTTTCTGGGGTTTGTTGTTTTCCTTTTTTTAAATTCAACTTTCATGATCAGGAAATAAGCTCATTTAGTGTTTAAGCTTAAGAATTAGTTTTTGATGCTTTTCAGTCTCCTGGTACAGTAGCACAATCAGTCTGTATTGTTAGTTGAGTATACACATGTTCAATGTGAGATGGAAATAATGTTCTTGTTTCCTAATAAATGGAATGGCAGTCTAAACTTTGAATACTTTCTTTTTGTGTCTCTTTTATAGTTAAGCAAAACTGGTTCTAAAGATGATGAATAAAGGACTTTGGTACAAGGAAACTCCACCTTTTAATACAGTGCAATTCTGGGTCACCATCTCTCTCTTAATAACTTTCTTATTTGTTGAAGTAAACATTTTATAAAGCTCGATTTCCTAACTTGTAAATCTAGTCACACAAGTTTATCTAGAGACCATGTGGTCATCCTCAGAAAAATCAACCAACAAACTTGCCTTAAATGAAGGTTAGAATGTGACAAAGGATATAGAGAGCCAGTGTGGTGAAGTGAGTAGTGCTGCAGTGTTTATTAATTTATATTTAATCTGTAGTAAAATCCTGTTATAGTGAACCCAATGATACTGTAAACATTTCCTGATGTTCTTACTCCAATTGAAGAAAAAAAGCACTATAACAGTGATTGGTTGCTTGACAGCTTAATTCATCAAAATAAATTATTCCATGGAAATAAGACCTTTGTCATTTGTTTATCTAGTGTGAACTAGAAGGAGAACATACGAATTGTTGCGTTGCAAAACAGACTAGAGCTTATGGTCTTGTTTTCACTAGTTACTGGCTGAAATAGTAAATACTTGTGAAAGCAAGGCCATATACTCTAGTCTGCTCAAAAATGAGTGGTTATAGCAGGAGTGCAGCTTTTTTATTCTCCACTGTATCCCATCTGTTGGTCTTTCTCCAGTGTGCATCTTTACAGACAGCAGGATGTCTGAGGAGGGGGAAAGTGCTTCCTTGCACATGTCTCAGTGAGTGTTGGGATTTTGTAGCTATTTCATTGGAGAAATAGGCATTCTTTGGGGGGATTTGCTGACTGAGTGGTGGGACAGTGGAAGTCAGTAATCCATCAAATGAATTGGGAGAACTTTTTTGCGAGAGCTCTTTTCTTTTTTTCCATAATCTGCTCTCTTGTATAAGAAGGAGAAGTCATCTGTACTGTATGAACTGTTATTGAATACAAGATGCCTTAATCTCCTTTATTATTTTTGTTTGTTTTGAGATGAACTTTAATAAATGCCTATTTATCTGCTGTGGTGTGTGTTTATTGTTTTAAATTGTGTATTGCCTGCTGCGCTTAGCACTTTGCAAGTTTGAAATTGAAAGGACTCTGTTACAAAGAAAGCATTCTTAAAAATTGCTGGAAGAATTCTCTCTTCCCTCTTGTGGTGTATGTTTACATGATCTTCAGGGGGGCTGTGTTTGATATTGATAGGAGGGTCAGGAGCACAGGACAGTATCCATTGCGTTCAGTACACACAGAGCAAGTGTGTAGAAAGAGAAATTGTTATACCAGTTTTTTGCTTCTGTGTAAATTGTGAAAGGTAATTTGCGTCATTTAAACCATTTTCTGATGTGATGTGATGGCTGGAACAGGATCATATAAAGAATCTGGGTATTTGATATTATGGAGAAGCCTGAGCACTGATAAATGAGGAGAGGGAAAAATGTAATGATCTAATGATTCTTACCAAGCAAGGTACTTTTGTAAATAAGAGATCATGACTCCTGAAAAATCCTGACTGTTGAAAAATCCACTGACACAATTTTTTAAATTTTTTTTTGTTTGGTTGGGTTTTGTTGGGGTTTTTTGAGGGGGGGGGTTGTTTGGTTTTGGGGGGGTTTTTTGGTTGGTTGGTTGGGGTTTGGTTTGGTTTGGTTTGGTTTTGTGGGGGTTTTTTTTGTTAAACCACCTACTGGCAGTGGAAAAACAGTGATTACTCAGTGGGATGAGAGTCTCTTGATTGTAGGGCTATACCACCTATTTAAATTCATGAGTTTTGCAGTAGGGCTTTGTTTAGCCTGAGAAGACAAGTGTGAATACTAGTAACAGTAAATTAAAGGTAGCAAATGTCCAGAATGCTGTCAGTGCCATGGTCAAAAATGCCCCATTGCACTCTAATGTATCAAATTCCAGGGAATAATGCAGACTGCCTTAAAGTATGTTGAATAGAGAGGTGACAGCTGTGATTAGCCAGCAGTGTGTGCCTACCATATCCTACTCACCCCCTTGGTCAGCCTGACACAGATACACGGAAATCAAGGCTGGTAATTTCTGCAGTCCTGCTCTGGCTGGTTGTATGTGGGGTAGATAAAGTGTGCCCAACTGATGAGCAATTGCATTTTGGTGAGTGAAAGACCGGTAGGAAAAAAAGCAGGATTTCTCCATAGAGGACCTTTGGTAGAAGTGCAAATGTAAGGATACTATCTTCCTTATCATGTATTTGAGGCAATACAAATGATTTTGGGTTATACTGTGAAATTTGTGCTGTGAAAATCTTTGAACTGGTCTGAACCAGAAATAGTTTCCCTTTGGAAATTGTTTCCTTTAACAGTATGGCACCGTAAGCTCTTGCAGTTAACAGCAGAATGAAGTGGGGAGGAGATGTTCATTCAACAGAGAAAATACCAGAAGTGTGAGAATTATGGGCAGATCGGAGGAGGAAGTAGATGGGGGAAAATATCCTTGTATGCAAAACTAGAAGAGCATAGGGGATAAATTTTCATTGCTGCAGGACAATACAACAAAACAAAAGCTTAATTCTGGCATGAGTTTGGGCTATGGTAAAGGACGAGGATTGTAGATTTTCTTTCTGTTGCTCTGGTTTCTTTCACCAACATGGATTTGGCTTCATTTCAGAATGGGTCTGTTTTGTGGTTGTGAGAAGAATTTCTCTTTGCCTGACTGTTATGCTTCCTGTTATTCTCTTTCTGAGCTCATGTAAGCAGCCTCTGAAATCCTGGTGTACTCTCAGAAATAACTTGAGACAAAACATATTGACTAGGCACTGGAAAATCATTAACTGTTTGTCCTCTCTCTCTCCTTCATTCAGAGCAAAGTGAGGAGTGACTCCAAATGGCTGAATTACACAATACATATGAAAATCTATATTCAGGCACTGGTATCCTGTGTCAGACTGAAAATTTTACGTAGCTATCCCTTGCTACTGTGTCTGAGCATTCATGCCTGTGGTTCCTACAGACGTTGTGTTTAAAGTATTCATGTTAAAAATAGGGCAGAAATTTGAAAACTCTTACTGTGGTTAGCTACTACAAGTTGTTTATGTTGTGAGATGGGAAAGGTCATAGCAATGAGAGGGAAAGCCGAGGTGTAATCGCAGAGCTTTACTGGAAAGGAGTGAGGTTGTGTGGGTGTCTCTGAGGGCAGAGTTTCTTCTGCAGTGTCTGTGTTACTGCTGATGATCAGAAAGGGAAAAGTTAACCTAGTCTGAGGTTGGAAGATACCATTCAAGAAGTGATATAGAAGGAAGAAAGAAATCTGTTTCTCAAACAATCATCTGCTATAATGTCATTGAAAGACAAAAAACACAGCCTTGCATGAATTTGCTCTTCAGAGCAGAGTCTTACTTTAAATCAAGTGTCTCTGGCAGTAATGCATTTTATGATTTCCTGCAGGTAAAAGGAATGTGAAGAAAGGATTATTATGTAAAGAGCTGCTGTTCTGCTGTAGAGAACCGTTTGATCTCTACCTGTAGTGAAAATGATGCTTCAATTGACCTTGAAGACACAGATTTTGTAATAGCTCAGGGAAAAGGTAGCAGCCCGTTGGTAAAAAATACACAGCTTCTGTAGACGGTTAACAAATTTTGCCCAGCATTACCAGTTTTATATTTTTCTGTGAAGATCAGCACTAGAGCACTAGAGTATTACCAGGTTTTAGTTAACTGGCATGTTGCATAATTATGATTTTCCTTTTCCCCCCTCATGCCATATGTCTTTATATTATAAAAGTACAAGATGTAGTATAGAAATTTATTTCCAAATTTAAAATAGTGCTAAAGGAAAGGAAATAATCTTACTCAGAAGTAGAGATGTGCCAAAATTAAAGCTGCCTATGTGATGTTCATATAAAAAAGAATTCATAGGAAGATGTTTTTTCTGTGACTACATGCTTTTTTGGGGTTGTTTGTGGGTTGTTTTTTTCCCCCGGTAGTGTCCAAGTAGATGGTTAGTGCTTTTCTTCCTAGTGTCCCTGTTAGTGGGAAGGCAATACAAAAACTGAGTTTTAGTACACTCCTAAGGCTGAAAAGAAAAAAGTTTTCACTTAGTGAAAGCAAACAAAGTAACAGAACTGTCCCTGGAAGAAAGTGGACCTTTGAACAGGATGGCCAGGTATGGAGACAAATTAATTTGCTTTAATAAAACTGACTGGATCTGAGTGGCTTTAGTCTGCTTCAGAGTCCATTTTAATGCGGTGGATTTGTGACTTATAAATGCTTATGGATAATTTTAGCTTGGCTATACAGCTACAGTCCATGTGATTTAACCATTGCTTTCAATAAATTTCTGTTACAGAAGTCAGTGCAGATTCTAATACATTTTTAATGATCTCTAGTTCCTTCCCTTTTCATTTGAGGGAATGAGAGGAGATGATCCAATGTTACTGCTCTGGGTGAAAGAAATTCACATGTATGCTGTCAAAAAAGGCTGTCTGGACTTGGTTTGCAATCAGTCTGAAAGAGTTAAAATGGTGAAGTTTTGCAAGATAATTGCAGTAGCCTATATTAAGATGGATCCATTATTTCTGTATGTTTCTTTTTTTGTTAACTTGCTTATTATGATGTTTAAAATGCTCAAAGTGCAAGCGATACATTAGCTTATTAGCTCTTGTGTGTGTGTGTAAAGTAACTAATTGTTCAGTCAGATGAGCAAGAACAGTTACCTTGTGTTTCTTAATTTCATGGCATGATGCTGGTTCTCTAACCCTTTTCATGCTGCGTTCCTACAGGTAATATCCCTCCCTTGTTTTCTTCCTAGCATGGGCAAAAAAAGGTACTTGGCATCACTGTGGGTTTCCTTCATAGCTTTTATACAGAAAGGTGTATTGGGTGGGGGAGGAAGAAAATACAAACTACTGACTCATCTTGATGCCTCACACCTGGAATGAGTTAAGATGATCTGTGTCACGTTGCGTGTAATATAATGCGCAAGGTACAATGTGTCACTCCTGGTTTATTTTCTCCTGTTTTAAATGTATGTACTTGAGACCTCTACTGCAATCTCTGACTGGTAAAAATTGGGCAGAATCTCTTTGTGATCATCACAGTATTCTTTGTTTCACAGACACAAGTTCTACTCTGTTAGATGCTGTACTGATGAACACAGAGGAAGCAGGGCTAGTCACTGTCTTGCAGGATCAGGACATGGGAAAGATATTCTATGAGACACATGCTGAATATGAAAAGCAAATATTCACCTTCTTTGGATATCTGTTTAGGGAGAAAAGATGACAGTAGAAGTGAAGAGTGAAAGAAGGAGCAGCTTGAGAGTGGAGCCTTAAGAACATGGTTGGTTAGTCTTCTAAAAATACAGTTGATAAATATATGTTGTTTCCCTGTATGTTAAAATATCTAAGATATTTTAAGGTATTTTAAAAGATGATAAAATATTTTTCTAAGTGTTAATAGAAAACCTTTGAGGGGAGGAAAGAATGTCACCAGAAAAAAGTTATACACAGGAACAAATCTAGAAATTTTGATTTGAAGTTGTGGGATTCTTGTATATCAAGCAAATACAATTTCTGTTATGAGAAGTGGAGACAACTCTAAGGCTTCGCTTCATCTTTCCTGCAATATTCTGAGTAATTTACTATTTTGAGTGTTGCAAGCTCGGAATGTTATCTGCTGGAAGGAAGGGGAGTGCACAAAATTTGGATTTAGATGTACATTTTGCAAATTTAAATCCAGCTCATCAGTATTTAAATCTCCAATTAAATGTGTGTCTTGTAAGCAGAATGGTTAAAATGGGATTTGTCATGCATGTGCATATAAACACAATCTTGGTGAGGTACATTGTTACATCATTTCACTTCAGGTATGAATGTACAAAGGATATCTCCTGTAAGAATATCTGTCTTTGAGAAATATTTATCCTCTGACTCATTCAAAGCTTCTGCCATCAAACACAGCAAAATAATCAAAACTGCAATGATTTTTTTTTTTTTTTTAATTACGACAACCTGACCTTACTATGCTTGTTTGTGCTAGAATCAGAGGCAGAAAGAAATGCATTAATGGAAGAATGCTATCCTCAATTATACAACTGCTGTAAAGAAAGAGGTTGTAACTCCAGCTGATGGACCTGAGGTGGGGGCTTCCAGGTGGTGTCAGAAATTATCACCACCATGTTTCACTACATCTGGAAATTTTGAAGAAGTATCAAGCGATGAGACATCGAAGATTTCTTGTACGATTTTCCAGATTTTTAATTTTGGAAGTTTTTATTGAATTTATGTTTTTAGGGTACAGTAAGTGCACTACTAGTTTTAGTATGTAAAGAAAGGGCATATTGCAAATCTAGAATGCAAAAGAGGAAGGGACAGTAAAACAAAGTCTTAACTGATACACACCATAAGAAACCCGTTAGGTTTGTGCTATATGTAGATTAGGTTTGGATTTGTGTCTTTGTGTATGTGGGGTTTTTTAATTGTTTTCAGGTTTTATGGGGCAAAAGCCTGATAATCCCATCATATCAGGAATATTATGAAAGAAAATCTTATAATTACTTAAAGGTATAATTGGAAGAATTAAACTAACTGAAGTAACGCAAAAGAAGACACTGGTTTTTTCCATCTCATGGGGTATCAAAAGGGACAGTTCTGACCAAAAAAGCAGTGCAGACAGATGGTAATCAGGCAGGTGTTACTCAAGACTTTTTGGGAACTGGCAAATCATCAAAAGAAAGTATAAATGGAATTCATTCTAACAGAGAATTGGATTCAATTATTTCAGATGAGCAGGATCTGTTTAATGTGTCATCTTCACCCCTCAATAATAGACGGAAGCTGAAATAGAAGGAAATCAGGATCCACAAGCAGGACTTCCCTCTCATGAAGCTGTGCTGGCTGGGACTGATGACTGCATTGTCCTCCAGGTGTTTTTCAGTATCTCCCAGAATAGCCTTTTCCATGATTTTACTGGGCACTGAAGTGAGACTGACAGGCCTGTAGTTTCCACGGTCCTCCCTCTTGCCCTTCTTGAAAATCAGGACAATGTTAGCCAGCTTCCAGTCAGCTGAGATCTCTCTGGATTCCCAAAACCACTCAAAAATCAAGAGAGATTTTGCTATGACAACAGCCAGCTCCTTGAGGATTCTCAGAGGGATCCCATCACGCCCCATAGATTTTTAGGGATCCAGCTGAAGCAGCAGATCCCACAAAATTTCAGGGTTAACTGGGAGTTGAACTTTCTCAAGATGAGCCCTGGTCCTCCATCTCATGGCACTGAAACCCCCTTGGTCCCTCATCCGTGTTGAAGACAGAGGCAAAGAATGCCTTAAACACCTCTGCCTTGTCCCCGTCCCTGTTTGTGAGGTGACCATCCTCATCCTGTATCAGCCCAATGTTACTTTTACACTGCCTATTGCCATTAATATATCTGACAGAAACCTTTTAATGTCCCTCACAGTTCTGGCCAACTTCATCTCCATCTGAGCTTTGGCCACACAAATTTTCTGCCTACAGTGGCAAGAAGCATCTCTGTGTTCTTCCCGTGTCACCTGACCTTGCTTCCACTGGTCATACTCCTTCCTTTTCACTGTATTTCCAAGAGAAGGTCCCTGTTCAGCCAAACCAGCCTCCTGCCTTGTCTGTTTGCCTTGCGACATCTGGGAATTGTTGCTCCTGTGCTCTTAGGAGGTGATGTTTAAAAAGTGACCTGCACTGATGGACCCCAGCAAAAACATTTTCCCAGGGGATTTCGCTTACTAGTTCCTTGAGTAACCTGAAATCTGCTCTCCGCGTGTCCATTTTGTTTCACGTACTTACAAACTGCAGCCTACCAGGTGAGTGCTGAATTCCTTCTGTTCAGAAGTTGTTCTGTAAAGGAATAAACATGCATTTCTTTCCAATCTGTTAAGGATATTAATTTATTCCTCATTAATCTGAAGGTGATTCACTTCTTTAATCAATGAAAGTCTAATTGCTAAGTGCTTACATGAAAAAAATACTGAGTCTGAAGAGTTTCCTTCAACATTTTATTGTGCAAATGAATCGTATCTTTACTTAAATGAGCAGCAGTGCTTTTCTCATTATGGCATGAAGTACAGCATTGGAAGATATTATCTGAAGGAAAATATTCTCTGAGTCTTTATTAATGATGCTGGTAACACTGTCATCAAATAGGCATATGAGATTTTATCCTCATCTTAGAGATGGTGTAATTTTCCCAGTTGAGATATACACTTGTTAAAACAGAGGTAATAAGTCTCAAACCCATATCTGCCCACCTGCCAAACTGTGCTGCAATTTGGTAGCCTAGAGCTGCACCTACCTGAAGTAATGGTGTTCTTTAATTGTGTTTTATGATTAGAGCAGCTTCTTAACTTTCCAGTATGTTCTCACAGCTTGTCTTTTAGTCATGTTCGTAACACATTTTTCAGGGATATTTTCAGCAGAGATCTACGCACAGGCAGCAAGCTAAGAGCAAATGGCTGAGCACTTTCCAGAAACTGCGTAACATATTTCAAGAGTATGCTCCACTTGCTGTCAGAGAGAAAGCATCCGCTGAGCTTCTTGAGACAGGTGAGACTAGAAACACCCAAAATTAGGAGAAGGGCATTCAGCCAGAATGATCAGCAATACATTATTTCCTAAAAGAGGGGTGCAGATTAGTTTCAGTAATAAAATAAGTTATAAGACATCATCATTTTTGGCATCCCTCAGAATTTTGTGGTAGGACGAGCAATACTTTAGTGAGAGTGTTATCACTGTAATAAATATGTAAAATAGACACTACTTCTCAATAACCATAAATGCCTTTTCCTGTTCAAGGTACTGTTTAATCCACTTAAACATATGTAACTCTTTTTACAGTCTGCAGGCAACTCTTTAGGCTCTGCTAGAGGACCAGAAAGCCTGGAGTTTGGCCAAACAAAATAAAACACATGCTGTGAAATTCTATTTAACTGCAGAGAATAAAATTACTACTGCAGAGTAGTCTTAATAACACAATAATAATTTAACAGCAAAGCCACAGATTTAATGAGTTTTTTTACAAGTAGATCTTTTCTGGGTTTTATATTAAGAACAAAGGAAAATCAGGTGTTTTCTCTGAGGTTCAAAGTGGTTGTACATCAGAGCTAATGAAGTCACTTAGTACTTCTTTCTTAGCACAGAACTATGAGTATTATAAGCAGGTTCATAGAAATGTGCTCTGTCCCCAGTCCATGATACAAGAGCAGGAGGATTCAGAAATTTCCAGATTAATTAGCCAGCAGAGACCACATGGAGGATTCAGTCCTACATGTCTACGAACAAGTTGGCCCGTACTGTGTATGGCTTGCATGTAAGCCCCTCACCTCATAAAAACCTTATGTTACTTAATATAAGTGCAGACATATGAAGCAGCATAAGGGGAGAGGAGCTAATTAAAATAATTCTGGGAGAAGTTTCTGGGGTATTTTATCCATTGCTTAGAATTCCAATTAAAATTACAGATCTTGTGAAGACCTTCTGACATCAGGTTCTTATTTGTACCTGAAAGTTGGATGGTTTCCTTTTTTAAAAGGAGAAAAATATTCATTAGAAAGAAATGTCTTTTGTAAGTTCTACAGTTTCTTTCAGAATGAAATTTGTGATGTAAAACACATGCCTGCAGCTTAGTTGTCAAGGAATCATAAAATGGTTGGAAGGGACCTTTATGGGTCGTCTAATCCAACTCTCCTGCAATGAGCAGGGACATCTTCAACAGAGCCCTATCCAATCTTACCTTGAATGTTTCCAGGGACTGGACATCTACCACCTCTCCAGGCAATCTGTTCCTGTGTTTCACCACCCCCATCGTAAAAATCTTTTTCCTAATATATAGTCTGAATCTATGCTCTTTAAGTTTAAAATCATTACCCCTTGTCCTAGGACAATAGGCCCTGCTAAAAAATTTGTCCCCTTCTTTATTAGAAGCCCCCTCTAAGTAGTGACAGGCCACAATCCTTGCATCTTCTACTTCTCAGCTCAAACCTGTGAAGTTGCAGCTTTAACTCCGATCTCAGTTGTAATCATTGCTCAGCAGGTGTATTTATGTGTATTTTTGAAAATATATATCAACCTGCAGGCTCTTTCACTTTTTGGTTACCTTTAGCAGTCGTTGCTGGTCTCTGGAGTGTGCATTACCCACCAGAGGGAGCTGAAGACAAGAGCAGTCTGATTTTCATAGAATCATGCAATCATTTAGGTTGGAAAAGACCTGTGAGATCACAGAGTCCAACCATTAACCCAAGTCCACCACTAAGCCATGTCCCTAAGTGCCACAGCTACATGCCTTTTAAATACCTCCAGGGATGGTGACTCAACCTCCTCCCTGGTCAGCCTATTCCAACTCTTGGCAACCCTTTTGGTGAAGAAATTTTTCCTAAAATCCAATCTGCCATCTTCTGGAGCAACTTTCAATTCCCAGGATGCTGCCAGGTGAAAGTCATCTCTTACACTTCGCAGAGCTTTGGATTTGGGCATCTGTCCTCAAGTTAGCTTGGGAGCAGATGGTGACCAGGTAGGAAATAAGTTTGCCTCCCTCTGCTGGGTTATTACCTCTTTTGGGAACCCTCACTTCAGTGTCAAAGCAGGCAAAGCAAAACCTTGTGAGGTACATGCCATCATTCTTTGGTTTTTATGTATGCTGTTCTTTGTAACATGAATAAGGACACCAGAATTGTAGAAAATAGGAATAACTGAGACTAAACTAGTCATCCTAAGAAAATTAGGCCAGGTAGAAGCAAGTGTGAATAGGTTCTCTGAGTCTTTAAAGGGAAATATCTCAAAATTCATGGCTACAAACAGTATGCCAGTAGTGACACAGGCAATGAAGCAGGAATTCCTTGGGGTGTTTATTTTTGGTAAACAATTGGTCAAGGTGAAAGGGGATTTATTGTTCTAGTTCTAGTTCGTTAAATCATAAGATCAATTTATATTTCATCCAAAAAAAAAAATCTTCCTTTGACTTAGCATATGGGAGGAGTGCTGGTCCTTCTGGACAAATGAGCTTATTTCTACACATTTCCTTCTGCACTTGGAATTAAGTCATCCACAAAGAAATAAGTAGATGTTGAGACATCGAGATTAACAGCTGAGAGGTGGTCAAGCTTCTTATACCATTTCTGAGTTGTAGCTGACCACATGAACAAAAACAGTCTTTAGAAATAGGTGGAGTTGACTTCTTTATACTACAAAAGGCAGGAAAGCTCTCACAGCTAATTATATCTGAGGAATTATGTACAGAGCTGGTCCCTACTGCCTCTACACTACTTGCCCAATTAATTTGTAATTTTCAGTGCCATGGCATCCTTTGACTTCTGCAAAATGGTTAATCTACTGGTCATGAGAATTGTGACTGACAGGAGACAGAAACTTCCCTAGGTAATGGTTAAATTTGCTTTCTACACCACCAATTATGCCTCTTAGATTTCCTATGGGATTTCTTTTCAGTTTCAAAATCTTGTCTTGCAAAAATGGTAACAGTCTCGTCAAGTAACCTCAGTTTCAGCTCAGGTTTCTGTTCCTTGACAGTATTTTGTCATGTTCTTCAAAGGAAGGTACAAGACAGTTTGTATCAAATTGCTGTCTAATGGACTTTGCTTAATGGCCTCCTCAGTTAGAAGTTGCCTTATATACTGGAGTGTCAGGTTTTAATACCTTTTCATTTAAATGTCTGGATCCTGTCTAGCTTATGAAGGGCTCATTATCCATTTTTTTCAGCATTTCAGAGAGAACGACTTATTATTGTATTTATTTTGCTTATGAATTTAGTTAATAATAGGATAACTTGTCAGGACTTAATAGGTATTTTCCAACATTTCAATGGGAATGAATCTGTCAAATGTAGAAAATAAAAAGAGAAAGGTAAAAATTTCAAAAATATTAGCAGGAGACTCATTAATTTCAAAACTGAAACAAACCTTAAATTATGCAGTTTACAACTGTGTCTCTCAGCAGTGGCTGTTGGATAAATTACACACACTTTGTACGTGCACTTAAGGATTTTCTTAATTAAAGAAAATAGAAAGGGAGAAAATTCTACAACTGTTTTGGAAGAAGAGGTGCCTTATATTATAATTTCTTTCAGAAGTTAGCTAGCTATAAAATGATCCTTCACTTTGCTTTTTTAGGGTTTTTCTTATTCCTTTTTATGCTCCTCCTAATTATTTTTGACAGCTTTTTACTTCTCTCTCTGGACTTCATTCCTGCTGTCATTTCAATCTCTGTTTCAATTCTCTCTCTTGTTTGAATTTATTTTTCTCTTTTGCTTTGTGTGTGTGTTATACTTTCACATTCTCTGTTTTCTTGTTTGACTTCCCTTCCCCTTAGAATTTTATTGCCTCATACTTCATTCTGAGGTCAGGAAAGGAAAAGGAATATATGCCAGCTACAAACTCAGGAAATATACTCGGCTCTGTATCTTTTTTTTTTTTGTTTCAAGGTTTTGATCTGATGGACTCATGCCAGCTGCTGCATGAAATACTCATTTCTTCAGCAGATAGTACTATACACAGGAATTGCTCCATACTTACATCAGGAAATTCAGTGAAATATTATATTCTGTCTGTTTATAGACTGGTAGAAAGTATTTTTCACCATTGAGAATTCAGGATTAAAAAGTTCCTCTTCATAACTCAACTGAATATCAGCCTTCCATCATCTTTTTGAGAAGTCAGGTCGGTTAATAATTTCTTTATATTTACTCCATTGCTGTATAATTGATGTATTGTCATTTTATAAACCAAATCCAAATTTATAAGGGTTTCCAAAGATAAATTTTGTAGGTTTGAGTTCTCTCATCTCTTCAGCAACCTTCTATATCTTCCACTAGCAAACTGCTGCTCAAGTACTTCTTCCAAACATAATCTGAAAGGCATTCTTTCCTGGTTTAATGCACCAACTGGCGTGCAGCTTTATGTTTGTTGAGATTGTCAAACTGAATTTTCTGAGAACAAGATTTGTGCTAATGCAGTGCAGGAGTGTTCTCTCAGTTGGTGTCCTATTCCCAGTGTCAGCTAGAGGTTCATTATAAATCTTTGCTGTATAAATATTGTAGTCATGTAAAAAAATGATGGGTTTCCTAAGGGTGACCACTTCTATAGCATATAATGCTAGGAAAGGATGGTCATGATTACTCATGCAGTATGTTTGACAGGACTTGAATGATGAGGTTTAGGACAAGTGTCTGCCGCTCACATTAATTTGATTTTTCAAATGTCACTGGCAATACTCTGTATCAAAGACAAATAATTTGCAAAGGTTAAATCCAGCTGCAAGGAATTAAGACAAAGTGTTAGAAAGAAAATGGATGAAAAAGGAAGAAAGCAATAGACCATACATAAAAGAGATTGTAAAGGGAATCATCCAAAGTGCCTGCTGGTGTCCTTATTCAATGCTGTCTTTTAGCATTGGAACATCTGAAGTATATAAAACCAGATTTGCAGATGATGATGACACTGAGAGGACAGCAAACCATAATGAATGCTGCGTCTAGATTCAGTGCAGGCAGAGACAGGAGACGGGGCAAAATATTTTGAAAATAGCAAAATCAAACCACATTAAAAATCTCAACTACCATACACAACAATCTTTTATAGCATTAAAATGTGCAGTTAACTAGAATATTTAGCAATGTGATAGTTTTTATTCCTGAGCTGTCACTGTCAGAGCAGTCCTCCCCTTCCCAGTCATGTCATAGTTGGTATAAAAAGTCAAATCTGGCTGCATCAGAGCATCTGGGGTTTATTCTGTACCTTGCTCATCTAGTTGATTCTGACTGTAGACCTGACATTGTCACATACCTCTTGCACTGGGTTGGGCATACACATCTGGAAACAGTTCAGTCTTCCTTGTAAATGCACTTAAGTCTTCAGGTTTTGTTTAGTACTGTGATACATTAAGGCTACAGGTATGGTTTTTTGTGTTTTGATTGATGCTTCTTTTGTACAGAAATAGAAAAGAAGCCAGGGCATTCAGTGCTAGCAAAGGAGATGTGGTTGTGAAATTGATATGTTGGGGTTCTGTGGCCACTGTTCAGGGAGAAGCTGTAACTAATGACTACTTCCCTGTGATCTTTAGCTAATAAATGTTTAGAAACTTTATTCTTGCTTCTTCAGAAAAGGAGGTTGTGCCCAATTTTAAAAAATGTCTTGGCAGTGGCCCATGGGGTCTTCAAGGGCATCTTTTCTAAATTCTTCTGGAGTTTTTGAAAATCACACTGGAAGCCTTTCAACAACTTTAGGTGTCTAATTCTTCCTAAAAGTTTGGGCTTTTACCCACAATTTTTTCATCCAGCTGTGTTTTGTCTGAAGGCAGGAGGGAGGATTCAGCTCTTTTACACCTCCATTAAACCTTCCAGATTCTGGTACCTGCATCCTATCAAGCCTGGCAGCTGCTCCAAGAGCAAGTCTTGTATTACTCCATTACTTTCAGAAGGGTCACCAGGGCTGCCTTCACTTTACTCGACGTAAGTTTGACCCTAAAATATTCTTGATAGAGCATGTTTTCTTTTCAAATAGTCTTAGAGAGTTTAAAACAATTGCTGTTATAAAGTGCCTCCCTCCAGCTAGGAACAGCTCTGCTCTGCTCCTTACAGGGCAGCAAGTAGAACCTTTCAGTGTTAGCACCTTTGTCTACTCTCACACTCTTCAGGGCTGCTGCAATGATTTTATTTGCACCTGCTTCATTAATCATTTGGGCTATCATCTCATGGCATTAATCCATGTTGCAGACACTACTGAGATAATACTCTGGAATGTGAAGACCACAGGCATGTGGCCAAGTTACTTTCAGTTCACCCTGGAGGTGAGTGGTTTCATTTCTGTTGCCATTTCTTAATAAAGGAGAATTGTTTCTTTGGATTTGATTAATTTCTGAAAGGATCATGCAAATGGAAATTTCAAACTATTGCTATTGTTTTTCCATATTAAATTTCAGTAATCTCTTCTGCTTTACCATGGTACATTATTTAATTTCCTACCATTTTACATGAACATCTGTAAAAAGGTTGCAGTGAAAACCAGCGTGCCATTTGGTTAATGAAATTAAAACCAAGTGACCTGAATGCTCTGGAATAAATCATGTGACAAAGGAGATGAGATGGGCTTAAGTTGTGAATAACTGTATTCATGCTTGTGAGAATACAAGAGATGTGAACCAAATTTAATGTGGAATTTTGGCAGAATTTTAAGATCATTTAAATTTAGTTCCAAATGTTATGATTGCTCCTTATCACTGAAATGTAGTCTAATCCTAAAAATCTCCACATTCTGGAAACCAAGGTATGATTTTCAGTGCTGAATTCAAGCTTCTGTTTCTATCTCAATAGTTTACCAGTAAACTGAATACTGATATCAAAGATCTATAATTGAATATACATTTTAAATCTTCTTATAAATAATAAGAGATAAATACATGTATTTGATGGCATTAAAGTCATAAAACCACGGCATGTTTTAAAAAATGTCCTGTGCAGCTTGGCTCAGAAAAAGATACCTGGAAACATTCCTTCTGAACACAGATGTTGCGGTAAGGCTGATTTCTACTTTCTCTATAAGCCCGATTACGTCAGGCTTTACACATAGTGATCAGCACCCTGTATTTCACCTAGAAAGTGAAATGTTCACCACTGCAAACATTGGTGTACCTGGCCTTTGTGTACATACCAAAAAGGTGGACAGCAAAATTCAGGTAGACTGTTAAACGAACTCGTGAGGTAGTCCCAGTAGAACAACCACAGACACAGGTTAAATGCAGAATATTCTATCCCTGTGCTACAAACATTTTTTTTTCAGTTTAACCTCAAATACAGCTTTTCGTGATGGAGAGACTACCTTCAAATTGAACTTGGCTGCAAAGATCAATAACCAGGCAAAAAACACAAATGGAATTTGAGAAATTGTGACAAGTTGTTCCAGGCAAGTTCAAAATACACAGGTATTTTATGTTTAAACATTGTCTTCCTTTCAGATTAGGGCAGGTAGCTGACAAGACAACATGAAAAGCATGATATTGCCTTTGAAAACATGACTGAAACATTTAAAAGGTGGTTTTGCCAAAAAGGACACACAAAAGGTACTACTTTCTGTAATTTGTTCCTGGATTGCCTTGCCTGTTTACACACTGCAAAGGGCTGGATTCAGAACTTAAATAAATTAACATGATGCTGAGCATTGCTGGAATCATCTCCGTAAGAGCAAGTTGAACATAAAGCATTAGCCAAAGGATTCATCCTTGCAACACCTTGATTGGAGACTTTTTTAGGCCGTGTCTCAGCCAATTATAGCAAAAAAAAAAAGGATTTTTTTTTTTTTTAATTAGGAAAGCTCAGAACTCCAAAAGTGAACTCCTGATTCCCACTGGTTTCAGTGAGGCCAGGATTTCAGCCCTGTGTTTCAACTAGATACATATATATCTGTGCTGGGGAATTGGGGATCACCGTCATGGAGTTGTTTAGAAGATTCATAAACCAAGCCACTTCAAACTTTAAAACACGATGGCAACAATTCTGTAGGCAGAATAATTTCTAGTCATAAATTTTGAATGTTTGGGGGTTTTTTTGCCTCAGATTTTGTAGGCAGGAATCTCATTGCTAGAGTGGTTACAGTGTTAAACATAGGAAAATCAGAATGCTATGCTGTTAGAATGGAAAAGGTAGAAAGCTTTGAAATTGTGCTGATGAGGGATACAAAACTCTTTGTCTTTACAAACAAGGGATTTGCCTCTCTTCTCTAACACTCATTTTTCAGGTACTAAACACAAATTTACCCAGAAAGTAAGTTTGGGGGATGTGCATGCCTATGGATTTTTTTTTTTTAACATTTCTGTAAAACCTAACTAAACAATGCATGTACTTAGATAATTAATTGCACAAAGCAGGCAAAGGCATTTTTAAAATGTGTTTTTACTAGATGCTGTTAACTTATGACCTTTTGAAAAAGGATGTGAAGAAACAGTTAGGTCATTACATCGCTCCTTGCCAAAGTAAAGAGTACAGGATTCTCGAGGGAGGGGTACTGCTTGGCCTCTCTGAGAATAGGTAGGAGTTTGGCACTGACTGCATCATCCACAGAATTTTATATATAGAACAAACCATATGTTCACTCTCCATACGACTAACGGCTAAATACTTTTAATTAGGGTGATTGTTCAGTCAACCATCTTAATTTTATTTTCTTGAGTCACAATAGTTGTTAGCATAAAGGGCATTCTCTTAAAATCCATCAGATACTCATGGAAGTCTCTAAACAAAATTCAAATCTGAAAGCTAGCAATTCTTTATGGTTTATTGTGTATCTGAGTAGAAACTTTAAGTCTGGTTAAGGTCAGCTTTACTTCTTAGTTTAAAAGCTACTGTGGGATCTGAAATGTGAACTAAGGCTTCTTTTTCCAGAAATGGAGGGAGACAAAAGTCGCTTTCTGGAGATAAAACCCTCTAATAATAAAGACCTCACTGGAGCAGAAAGATGCAACTCATTCTTCCCTGTGCATGCTGGACTGAGTTGGTTTTCCCTAGTGTTTGTGAGGTCTGTGAGAAATGTTTGGATAAGATCTTTTGGTGCTGTTCCCAGAACATGATCCATGTGATATCAAAGAATCCTGATGTTTTGCCAGGGACCTTTTTGTCATTGGGAATTTAGAGGCTGGGTTTGTAAAGAGTTGGCTGAGCTGCAATACAAAGAAAACTCCTGAGCAACCTATTCTGGCAGGCCGTCTTCAGTCAAAGGCCACCAGGGAGCTGTACCAGCAGGCTCCACCCAAAGGGACAATGAGCTAAAGAGAGACAAGTGACAATTTTAACTTCTGTAATACTGCAGAGCTGAAGCTTCAGCTGTCCAGGCCATGGATTGACACTGAAATATGAATTACTGGAATAACTAAATGAGGTCATTGTAACCGTTCTTAAAGCCATACCGTCCTTGTCTTGAAGCAGAGAGATCAAAGAGATGAAGACCAGACTGATGTGCAATTATTATATTCCTTCAACTGCAAGAATTAGTGACTCAAGCTGCCTGAGAAGCGGAAAGGAGGGATTTTGACTGACCTCACTTAAATACTATTTCAGTAGCATTACTATCTCTCTAGACATCAGTCTAAATTGGTAGTTTCCAATCTTTTTTTCATCTGTCATCCATAAGTTTTCTTCACTGACAAGGCAGTCCTGGATTAATGGGATGTAAACATAGGGGCAATTTTCCTTACTACTTCCATTCACCTCTTGAAGTCTGGAGTTAGATGCAGCATGTTTTCACTTAATCTCCCACTGCTGTGCCACAGTAGTTACTTCAGATGCAGTTTGCCACCATGTGCTTACAATACACAAAAGATGAGAAGGAAGCAGGTTTTCCAGAAGCCTTACATTTGTAGTGATGACCTATTAGGTAAATTGTGCATCCCTCCTGCTTAGTGAAGATGAAAAGGTGCAAAACAATATCCTAATGGATCAAGTTTATACAGTTTCTCTCAGCTCAGAAAATACTGTTCTGCTTACTGATAGATACGTTATGTAACAACTGTTGGAAATCTGAGAAGCTATTTTGTCCAGCTTTGTATTCATTTTTTAATTATTATGCCTCTTATTTCTGTATTGATTTCACTCCATAGTTTCCATTATGATCTGGTATCAGGAAGGTCTAAAAAAGGTAAGTGTTCTGGGTTCATAACCATAATTAAGGCCACTTTTTAATTGCTTAATTTACACTGATTGTTAACTTTCAAACCAGGGAATCTATTGTTTTTCTTCCTAAAGATCAAGTTTTAAATTGTAATCAGAATCTTACAATTTCATTTTGTTGTAAGCAGAATTTCTTTTTTCACAACTTTGCAAAGTTTATTAATAATCTTTGCTACCTACTGTCACCTGCATGTATCACTGGTGGGCTGTGTTCAGCTTTACCGTGAGCATTTTATCTGACCTGCTGTAGATATTCTCAGCCCTGTGTTCATTTGACATGATTCACTTTGATTTTTCTCAGCCATCACTGCATTTGGTCAATATACAGATCAGCTGGAGAAGTTATTACAAGTGTATACGTGTACATATACAAAATATTTATATGTCCATATGAAAGGACTTATGCCTAGAGGTTTATTTGGTGTTAAGGTTCATTGACCACCACCAATGCCACTTAACTAAATATGTAAGTAAATATGCTAAGATTGAGAAAAGGGTACATATTTTTAGTTAGATGTAAATGAGATGGAAAAGCGCAGACAAATCTGTAGAAAAGTTTTTGAGCTTGTGACGGACTTGCCACATGATCTGCCTCTCCTTAGATTACAGTGGGTTCATACCACGTGCACCATGTCTCTGAGTTGTGTGCAAGCCTTGTGCCAACTCTGCCTTCTTGAAACCAGCCCATCTATCCTCTTTCTAACATTACTGTCTTGACTTACAAAGGCCCCTATCTGGTGCTTTCCTGATACACTGAAGAAGAGAAAATCAGTTGTATCATACCATGAAAATTAGAAACTGCAATGCAAAGTATTACTTTTTCTAAGTTTAAATACACTTTTCATGTTGAAAAGTGACTGCTATATTTATAAAAAGAGTTTGGATAGTGAATATTTGCATGACACTGCTCAGAAATTATTAGCACAGTAAGGATTACATACTGTCTTATCCAAATACATTGCTAAAAATTCATATTCTCATTTTGCCAGTTCCCTCCACAGAAAATTAACATTTACCAAAGAAAATACTGTGAAATGTTATTTTAGTGTTTCTTGAATAGGTTGAAACCAAAGCAAAGTATCCAGGATTGCTGCTTAAGATACCTGAACATCAGATTTTCTATGACTGCGGAGAATATAATTATTTTGTTATTTATTTATTAATTACATGCAGCAAGTAGAAAGAGGAGCTGAAAATCCTTTTTAGGAGGTCATTTATTTCACTGGTACTGAAATTTATTATTATTGGGCCTATCTTTCTACTGTAATGGGATAGGTCCTTCATATATACAAGCATCCCTATTTTCAGTCCAGCAAATAGGTGTTCCTTCTGTACAATAGCTAGAATCTTGTCCCTGGGTAGTTGTGTTCTGTAGCCGCTGCCTGAGTTGACAGATATCAATAGAAACTTCCTCTCCCTGACCCAAGTTTAGGTGCCCCAGGGAAATTACACCATTCCTCACATCCTATGCCTCTAAATGCTCCTCAGCAGTGGATCTGAATTTCTCTAGAAAGGGAAGGGACAGCCCCCATGGACTTTCTGCTGCTGGGGTAGCATAACCTTCACCACAGTTCAGCTCACTTTTGCTGAGGGAATGCAATGAACGTGGAACAAGTGTCCCCCCAGCTGGACACTGACAATGCTCAAAATGTGCCCCTAAGTAGGGAGAATCTGATGGCTCTGCTCCCTTCCTCTCCTGCTGACTGTGAGTAAGTACAACATTCTTCAAATGACTTTCAGAGAGAACTTCTAAGGGAAAAGGTTGGAAGAAGAAGAAATACCAAATTAAATTCTCCTGGAGCTTTATCTGGGCCTCCAAGGATATGTCACTGTCTTCCCACAGCCCAAGAGCTCCTGATCCAATCCATTTCCCTTGCCCAAGAGCAGGATCAGTTACAATTAAACCAATGTCAACGTAATTGTCTAGCCTGCCTTGTAGCATCTTTGTCACTGGAGATCTTTACTTTCCAAAGTAATATATTCCAGCGCTTCACTGTCACTATGGTTGGACAGCTCATTTTTTTGTTTTGTTTTCTCCCTAGTGTGGTATATAAACTTCCAGTGCTCCATCCAAGGGACATTAATTATTCTCCTTTTCACTTAGACAGATTGTCCCTTTCCTCTTGAAAACAAACTTTGACATGACAGAGGATTCCTGACCTCAGTCCTCTCATTTCTAGGCTCTGTTCTATCATTAGAAGTCATTGTCTTCTATATCTCTTCTCTATCTTTTTTGTTTGAACTCCCTCCACCTTTAAGTGTGGTTGGTTTCTGAAACTAAGTATCATATAATTACTCAACACAAGGAAACAGAATTTGCATTTTTTCATCTCACAAGATTTAGTGAGTTTTTGCAGGGTTTTTTTTCGCTATGGCACAAAATTAGCAACATGTTGATCTTAGTCTCTTCACATCCTGGGGGGTTTTATCATTGATTATTGTACTATATTAAATAATCATTAAAGTGCTGTTCCTTAAGACTAGTATCAAATTAATATTAGATGTTTATCTGACAGACATTTAAAATTACTATTTTTTCTAAGTTTTAAGTTTAAAAATTACTGAAAAATGAGCCAGATTTGTACTGCTTGACAATCACATATGACACCAGAACTGGGTTTGGAGTCATGATGGAAAATGGGTAAACTCCTGAATATCTTCCTCTTTTTTCTTACATGAATGGTACACTCCAGAACCATCAAATTCTTCTACCATGTCACTTGGTCAAAAAGGAAAAATGGGGAAGCTGGCTACTGCTGATAAGGTAACTTCATGAAATGCAAAGAATAAGTTAATAGATTTTGTACTTCTGCTGGTAAGTCAAGGATTTATAATATTTGTAAAACTTACTTTGACTTACCTTTTTAAACAAAAGTACTCCCGTGTCATTTTCATCCACTTACTTGCATCCCTTCACTGTGATAAAACCATGGTCAGTCATCGTGCCAGGTTTTTGCTACTTTAAGGAATGACACTAATATATCAGTTTCTGCTTACATGTTCTCATCTTCTAAACTGGAAATGAACAGGAATGTTGGGCTCTCATTGATAAGAAGTTGCATGATTTGTTTGAAATTGGGCTTTGCTTTGTGTCATCTTTAGTAAGCGGTGCATGGGACTCTGGTTTTAGGTATGGCTGTTTGTGAATGACCCCCTCTTTTCCCAGCTGAAGTAGATGATGATCATTCCACTCTGGACTAAAAATCTAATCACTGTGACACAAACAGTGAGATTCCAGTAGAAGGTGACATGATTCCAGTGGCTATATTCATATCAAAATAAGACTTAGAAGAAAGTTAGTGTTTTTAATGCATGAACAGTAGTAATGAGAGACAGCTGAGAGAAGTAATGCATGCCATTTATTTAGAGCTATTGGAAGACCAGTCAACCATCTCATGATCTTACCACGCTTAACAGCTCATATGATGATCTTTGATAAGTTTTATTTAGGGTTTAAACAGAGAACTGCTTTAAATGATATATTGAAATAAAACTATGACAAAACTATTATATAGTCTATTTTAATGGAGTTGTTTATATCAGCACCACCTTCAGCTGAAACTCATAATATTCCATTAAATATCTGCCTACATCATTCAAAAGTATGGCAGAAACAGCAACACCCCAGTTACTGCTTCAGATACTTCCCATGGAGTGACCCGTGATACCTAATGGATTCAGCCATGTTTTAGAGTCTTAAGGTAGATGACTTCAATTAGGATACCTTGGTTAGTTTTTTTTGGTTGATGCAACCAAGCCTGCAGTAGAAACTTGGCTGTTTTGCTCAAAACACATGCAATATCCTACAGGAATGAACTTACTGCCCTCTCATTACTCAATATTTGCATGCCTGGCTTTAGTTCAGGAGCTTGCAGCCAGTGTCTCTCCTCATTTTTGTTATTCAAGGCAAAAAAAAAAACAACCAAAAACAAAACCAACCAAACAACAGTTTCAACATCATTATGCATTCATGGCTTTTAAAGTTTTTTAATAGGGCCAGTCTTTGAGCAGAGGCAGAACCTGCTAGGTGAAGATTCCATATTTTGCCAGGGCCATGACTTAAAATTTCACCCCAATCTTATCTGTTACAGGCTATTGAATTGGAGATAAAGCACCTGATGGAGAGCATGTCTGCACACCACCTTTGGAGAAATGGGCAGAGTGAAAAGGCACAAGCTCTTACAAAATAGTATCACTTTTCATAAGTGGGAAAGTAAAAGGTGTTTGAAAGCACAGTCAGCCTAAGGAACTTAGTTTCAGCTATAAAGAATTAAATGGAAGAATGTAATTTTTATATTCATCAGGTAATTCCATTTAAAATCTGTGCCTAATTTAGTAAAAAGGAAAAGTAGGACTTTATTCTGGGCACGTTTTATATATCTTTATATACAGATTTACTTTGGCCGTAAAGCTTAAGGAAGAGCCTTACCAAGTGGCAAGCATACTATCGTGACCTTCACTCACTAAAAACTTTTTCCTACTGAGTTTTTGAATAAACTTCTGTCTCAAAGCTGTATTCCAAAAACAGCAGGAGATTTTTTTTTCTTTAATCCTTCATCCAGCAACAGAATTGATGCAGGAATGTTTCTGGGTACTGTCAGAACATTCCTCTTCTGAGGAATCTGCAAGATTTGAATTATTATGAGTAAGTTTTAAATTTCTTTTCAGTTAATTTAATTCTCCTAAGCCTTTTATAGTTGGCAGTTACTGAAGCTGCAGTTCAGCCACTCTAGTGAACTTCACAAAGTCAAGCCTTTGAAAGCTTTCTTCTCTGCTATTGCACCTCATGCCAGCAAGTACAGATGACAAGTCATTAAATACAAGACAGAGGGTTTTAAGCAAAAAAAAAATTTATTAAATATGAGACTTACGTCTCACCTGCTTGCCCCAAACCAACTTTGTCTCTGTGGCAACAGCCATAAACGTGTGACAAAACATTTGGGATTTTTCTACAGAAAAGTTTACATACTTGAAATGCCACTTTTCAAGAAAGCATCATCTTTTATCCTTAAGCAGGTTTCAAAAGTGCAGAGCATTTTTACAGGAAAACAAGTGTTGTGGCTGTAAAGCTTCACCAGCTAATGCATTAAGGACCCTCCCCACAGCAAGCAGGGCCAAAAGTTGCACAGTGTAAGAGTGGACACATCTCTGTTAACTTACCTGGTCTGGCAGTGCTTTGCGAAGGGGGAAGTAGATCTTCTGAAGTTGAGTCTAGAATAGCTCTGGTATGATAATCACTAATTCTATTGCATGTTCTTTACATAAAATCATTCAGAAGTACCTTTACAGTTTACTACAAATATTTTAATTGTGTAAGAGGGGAAAGACTCAAAATTATTCTTACCTTTTATTGCTATGTAAAATGTAATCATAATGTAGATGAATTTGCCATGCTGGTGCATACTATCATTAGATTGCAGACTACTGCACTGAAAATCATAGCCAAAGTGTGTATTTTTATTTAGAAAATCTCAGTTGTCTGTTCCCATATCACTTCATCTATTATTCAACATTTCCAAGTTTTATGAACTTAATAAAAATACTTCTTCACCAATGCAGAAATTCTGATGATCTGATACTCAGAACTACAAAATAATTTACCATATTTTAAAGCCCTCCCAAAAGCCATGTAGTTGTGACATTATCTCCTATGGTCCCAGCTCTACTGGTAACTTATACAACTCACTGTGTTCAACTGGCAATTGTTTATTATTTCAGTATTACACCCTTGGGAAAAAAATATATTTAGTTTTTTTCTTACAGACTTTACTATCTATCTATATTTGAGTGTGTTCTTGTTATCTGTTCACAGGATAAAAGCTTGGGATCCATTTGAACATCAGCAGACAATTATTCCAGTTTATGAAGAAGTACATTAAACTGTGATCATCAAACTCCAGCTGCTGGAGGAAAAGGCAAAAGCAATCCTACTTGCAGGCATGTAAAACTGATTATACTGGCACTGCTTCTAGCTCAACTTTCTCCAGTAATAGATGGCATGTTAGCATTAAACATTTTCAATGCAGTATTTCTAAATAGGCAACAATGTAGCAATGCGGTGGGCTGCAACTCTAGTACATTTTTGAATGGAAGTAGTACATACCTAATTTTCATATTATCTTGGGTTTTATTTGAGAAATTATGGGTGGTTTTTTTCTCCTTTTAAATGGAATATTGAGGACTTTAACTTTGCTATCCGATGAGGTCAAAAAGCGCCTTGGAATAATTCTGTCTGCCCAGCAGCAGCTGACAGACTAGGGAGTATGCAAACCACCCCCTCTGCCCTGCTTTCTCCCTGCACTGCAGGGCAGGACCGATGAGCCTGGTTACCAGTCCCTCCCTGGGTCAGCCACCAGGTTATCCAGGCTATTTTAATGGATCCAATAAAGCATTCCTCAGACAATTACAGGCATTCCTCATGGCCTGGAAAACACATAGTCCAGAGAAGATAAGGTCAAAAATAGTCAAAGAACAAGAAAATGAAACTAAGTAAATAGCAGTACCAGATAATCTTCATGCAAAAAGAAATTTGGGGGCTTGCATTGTTGTTTACCACAGGTTCTGTTTACTCTAGACTTTTAATGTCCATTTATATTCATTCCCACCACTGATAACCTATGCACTGTTAACCTCAAACAACAAAAAGGCAGTATCTCCATACAAGTCTGAGACTCTACTTCTGTGGCACAATTGGAACACCTGTGGGCAAATGAATTTGCAACCTCCATCCATTTCCCTCCCCTCTCCATTAAATACAAACTAACAAACAAGAAAAAAATCAACCAAAACCACACACAAAACCCCCAAACCGAAAACAAAACAAACAAAAAAAAACCCAAACAAAAACCCGAAAGCGACCAAGCAAACAAAAAAAAACCCCCCAAAACCACAAAAAACCCTAATCCAGTGCTGTTCCTCCACTGCCAGCAAATGCAACTATTGTGACAACCTCACGTTGTCCCTGTCTGGGCTGTTGTCTCCCAGTTGAACCTTGCTGTATTCCTTACTGGAAGGTTACAGTCGCAAGTAAATTGCAGTCTTTCCCCCAGAAGTATGAAACAAGTTTACACACCTAAAACTTGTCCAATTTTTAATTCGTACTGCATACACATCCAATTATCACTGATACCATAAAGGGACATAATTAAGTTTGGGGTGGCATCTATGAGCCTTCCATTTCCTAGCCTGACTGGTGACCTAAATAAAACTTTTCAGTGTTAGGTTTTTCCAAGATGTAATTTATACTATAGCTGTCAGGAGTTAAGATAGTAGTTGCCATGGAGCTTTAATCTTTTTTTAGGCTTTAGTCAAAGGAAGCTGGAAATCAGTATGCTAGGTAGAACCCTGCTCAAAAGAATTTTATTCAAATTGGGACAGGATTTAATCCTAATTTTTCTGCTGAACATTAGTATCAAAGGTTCTAGAATTCATTCCATTTTCTTCTCTTTCTCAGGATATGAATGTTTCCTTTCCAGATTCTTAAATCACACTACATTCAACCCAAAAAGTACCCCCAAGTTGCTTCCCCTCTATTCCTTCAACTATAAATTGTAACTTTCTTCTAATCTCAATGTGCACAACCAATCACTGTAGTGAAATTCATTCACCAGTTTTTCCATTTTCAGTGGAGGCATTCTGTAAGTACACAAAAGCAAAGCTTTAGGGAGGATTTTATTTTTCTATGCATACACTAAGCACTAATCTCTACACTGGAAAACAGGCCTTTGAAACAGAAATTACAGTTTGAATCTATGTCTATGCTACTTATAACTTCCTTGATGTATATTTAAGAAAAAAACCCAAAAGTATACAACGTATGAAGTGCATCTCTGAGAAGTACAAAATTGGCCATGCTATAGCCAGTAATGCTCTGCTAGAACACAGCTGCAGCAGAACAGAAATGCAGCTCAGTTTAATACCTGCAATTAAAACATTACTGGCTGACTTCAAACTGAACTTGCCCTATACCAGGTAAATTAAAAGAATGCAGACCTAGGTGGAAAAAAATGCAGAATTTGTTAAAATGAGCTTTTAGAACACTTACCCACCCCAATCAAAAAATTAGAAAGGATTCAGATGTAATCTTAACTTGACCTTGAGACTTAGATTCAAAAGCAAATGACGGCTTCACTTAATGAACAATTTTCCAGAATTTTCACTAAATACAACTGTTTACTGCCCAGCTGTAGTGGCACTGCATAATCCTCAAGCTGTTCCAAAGACTGCAGAGTAATCAGAAATTTGTCACAGGAGAGAACTTCAAACTCCTTTTAACTCTTTCGTGGCATGTATTATAAAAGAGGCATGATAATAGTAAAGAAAGTATACATCTTTTCCGTTCTAGGGTATGTAAGTGTGGGACTTTAACACTTGCACATTAACATCTGTTTCTACCACTGACAGCAAAACGTCTTACCTAACTAGCATTGGACAGAAAAACAGTTGTGAGTTTGAGTGAAAGCCCTGCTCATCAATTTCAGAGGATCAAATGCAAAGACCTGTGGTATATTTTTCAGTCTGAGGTGTCAATATCAAAGACTTGCAGAGCCGCTGGAGATGAGACCTCTTAACAAAAGAAATATATATGCAGATAAGAGAGAGACAGAACTACAAGCCCTGAACTTGCTGGTGGAGACAAAGAGCTCATGTTAAGTATGAATTCAGACAAACCACAGCAATCTCCTTAAAGCTGAAGTTAGAAACTTTTAAATGAAGCATCTTCAAAGTTAGGAAATGCCATCTTCTTTATAAAGGCCCACCTCAGCTCTAAAAGGATATCCAAAACAAAATCCTTATATAAATTCAGGGAAGAAAAGGGCATTTCCCTTACCACCATTCTGAACCAGTTTCAAGACCTGTGTCAGTATCACATTAGCATTTCTGGATGTATAGATTAGTTAAAGCTTGGCAGGGAAATACAGTTAAAACTAGTTTAAATACAGAAGTATTATCATTGTGCTGCAGATATCAAGATGGCCTTACAATATAGATGGCAAGTATTAAATTACTTATTTTGCTTTCAAAACAGTATGCTTTGTATTATATTTATTTGTGTTTTGCTTTAAAGTTTGTTTTGTCAAAATTAATCAAATCAGTCCACAGAACAGTGATCAAGAAACTTTCTTGCTCTTTCAAATAGCTTATGGGGACCTTTTGCTGCTGATGAACTTCCATTATCTCAAAACTGAAAGGCAAAAAGAAAGAACTTAGAAGTGCACCATTTTTCAAAAGTGACAAGAAAACAAAATGTAACTAGGCTGAATTAGGATCCAGCATCAATTTTCCAAAGAGACAGCAGTTAACTGTGTAGTCACATATACTTCTATCAACTTCCAAAGTGTGTGTTGCCCAGAATAATTTTTTTTTTGCAAGAAGATAGACTTCATGACACTCGATACATATCTTGAAGATCAATTGGTTTAACAGTATTTACTTTTCATTTTGGCTTCACTAGTGAGGTGCATCCCTTAAAAAAAAAAAAAGTAACTCAACATTAAGAAGCAACATAGGAATTCTCTACTTACCTTTCTGATTTCATACTAGCATCTTATGTGCATCTTCAGCAATTAACATTGATCTTCTACGGGAATGAACAGAAACCCACAAAATTTAGGTTTGGTTAAAAAAAGCGGTGAAAGGCTAAATACCAGATAACATCAGATGTTTTCTCATGTATGCCTTAACAACAAATTAGCTAGAGCATTTATAAGAAATAATTGTAGAAGCACCCAGTATATTTGAGGCATGCGGCTAATCTGCAATATAAACTGAACTATTTCTACATTTGAGCCATTTCATGTATTAAGCCAAGCAAGTGCTCTTTCTCCAGCACTATCTTCACTGGAAGCCTTGAGAATTTCTATTCACTACTAGAAGGGCCATTAGCATTAAAGATAGCATCCCTGCACTACTGATATTTATCTGGACCACTTTCAAAATCTAAAATTTCCTTCTGGTAACACCCCAACATACACTTCCTACTTCAGCAATTATTTCAGATGAACAATTATATAAGGCTCCCAGATTTCCTCTCTGCATTGGAAAGATGTATTCTTGATTTATCCAGTACAAATTCAAGCAATACTTTTCCAGATAAATCAGTAACATTCATAGTTACAATTTCACTTGTACTTTGTTCTACAACTTCAGTGCTTACGTTTGTTTTTTAATACTAGGGAGCACATCCATTTTAGGTAAACACTAGATGTTCATATAATCCTCAGCCCAAGCCTTCCAATCAATCTTCTCAAGAAGGAAATTTGAGAATCCTTAAGCCATAACAAATAAAAAAAAGGAGTCAAATGTTCAAAAGACAACTTACTGCCACTTATCTCCAACAGCTGGTCTGATCATTCTCCATCAATAGCCATGATCCAGCCTCTCAAGACTATTTCTGCTACCTGAGATCAGCCAGTAGGCCTGGAAAGCAAGGTAGGGATAAGGTTCACCCTCTCTCCTCCCCTACTGATGGTCAGAACCCTTACAGGAGTTCCTGCAGGAGCTGTTTACTTACTGTGCTACAGGTCTCCCCACTGGAGCACTAGTCCACTTCATAAACCAACAATTTTAGAGCAAAAATTCAAACCCCTGCCTTGACACTCCCCTGGCACGTTAACTACTTGCAAATGCTCAATCCTGCTGAAGAATCAGATCATACCTGTGGAATCAGATTTGGAATGTGACTTACCTTATAATACCGAGCATCCTGTGCATTGATCTGTGCCGTCTGGTCTGACAGCACCGAGGCTTTGTGCCCTGCAGGGCACATTCCACCCCCCAAGCCCCAGCCGGCACAGCCCTCTAGTGGAGATGCAGGAAGGAGTTATGACGGCATTCATTCATCCCAGCTTGCTTTTGCTCATCTGCCTGCCTTCTGGGCTGCTCTCAACTCAGCACAACTGCTTTCCAGTCAGGCTTGGCCAGAGCTGGTGCCACTTTTCCCTCTGCACTGTCAAGGGAAACCTTAGCAGCAAGGGACAGAGACCTACAGGGATTTCTGAGCACTTGCAGCCCACCCACAGGTAAGCCCACGCCCAGCCCTGCAGAGCTGCTGCCTGCCTTGCCAAGCCCACTCCAATTCCAGTCTCAAGAGCACTGTTGAGCAGGGACCCTAGGACTGAGCTTTGGTACCCTAGGACTGAGCTTTGGTACCCCACTTACTTCTCCGTTAGCATCTCCCATTGCAAAGGAGCAGCAACAACTGTTTTCATTTTTTTTCACCTCTTTTAAGGCATAGGGGTGAGGAAGTTCACTTTTAACTACCACCCAAGTAGTGTTTAGATACTACCAGCATACTTCAGGACAACACTCTTATGCAGCCTGTCAGAAACCTGCTGGGATTTGTCTATTGGCTCTGTGCCATGCATGCTTATGTTTTGGTTTTTTAATTATCTATCAAACTTTCATTGAAAGCTTTTGCCTTCAGGCTTTTTAGTTAGCTGTCCAAGTCCAAGAACTGTGGTGCTGTGCCTAAACCCAGGTTTGGCCACACGAAGGGCAAAGTTTACATCCCAGTGAATACCAGTCATGTTTCCGCTCTCTACAGATAGATTATTGTGAAGGTTCCATCACATTTCCAGTTTCTGTTCCCTGAAATGTTAATATCCCCTCCTCTCAAGGGATCCTTCTACCACTTCAAGGCTTAGAGAGAGATCATGTTAAATGATAAAGACCATATCAGGATGCTTGACAAAACCTATTAAGAATATAAAAAATTGAGTATACACAATAATTATATTATACCCAAAAACTGACTCCCAAGTATAGTCACAAAGACAAAAGTTTAATGTTGGCAAAAAAAAAAAAGTTAAGTTAGTGGTATTTTCTTCCTTGCAATAACATACTGGTCATATGAAAGTCACTGGAGAGGTCTGCTTATAGCTCGGAAGACTTTAACAGTTACAGCTGAATTCAAAACCCCTAACTCCAAATGCGTGATGTTAACACAAAAACTGAAAACGTAAAACCTGGGATAAAGAACAAACTCAGTTGTTAAGATGCTAGCAGAGATGTGAGGCCTTTCAACCATAACATGAGAAGTTCTTCAGTATCTTTCCCACCACCATTATGTCAGGATTCACAAGGTTCTTTAAAATACTACTGGGGTTAAATAGGAACCAAGCGCCGTCTGCTTGTAATGTCTTCTGTGAAAGGTCTGAAGCCACCCTGTTTCAATTATTTGGTTATTCAGTGCAGAAAGTTAAAGATCAAAGAAGGTATAACAGCTTTTAATACTCCATTAATATTATAGATTAAAAATTATTGCATAGTCTTATGCATTTCCTAAAACAATGTTCTCTGGAAATGAAACATTTTAATATAAAAGGAGCAACTCTTTAAAACATAAATTGTTTTCACTACCTCGATCTCCTATCCTTTTTTGATTTGTCAGTACATTTGTCCATTGTTTTCTCATTGTCTCCTCTGCACTTGGGGCAATACCATTTCCCCTTTGGTTTGTACGTGAGTCCAACACAGGAAAAGTGGAACCACTCAATAGGGCACTGTTCATTGTCACATCCTATCATTTCGCCGTAAGACACTTGGTTGCATAAGCAGTAAGTTGGTTCATTGGGATCAATTGCAAATTCTACAGGTGAAACCTCTCTCTCTTGTTTGGCTTTGGAGCGTTTTTTCTTCTTGGAAGATTTCGATCTTTTCTCTTTAGGTGGCTGATCATCGCAGTCATCAATACCATTTGCTATGTGGCACAGATCGCGGCTTTCGCTGGTTCGCTGCCGACGAGGTCTACGGGAGGATCTCTCTGGCTGGCAGGACTCCATCTTGGCCTTTTCTAGAGGCTTTTCGTTCTCAGACAGATCTTGAAAACACTGAGAGTGTGTTTCCATTTGACGGGCTCTATTCTCTACCAGTTCTAGCATCTGAGTAACTATTTGAATTTTTTCATCTCCAAGTTCTTGACTGTTGATTAATGCACGCTGAAGATGCTGCTGCAAACGTTTCTTCTGAACAGGATCGTTTTCTGACTTGTATTTTTCATAGACATCATCTATTTCTTTTAACGCTTCTATAAAATAAAGATAATAATAGGAATAAGTACATAAGATGGAACATGCTCAACAAAACACAGAAATATATTTCTAACTGATGAGAAATAGTACAAATCTTAATTACAGTATACCCTAGTGGGTTAGACTGAACGTATCATCCAAGTTGCATGTGGTCATCAAATCAGTGTTTAGGGTCACAATCTGTTGCAAGAAAAAATTTTCACGTTCTAAGAAAGAGCAAGCTTATTTTAGCCATTGGAAAAAGAAAGGGTAACACAAGAAAGTGGACACTATAGTTGTTGAGGCATGGATAATCCAGATCCTCCTCCTATCTGAAACAGCAGGAATTTCTCTTAAGAGTCCTTACCACAATGATTCCAAAACCCTGGCCGACAAACCAAAGCAATAGCTTATTTTATCACACGAAGAATCCTGAAATTCATAGAATTGTCATATATCATGATACATAACACTCCAGAATTAGTTTATCCAGGTCCTCGGCCTTCCCCGCTTATTCATCTCGAGGTTTGGCATTACTTTTCAAGTAGATATAGTTATAAAAGGAATATGACAACTGAAGTTACGTAACAGCAAATTTACAATCAGAATGAAAATCAACTTACACCCCTCAAAATACTTTTCCTATTACCAAAAAAAACTGCAGCAAGCTGCATTTTAAATCAGGGCTGAACTTTTCAGAATAGGTGACCTTCTCTTTAGTGCATCATAGGATATTTTTAAGCAACTAGTAAATGAGTGGCTCACAGTTTGACTTCCAAGCTTTCCCTCTTCCAAGTCACGCAAAATAACTGCATGAGTTGCTGTGAATCTTTCGTTAAATTTAGTTCTAAGAAGCAAGTTTAATGAACCCGAATATGAGATCAACAAATGTCTTATACATCAGTCTTAGTCTGTACTCTGCTGTTCTATATTGCTGGATTTTAAAGTAATATTTTCCAAGCCAAATGTTACACTAGATCTATACATGAAGGGCAGAGAAATTCCCAACAGGGAAGGAAATAATTAGAACTGACAGTGAAACTTGATGCACAGTGTTAGGTACAGCACTGCTTCACTCAGAACTTATGGATTTTATTTGAACAGGTAAGGGAGTTTATAAATGGTACTAAACTATTTACTTCTAAAGCAAAAGTTATGCAGTACAATCTACCTCTTCCTAAAGACCTGCATTTAACTAATTTGCTTTCATTTTAAAAGAATTTGTCTGCACTGTTGTGAAATTATTCAAGCTTGTTATCTCAACATCATTCCTAGCGATTTTTTTCCTGCTGACATCTTGGAACAGTAGCTTAAGCATGAACAGCTGCTTTTTACTATAAATTCTGAAACCTGTACGACAACAGGAGCCAACTGCATTTTGTTCTGTTCCAGACTTTTACTAAGGTAAGATAAAAATCACTACTCTGCCTGTCCAGTAACTCAACCTGTATTTTCTTAATATCAGCATTCCAGCTACTATTTAAACCATAAGCTTTGTTTCCCTATACCTTCAACTGCATCACTTGCCTGTTGCCCTGACAAAAGAAATAAAACTCTAAAAAAATCTTACTCTCTGCTCCTGAAAAGCATGGAGTAGGGTACTTTGTATGCTGTTGAACAAGAAAGGCATAACCAGAGTACAATATTGTACAGCCATACTACCTCCCACACAGACCTTTTTTTTGGAGGCAGGAATGTAGGTATAGTTATATATATTTCCTATATTAGGAATGCCCTATCCAGAACCACTCACAAACAATAGCTGCTCACTCGTTCATGCTGTGACAGAGAACAACATCCATCCTACATCGGTTATTGCCTGGATGCAGCCTGTGAAGATATGCTGAACTTTACACAGATCAACATCCATTAAAGAGAGCAAAGAAGTTTTGGACTGACAGAGATGGAAGTTTACCAAACTTCTCGTGAATCCACAAAGATTAGACCAGGCAGTCATACACCCTAATAAACAGCTCTGAAACCTCTATTAAAAACAAAACAAAACAAAACAAACCAACTCAAACAAAAAACTCCAACCCAAACCGGGGTCAAGTGTTCATTACAAATAATCTGATTAAGTTTGGTGGAGCTAATATAAGCTAAAACGATGCTTTCTAAGCACAAGAGTGACTTTCTCCCTCCTCCACAGACCATCACTACCTTTTAAATTAGCTGAAATAATATGGCATTGCTTTAACATTTTCAGACTTTGGTCTAAAACATTTTTATCCCATTTTTAGGGTTTTTGAAGGTTTTTGTTGTCGTTTTTTTAAAACAGTTGAAGACTTTGGTCAAAACTAGCAACAAACTTCTTATATGGCCCAGTATTGTATTAGTGGCTGGATAAATACATAGAGGAGATACAGTCTAAATAAAATATTTAATCTACTAAAGGCTGAGGAATGCTGGCTAGTCACCATGGATCAGGAGGTAAACAGCCAGCCTTGTCTAGGAATTCAAAGTGCTGCAGGCAAGCCTATGCCCTTTAAACTTTAAAAACCCAGGAAACTTACAAAAGCCTGTTCTTATGTATCTTCTCGGGTAATTAGAAAGATAATTGAAAGAATCCCTTCACAACAGCTGCCTCCTGAGGTGGCCCTTCAACGTCTAAGAGGCCTTGACGGTCCCCATGGTCCCCTCGTGCCCACGCCGAAGGAGGAAGATGCGGCTCTAGCGCCGACTCCACGGGATCAAATTCCTGCCTCATGGCAGGGGCCGGCCGGCAGCTGCCGAGCACCGACGTGCCCCGCAAACTCCGCGGGGCGCAAGGTCTTTAATCGGCATTGAACTTGCCTTCCGAAGGAGCCGTGCCTCTGGATGAGGTTAGGCGCAACTTCCCGCTCCACAGCCTCCCTCCACGACCCAGGGGAACGCGGCTAGCGCTTTATGTATCCCCGCCCCCACCGTGCGCTCTACCGTGGGACGGGCGCGGGACGCCGCCCCCCCGGCTCCGCACGGCGGGAGGAGCTGCGGGGAGGCCGCTTCCCGTGCCCCACCTCCAGCAGCACCGCCGCCGCTCCGGGCGGCCGGGCTGCCCTGCGGGGCGGAGCGGGGCGGGAGCGGCCCCGCACGGCAGAGCC
>VZTG01004593.1:348760-505516 GCA_013397845.1 Melanocharis versteri
CAATTGCAGTGGGAAACAAAATATACTTTTTGACTATATATTTTTTAGCTGCATAATTTTTCCTACTGGAAGAATGATTTAAAGCAGACAGAACTACTAAAATGTAGAGATTTCATCTCCAATTCTCTTTCAGACATTTTCCAGATCTTTACTACATGAATAGTAATTGGCAAGCATCAGGAAAAGAAAATTAATTTTGTTGAGTGTTGAAACACCTGTCTATTTTGCATTGCTTCATTTATATTTTAGGCATCCAAAAAAAAAAAATCCAGGGAAAATGCATATGGTAAATGTAGCAAAAACAAACAAATAAATAAATAAATCAGATGATTGAACTCAAGAATAAAATTGAAAAGAAGAAATAAATTCAGATCCCCAGACCCCCTTCTGTCTTACATTCCTACCTCTAGTTAGGTAGCCAGAACTAAAAGAGTACCCGTAATAATCTTGTAGATAGCATTTCAGGATGGCATGATCTAGAGTAGTGGTTAAGCAGCAGCACAGGTTGCACAGAGAAGTTGTACAATTTCTGTCCGTGGATATTGTTCTGTCCTTGAAGCCTACGTGGATGAGGCCTGACACAACCTGATCTGGCTGTGAAGCTGGCTCTGCTTTGGTGGCCTCCAGAGGATCCCATCCAGACTCCTTTTTTCCTGTGATTCTCTCTCCATGTGGTCTGTGCCAAATAGCTCCATGGCTAGTCCTACAGGAAAATTAGTGTCTCACGTGACGGCAGTCTGCAAGTATTATTTTCTTAAGACCCTAGTTCACATATTTAAACATTCCTAACTTCCAAATCACGCAGCCGCTAAGCGGGTGTTCTGTATGGCAGGGATTTTCACATGTCTATGTCCAAGCTTTTGAGCAATTGGAGCTGCAGTCAGCCAGCTTTGCCCAAGTCAGCAACGTGTTGGCAGGGTCATAAAAATGAATGAAAACAAAGTTGTAGGAAGTACTTTCAAAACATTCTTCATTACACCGATGTCACTCTGGCCAAACAAACAGGAAGTCTGTAATTCTGTGCGTTCATGTTCTTAAGAGGGCACCTTCATCTTAAAATGAACAGGTTTCATTTACACTGTAACACCTGTCAAACCAGCTGCTTTTTTTTGTGCACTGTTACAGCTCAGGTTAATGAAGTCTCAGATGATTTTTTGCTATTTGTCTCATTTTTGCATAAATAGATTTAGAAAGTGGCAATAACCTGGTTACCTTGGCTTCCATCGGCACTAACTCACTGAAACTTTATTGTGTAGTGTTCATTGCTGTCACTTCTGAGTAACTGAAGTAACTGAAGATTGAATTTTTTGATATAGTATTAACAGATAACACTTATTGTACAGGCAAAAAGCACTACCTGTATGCCGTGAAAAGGACCTGGATTAATATAATTGACACAATATTCCTGAGAAAGGTGTTGGCTCTTTTGAGGGGTTGTGTTTCTGCTTATAGTAAGTTTGAATGGGTGTAACATTCTGCCATCTCATGAAGAAATAAAGCTAAGAAATAAGAGATTCCCCTACAGAGCAGAAAAAATAAAGCAAAAATGTTCATTCAAAATTAACATGTTATTTTAAATTAAATGTTAATTACTATTAAATATTAATTTATACCAAACATTTTGTCATGATTTTTTTCTTCCAAGAAACCGTGCATACACTGGCAGTAAAGAAATAGCTAAGAAAATATTTCATAACATTTGTTACAGGTGGTTTCTGTGCTAAAAGCTTGCTGTTTGTCACTATGGGAGAAATAGTATCTAAGGTACAGCAGAGAACAGCTAATGACTTCTGAATTCAAGTGTTGTCTTCTGTTTTCAAACAGTAAAATAAAAATTTAAATTTTGAGTAACCTTAAGAACACAGCAGTGGCACTGGACCAGATTTCCCTAAGAAAGAGAAGCCTTAGCTTGCTGCATGTTTGAAGCCTCAGGGGAAAGGAAAGCAAGAAAAGCCAACTGAATTAATTCTCTGCTTTGCTCATGCCTCAAAATGGCTAGGAGCAAGCACAGGAGAATTTTGGTGGTTTGGACTTAAGTTTGCAGGTTGACAGATAGCTCTGAGACGCAACTATGCCCCTTTTTCACTGTCTGTATGTGAGGATAATCTGGAGATAGGAAGAGGCATGGTAGAGCAAAACCTTGCTATTTGTAGAGAGGGACAGGCAGAACAATCATACATTTCCACCAATCCTCTCTGCTAAGTGGAAAACTCAGCTTGAGGTTGACATACACAGGGATGTGATATTAGGGTGTATTGTATCAAATGTATCTCAGTAGTTGTCCTCCAAGGGTGAGTAATACAGAGAGGTCCTACATCCAGTTTGTTTAGATTTATTTATATATCTCTAAATTAACCCCAGTTTTCATGAAGAATAGATCCCAACAGTTTTTGTTTCTTTATAATTTACTAGTATAGTTTTTTAAAGTCCCAATCAGAGTATTCTCCTTCTTTTGGAGAAAGACTATTTCATTATATTACAGATTTTACTATGATAAAAATATTTCCAGAGATTTAATCCAAATTTTATCTTCCCCAATTGAAGTTTTGCCTCTCATCTTTCATAATCCTGATTTTACATCCTCAAATCGCAGATGATTCCAGACCTGTTTCACATAATAGTACACAAGTTGGTTAGGGTTTTTTTGGTTTTGGTTTTGTTTGTTATTTTGTGTTGGTTTTTTGTTTGTTTGTTTGTTTTGCTTTGTTTTGTTTTTTTTGTTTGTTTGTTTGATTTGGTTTGGTTTGGGTTTTTGGTTTTGTTTGTTTGGTTTTATTTGGTTTTGGTTGGTTGGTTTTTTCTTGCTTTCTATTGATAACCCAGAAAGTGTTCCAGGCTGTGGAAAAAGAAAAACAGCATTATTGATAAGGACAAGTCCATAGGGGGCTATAATTGTGAAAGACTTTCTTAGCATTTAGTAGAAATGCTCAAAGGATGATAACAGGATGCTTCTTTTAAGCAAAAGAACTGATTTTTGATGATACATATTTCTTGTCAGAAATGCTTCTCTGGCTTCCATGGGATGAAACAGATGAAGAATTATCTGAGATACCACAAAAATAAACAGATTGAAAAAAGAATGAGTACAAGCCAGATGAGCTTCTTAACCGTCAGGTGAAGGAAGCTATAGGCCATAGCAGACTTTTGTAAAGGCGATATTCTGGGAAGAAGCTATCCTTGCCAGAGCTACAGAGATAGCAGTGTGTTTGAACAGGCAAGCTATTCTCAAAAGCTTCTCTATCATCAGATCATCCAAAAAAGATACTTCTCTGTAATGCCAGACATTGTTTTTGGTTCTCCTTAAATATTACGCTTGATTTATCTGGTGGAGTACAAATCATATGAATACAACTATTGCTATTTTTCTCTTTCATTTACAGAAGTGTAGAATACCTAAAAATAAGACGTGGGCTGACATCAGATCATTTCAATAAGATGATAAACTAAACAGCAGATTTCCTGAAAATATTGGCCTGTGCTTTTTTACTTGTTAGCTTCATCCTCAAGTGTACCAAAGAGCTTTCTAGTACCAAGTAACAACTATGCCACACTTATCAGGAGATGTGTGTTCTTTCTCATCCACCACATCTATTCCATTTTCTGCCAATACGCTATAAAAGAAAATCTCTTCCTGAACTCATCTTAGTAACCAGTTGACTTGTATTAACACGGGGAAGAGGGCAGCCACAATATCCTGCTCAATTTCTTCTTTAAACAGATAGGTTCCGCTTATTTGACCATCGGGAGACTGAAAAATGGAGTAAAAAGTGCAGACTAAGTTTACTCTGTGCTTTGTTTTGTAATAACTATTTATTTATTTTTTATGGTTCTTCACATTCAGTTTCCATACTCTAATGCCATGGCAAAAAGTGTTCTGAGAAATTGGTAGGCCCAAGGCAAGACATGTTAAAAAATTCACTTATATATGACTTCATTGCTTTCACCAGAGCGTCCTGACACATTGTCACTTTGTTTTGAGTAGAACCACACTGCTCCACTGTGAATGGAAGAACCCACACGAATTTAAGGCAAAAAAACTAAGACCCTTTTGCCCACAATAAAGAAAGGATTTTTTGTGTGTTCTTACCTGAGGTACATACTGACATGGATGCTGCATTTCTATGATTTTGTTTCTTAGCACAGGTCATGTGAAAAACACATTCTTACTTCTTCCTTTTATGAGGAACAAACATACACAAGTGCACCTTTGTAATCAAGATTATGAAATGAGGGCAGGCAGTGCACCTGCATGAAGTTTCAGTAGGTGGTGGTTTAAGACATTCATCATATTCCCCCATATGCAGATGTTAATTTTTCTCTCCAGCTCAGGAAATAAAGGTGGGAGTGACCCAGCTAAATATGTCGAATGAGAGAGAATCTTAGCATAAATAGGTCTTGCTCTAAAAATGTGTCCATTGACTGTAAGGGGACCCAGGTCTCTTGTCACAGATGTCAGTGAAATGAATTCCACTCTGCATGCGAAAATAGGGTAATTACATGCCCATGATAATCATTTATGAATTTCAGAGTTCCCCTGAAAACTTGGACAGAGTTTTGGCATACGTCACTAAAACTCTGCAACAAACAGGAAGAAGCCTCATTTTATTTCCCTCCTAGTGTGGATTTTTTTTTCTCCCTTGGAATCTGCTTGTCCAAACCTAGTAAAAATGATTAATTTCTAACGCAACTGAAAAGTCACCACAAATAGCACCAGAGAGAAATTTCATATCTTCAAAATAACCCTGTAGCACCCGATCACCCACATTAGGGGTTTTCTAGCGGTGCTGCTGCTATGCAAATTTTTCAGTGCCATGACTTACTCCAAGTTACCAAAAAGTAGTATTATCCTTTACTACTAGGATATGACCAATGTACAAGTTTTTTTTCCCAAGAATTGACAGAGTTTACATTTGCTTTATTATTCAGTTGTAACTGTGAGAAAAATTAATGGTTAAACAAGGTGAGTAGGTTCCTGCCTCTCAAACACCTTCTTCCCCAAAATAATAAAAAGAAATGTGGCACTTACTCCAAACTAAAGGAGGCTTTAGGCTGGAAGGCTGTTGTCAAAATATAGGCAGCATCTGACTGAACATAGAACTTAACAGCCATTAAACTCACAGAAAAACAGAATGGGTGAGGCTGGAAGGGACCACAGTGAGTCATCTGGTTCAATTTCCTTGCTCAGGCTGCGTCCTCTAGAGTACATTGCACAGGTTGTGTCCAGACAGCTTTTGAACCCCTCCAGAGATGGAGACTCCACAATTTCTCTGGGCAATTTGTTCTAGTGTTTGGTTACCTGCACAGGAAAGAAGTTCTTCCTCGTATTCAGGTGGAACTTCCTATGTATCGATTTCTGCATGTTGCCTCTTGTCCTATTTTTGGTACCACCTAGAAGAGCCTGGCTCCATCCACTTGACACCATTCCTTTGGATACTTACAGACATTGGTAAGATCCTCTCTCCGCTGTCTCTTCTCCAGGCTAAACAGTGGAGGATTTGAAATGTAAAATGCAAAGCATTAGAGGATTTAGTAAATCCATTGGTTAGATCAGTTTTCATACTAGTGACAAAATATCTTTTGCCCAATGTGATTAATCTCTGACATTCATATTGAAAAGTCCTTTTGCAGCCCACTTGGGCCTAACAATTAATGTTACTTGACCAGCAGTGGCAATGAAAACTTTAAAGGGCTGCAGGCTCAGATGTTGGAGCTGAACAATGCTTTTTTAGTTGCTGGAATATTACTAGAGGAGGAAAATACATAGCTGGTACCCAGTGTAACTCAATTCTCCATTACCTTAGGAACAGGCAGTAGTGCTCAGAAATTATCAAGCACCATTCTCATTATTAGCCTACAACACATTTGAAACTGTTACCAGGTATCAACATAAAGCCTGTTTTCCTAAATGCTCGCCTGTGAGTGAGTGTTAATTAATCACAGACTAAAAACTGATGCTTCCTGAGAGCAGATTTAATGACAGCATTTTCTTAAAAATGCTTAACCTACCTAGTGGCAGTACCTTTGCTGAGGCAGTGGCAACTAACAGAACCATCTAGAAGGCACACACACAAACACAAGTAATTGTTGTTATCTGAACAAAGAGCGTGGCATATTATACATTATGCAAAAACATTGCAAAAATTAACATCTAGCTGAAAGAAAAACTTTAAAAATACAGATATTGCTTTTATTTTCTCTGTATTTTGCAACTTACAAGCTGGGGCACAGATTTGCCTAGTGAAAGAGAAACAGCATTAAAATTCTTTCAATGTATGCTTTTTTCCCCTCAGTCTCTGGACCACTAGGCCATGTCGTGTCAGCTTAGTTTAACCTACAGGCAAGAGAAGTTTTATGTTTGACGTATTCTCTCCTACTAACAAATCTGAAGACCAATATTTACCAAAAAGTACAAATGAGATCATTTTGTTCACACATGCACAGAAACAGTTCAAATCATTAAGGTGCTATAGTGCAATTTTAGGGCCAAAAAAGAAAAACAAGCACACATCATTCAGTGCACAAGCTTCAGCTTGTCTCCACAAGCTTGACTGTGGTCTTCAGCCTGTACAGCAGGTGCTTCATAGAGCTTTAGATATATCCTTTTAGTAGATGAAACTGGGACACTGAGATTTCATCAGTTTCCCAGCCAAAAAAACAAGACTTCATAGAGCCATGCCCTAGTTCTGTTGTTTCTTTGGGGATGGGTTCTTTGATAGTGTTTTAATTTGAAATCTCTCTTTTCCCGCACACATACAGGTGATCACACGTTGGATCACAGGAGAAAAGAAAGACACTCGAGTAGTTCAAGTGGCTAAGACAGCAACCAAAACAACAGCTCAAGCCGGGTGGTTTCTGAGCCCCCTGTGCACCCTTTCAGGGCTCTCATGTGAGGCAGTCAGTTCTGCAGAGGTGCTCCTGCTCTGCACACTGGTCTCCTCTGCCTAGAGTGGGCTCTGACATGGCTGGAAAGAGGTCACCATGAAGATATTGCTGGAAGAGGAACAGCAGGTGTTGGAAACTAACAGGGTTCGCAAACTGTACTGTGCCTGGCTACAGGCCACCCGTCTGAGGCTCAACCAAGGCGAAAGACACCGTCCAGCAAACCCGGGAGGCGCCACCCCGCCGCGAGCTGTCCCGTGGGATGCGCCCCTGCGGGATGCGCCCCTGCGGGACGCGCCCCTGCGGAGCCCCCGCCGGGCAAAAGGGGATGGCCTGAGAGTGAGCCCCGTTCTGTTGGCGCGCCAGCCGCGCTACCTGCGTGTCTGTGGCCGTGACGAGAGCCCGCCCCGCGCTCACCCGCTCGGCCCGCGGGCGTCTCGGCGGAGGGTGGCGTGAGGCGGCGGCGGGCGGGGGCGCGGCAGCGCCCGGCACTCTCTGCCGGCGGTCCGGGGACTTTCCCCTAGGCGGGCGCGGGGCCCATGAGGAACCGGCGTCCTCCGTGCGTGGCCTAGCAAGCAGGTCTTCAGAACATCCCGGCATCCTCCGCTAGCCAATGAGGGTATATAAACTGCGGCAGATGGGACAACCTCTAGGGCAGGGTGAGTGAATTTCTTCCAACCATTCGCCTCCCCGCTGGTCTCCGCAGGCGATGCACAGCGGGCNTGTGCTAGCAGTCCCCAGAGGAAACGGGAGTCACTTCTGCTGGCTGCGATCTCCTGTACTTCCGTAGAAAAAACGGGGTCAGTTTTTCTTTCGGTTGGTTGATTTGCTTTGTCCCCCCCGAGACAACTCTGCACACCTACAGTGTAAGGGCAGGTGTTCTCGCTGGCCCTCGTCAGCAGGGTCTGACAGCTAAAGACCAGCATCCCAGTCGCTAGGGACCAGGACAGCACCTGGAGGGGAGACCCANGGTATATAAGCTGCGGCAGATTGGACAACCTAAAGGGCAGGGTGAGTAAATTTGCTCACACTATTCGCCTCCCCGCTGGTCTCCGCAGGCGATGCACAGCGGGCAGGCGGCCTGGCCGCCGCCCGAAGGGCGCCAGGGCCCCGGGCGGCCGCGGAAGGCACCGGTGGAGGAACGGAGCAGCCCCGGGAACGCGCTATGCAAATGAGCGCCTCGGCCCCGCCCCGAGCCGGGCGAGCGCCGGCCCCNCTACAGTGTAAGGGCAGGTGTTCTCGCTGGCCCTCGTCAGCAGGGTCTGACAGCTAAAGACCAGCATCCCAGTCGCTAGGGACCAGGACAGCACCTGGAGGGGAGACCCAGGTTTTAGAACTGACAGGACTGCACAAACACTTCTTGCCACAGCCAGTTCTTTGCACTTCTTTCTTTCTTCCTCTAGGGCCAATGAAATCTTTCAAATTTCTCATTCAAATACTCAAATAATGCTTATTCACTCGTATGTTAGAATCCGCGTGCTCAGCTGCTTTCCATGCAGAATGTGAAATGAAAATAACACACTTCGACTTTCAGCTTCTATTAAGAGTAGCTACAGACTTGTTCTTTAATGATTCACAACCAAACATCAAAGAGGAATAACATTCAAAAAATTTTAAAAAGTAATCCTAAGTCAGGTTTTTTAAAAAAGGCATCTAGCACCTCAGCCTTTTAACACAGTTGCCCTAACAGCCCCTTGAGGTCAGTGAATACTGAGAGCTTTGCCTTACAGACAAGAAACACAGGTTTTCACATTACAACACGTGCTGCAATTCTGAACCAGAGATCTGGAGATGACCAAACTAACAGCAGAGAAAGCTGTACTACAGACAGGATGCAAGTCCTGCCCCACAAACACAGTCCTTCCATGTGTCTACCTGAACAGGGTAAGGACTTGAAAACAGATCTCACACTTCCCATCATGAATACCACAGCTCCTAAGCACAGCACGAAGCTTGCCCTGCGCTAGAAGCAGACACCAATTCTTGCACTAAGACACAATTTAGCACATTGCATTCTGAACGCCGGGTGGTACTCCGGGAACGCCAAGGGGGAACTCCTGAGAAATCTAACTTGGGCGAAGGGCGACCGAGGGCACAGAAGCACAGGGGTAAGGGTGGAGAAGTTCTCAACCAGCCATCGGGAAGTGCGAGCGCCTTGCAGGCTTCTGGTGCTATGGACTGGACAGCCACTGCTGTCCAAAAGCACACAGGGTACAGCGTAAACACCACTGTGGTTTAATCCCAAAAATTACAAAAGAACTTGAAGTGGACATATGTACTACCGAGATCCCAGAAACTCCTATTCTTTCCTTTAGCACTTGATCACTGGATCTGTCAGTCAAGAGTAAGAACGCCACTAAAGGATGCTAACTACTGTAACAGGACAAGATTAATTCAAAATAGCACTGAAGACATTATGTTTTTACAATTACATGTCATTATCCAATATACCAAAACATGCAGTTTGTGCAGGTATTTCAGCAACACTGAAAATAAAAGGTAATCTCCCACTTTCTTTGCCTCAAACTATTCTGTACAGGGAGTAAAAATGTAGCAAAGGAAGGGCTTTATTAGAATGAATGCTTCACAATACACTCGCTGTCTCCAGCAGACAGCAGCATCTTCAGTTTGCTTATCTTGGTGTTACAAAAGTAGAAATTTATATCCTACCAGTCCCCTCTATCAGTTTTACAGTATTTCAGCTACACATTTAAAGAAACCAACTTATCTTTGTGGGATTACACCTGGAAGCTACTCAAAATAAAGCTTTACTGAAGGTGTTGCAATGTTATTGAAATGGCTGGAATATTTAGTAGCCAAAACCAAAGTACTATAAAAGCTTATCACAGAGGTTTTATTGTTTTAGTAGCAGCCCAAATATATTTAGTATAGAAATCCATGTTTATTTGGAAAAAAAAACCTAAACAAAACTGTAAATGCTACTTCACCATATAAATTAAATCTGCTTACAGTTTTGGTGGCCGAAATAGCTGTGACTTGACTGCTAATTGCTAATTTGCCAATGTGATATTAAATAGGCTCTAACCTGATAGTATAATGTTAAGTGGGATCAGGATGTCACTTATATTGCAAGTGTTATGAAAACATCCCATAAAAATAGTCAACCAACTACTCTCTCTCCTAGTATGAGCAACAGTGAACATTATGAGCAACAAGCCTGAAACAGACAATTCAACTTTTTGATTGAAATTTTTAAACAACTTTCAATTATTCAAGTATTATGGTCCCTATGTACACACATCTACGAGCCTAGAAAAGATATGGTAGACAATTGAGCACACTACCATCAAATCGTAAGAATTACAAAAATGTCAGGTTTTAAACAGCAAATTGTACCTTAATAGTTTAATTAAAAATAGAAGAGTTAGGTAGACTATTTTGCAAATACAACAGCACACTAGTGTGCTGTATATTAAGGCAATACCTTTAAATGCGCACTTGTCATCTCTAACAAGTTTTATACAATTGCTACCAAGTGAAAGAACTATCATTGTCTTGCAAAACTGAGAAAGAAATACAAAATATCTGGAAGCCTACATTTTCAAAGTACAAAATTAACTTTCAGTCCTTGTGTTGAAATGCTATACACAGTACAAACAGTGATTCTCCCCTACAAGATCTCACGAGGATTTCTTAAAGCTGGAGGCAAATTTGAAGGTTTTGACTCTTCATCCAAAAGCACCAAATCTTCAATTTCACTACCTTTGTATTTTCTTTTACATATCTTCACAATAACTTTCTTCTTGAGGAATAATTTCAAAGCTTCTCTTGAAGCCACTGCTTTGGCATTTTCCATACTTTTACCACAGCCGGTACCCAAGTAGACAGACTTGCACCTGAGTTCACAAACTATATTTTCTAGAGAGCTTTTATTTTGAGGCAAGTCTGCAAGTTCCTTCAGGGGAACAAAAGCAACATCTAACGTAGCTTTTACAGACTGAATAGATGAATTTAGAAGTTCTGCATGATTTACATTAGGACTGAAGCCTCCAACAGCAACCAGTTTCCAGGCTACAGCTTTGTAGAGTCTGTTGAAAAAAGGTTGTCTTTCCTTTGCGTCTTCGCTGGTTAGCGGTTTGCACAAAGCCTTCGCAGGGCTTTCGCCTGCCTGCGAGCCACTCTTGGAGGCCAGCAGGGAAGCGCCTGCCTGAGCTCCGCCCCGGGAGGGCCCTTGCTGAGCTCCGCTCCGAGCAGCCAGCAGCGAAGCAGCCACCTGAGCGCTGCTCTTGGAAGCGAGCAGCGAGGATCCCGGCTGCGTGCCACTCCGAGCGGCCAGCAACGAGGCAGCCACCTCCGCACTGCTCTTAGAGGCCAGGAGCGGGGAGCCCACCTTAGCCATGCCCTTGGAGGCCAGCAGCAGCGAGGTGCCCACCTGAGTACCACTCTTGGGGGCCAGGAGCAGTGAGCTGCTCACCTGAGCACCGCTCTTGGACACTGATGCTGGGGCACTCACTTGCGTTTTGGAAGACAGCAATGCAGCACTTGTCTGTGGGGTGCTCTTGGTGGTTGGTGGCACTGCTGGCACCTGTGGGGTGCTCTTGGTGGTCAGTGGCACTGCTGCTGCCACCGCTGCTGCCTGTGGGGTACTCTTGGCAGCTGGTGGCACTGCTGCTGCCACCGCTGCTGCCTGTGGGGTGCTCTTGGTGGTCGCTGGCACTGCTGCTGCCTGTGGGGTGCTCTTGGAGGTTGATGGCACTGCCGCTGCTACTGCTGCCGCCTGTGGGGTGCTCTTGGCAGCTGGTGGCAGTGCTGCCACCACCGCATCTGGCTGAGAAGTGCTCTCGGCAGCCAGCGGTGCTACACTTACTGTAGTTTTCTTTTCAGGTGATGGGACATTTTCACACTTGCTTTCCTTAGGTGGGCTTGAGCAAGGCTTCTTTCCTGGCTCTTTTTCAGATGAAAGTGGCTTTTGCTCAGCAGTACTTTCAGGATTAGCAGGTTTTCCTTCTGTTTCTATGTCTGCAACTACGACCATCTCTTGATCAGAACTGCAAGTTGACTGGGAACTTTCTGGATCTTTGCTAGTACCTTTTTCCTGCTTTTTGGGCAATGTGCTCTCTGTTTCCTTCACTCCTTCTGCCTTGGTTGTTTTCACATCCTTTCCAGCATCCTTAGAGTCTCTGCTTTTTTCAACAGCTTGTCTCTTGCAGGGCTCCTCTACCCCTTCTGCAAAACAGGTAAAATATGTGATCCTCTTTGATTTCTGCACTATGAAATATCCATGTAGAGAGAAATAATCTAAAACCTTCTAGCAATAATCTCTGTGAACTTAAAGGGTATATATTAGCAATACACCTTAAACTGTCATTTCAAGTATTAACCTACTGTTTCAGATTTTTGGTTTTTTTAGACAAAATCCAGAAAATACTCATGCGAGATTTCAGATGTTGGTTTGGGACCCATAGGCAAGTACGTATTTCTGTTCTTGAAGTCCAAACCAAAACTGGCCAACATAGAATAAATGGGCTATCTAACCTAAAAATAAAAGAAGTATATTTCGTCTACTAATATCACAAAACATCTTTAAAACATTAGTCAGAGAATTTCTTTAAGAAACTCAGTTTCTTACACAGCAACAATGCCTGACTGGCAACAAAGGCAAAGTAACAAGAACATATTTAAGCTGGAGTACAGCAGCCCACATCGCAACACACAAATAATCAGCTTAAAGTGCACCAGTTCTAGAAGTTCAAAACAATAACTCTACATTACCAAAGAACTGTGTACATATTGTGCCCATTTTAGAGACATTATATTTAAAAAAAATAGCACAGAGAGAGGAAACGATTAACGAAGGTTTAAAAAATAAATTATTTAGACTACTTTCTAAGCCCGAGGCAAACCGAGAACATTCAGAAACAAGCATTTTCTAGACTCCTATGTATTGTCACAGCTATGATCTGCTAACCATTGCTACTTGATATGCCTCTTTTCTTCACCTTGGCAACCAGTTCGTCTCTCGTGGTGCGGACAGGCGCGTTGGTCACTTGGATGCCTTCGGCCATTTCCAGCGCCTTCTCCATGACCTGCGGCGGGTACCTGGAGGGGCGACAAGAGGAAAGGAGGGAAGGGGCCTCGTCAGACGGTCGCGCCGCGCCGTCCCCCCCGTCCCCCGGCGGGTCCCGCTGAACTCACCGGCATCCCAGGAAGACGTGGTTGGCCCACACCATGGAGAGGGACACCAGGCGCTGCAGCTGGGCGCTGCCCGCCGCCGGCAGCTCCCCCACGTTGCGCAGCAGGAACTCCCGGCGGTACCGCCAGTGGTGCTCGGGCTCGCAGGCCCCGCGCAGCGTCTCCGCCCAGGCCGTCTCTTCCGCCGTCCGCCCCAGGGGCTCGCCCGCCGCCGCCTTCCCCGCCATCGCCGNTGTGTCTGGTGAAAGCGTGAACATAAGTTCTGCTCTATGGGTTGGTTGTTCCAGACTCGCTGAGGTCGGAGTATGTGGGGGAGCAGTTGGTGTTTTCCCTCAGAATCACAGAATCAGTTAGGTTGGAAAAGTCCTCTGAAATCACGGACTCCAACCTCTGACCGAACACCACCGTGTNCCCAGGCCGTCTCTTCCGCCGTCCGCCCCAGGGGCTCGCCCGCCGCCGCCTTCCCCGCCATCGCCGCCGCGGAAACACCCGCCCTCCTCCTTCCGCCGGGCGCGCTGTGAGCTCACATCCGCCTGGGCGGGACCGGGCTGGGCCGGGCCGTGCCGGGGCGGGGCGGGGCGGGACTGGGCCGGGCGGGACTGGGNTAAGACCGTATCCTTTAATCCCGTCGCTGGTTGCCTGAGAGAAGAGGCCGATCCCCACCTGGCCACAACCTCCTTTCAGGTAGTCGTAGAGAGTAATAAGGTCTCCCCTGAGCCTTCTGTTCTCCAAGCTAAACAACTCTAGCTTCCCTCAGCCGCTCTTGATAACACTTGTGCTCCAGACCCTACACCAGCTTCATTTCACTTCTGTGGCCTTGCTCCACCACCTCAATGTCCTTTCTGAGCTGAGTGGTCCATAACTCGACACAGCAGTTGAGGTGTGGCCTTACCAGTGCCGAGTACAAAGAGGCAATCCTTTCCCTATTCTTGCTGGCTGCATGATTTCTGATCCAGGCCAGGATGCCACTGGTTTTCTTGGCCACCTGGGCACGCTGTTGGCTCATGTGTTGCTGGCTCATGTTCAACCAGCATACCCAGATCCTCTTCCACTGGTCAAAGGAAAAGGACCCTCAAGTTCTCTCCCCCTTTCCTCCTTGGTGTTGTCCACAAAATTGGATTTGTTATCTGGTGTGCAACAGGACAATAATTGCATACCCAAGAGAGAGACATTGATTATTTATTTCAGAGTTGCACAAGCCTGGGTGCTCGGTGGTATTCCACAAATCTAGTATGCCCCTTGGGACTTTCTGTGCCATTATTGCTACATAGAAGTTTGGAGTTAGTTACTTTCCAGGAGCAGCCCCTCTATTATGATTGGATTGGTTAGTAATTTCCATGCAAGTTATGTAACCCCAGCTAACTTCTATTCAATGCTCAGGGGAGGGGTCTTCACCCGGGCAGGGGTATTTTGACCTGTAGGCACCAATTTTAATATTATAATAAGGATAGTGCAGGTATAGGATATGTGGACCTTGAGTACTTGCCAAGTTAGCAATGTATACACAGATGTACATCAACATCTTGATTTGCTACGTTCTTAAAGCCTGTTAGTTCCTGGATGTCCTTGACTAAGGGATGCTAGCTGCTGCCTGTTTCACTGATTACGTCTCCTTTCCTGATGGTTAGGCTTGCACCAAAGAATATCCTGACTTAAAATAATCTTGACATATTCCATGTTTTATAACATTGGCATGTGACAGGAAGGATGACAGGAAGGTAGTGGCAAGGACATGGGTTGTTGTCGCATTTTGGAGGAAGCCTTAAATGAGGACTGCTGGCTACAAAGGGTTCAGCTAATTGCTCTTGCAGCTCTGTAGGCTGTATTTAGTTTGCAAAATATTACTCCAGAATTTGATTCAAAACCATTTGAACAATTCTCTGTGAAAAAGTAATAAGCATGCTGTGAAAATATCACAAGCTTCAGTCTGCCAAGATGGTGCTTGCTGAATCAGTGCAAAAGGGGAAAGAAATTTGAATTCCGAAGGGCTGTCCCTGGAGGGCTTGCATTGATTTTTCCTCCTGAATTAAAAGTCTGGGTTAGCTTAAGTTTTCAATTTTTAACACCTACATGTCATCATGAAGGGAACTATAGGATAGATTGCATTTAAGGAAGGAGTGTTTCTCCTTAACTGACTTAGATGTCTCATTTTGTAGAAATGGTTTTGTAGTGGTTTAACTAAGAGTACCTCTATAGAGGGAAAACTAAGTAATTAAGGAAATCAAGTCGGAAAAATATAGTCCAATGCACTTTTGCTCTTTATCTACTGTTAGAATGGAAGTGCTTTTCCTTTGCTTTCCTGGTTAGGCCGCACAATGTTATCTTGTGTGTTGGCAAGAATAGTTCAGTGACAGAGAGCAAGGGAACAGTAATGAATGGGATGGGGCTGACAGGCTCCCTGTTGTTTTGTGTTTGCACATAGAGAAGAAAAGGGCAGAAAGTTTGTACCCTCTCTGCTGTGGGTGTCTTGGAGCAATGGGTTTGTTACAAAACAGTGTCAGAAAGTTTAGAAGCAGCACTGTGGTCACCACATCTGTTTCCAGGCATTAGTTGTACCAGTCCCACGTGTTGTTATTTGGTAATGTAGGCTCAAATAGAGGAAGGGCATGATCTGTCACATTAGGGTTTCTGCTTAGAGGTGAGGTGAGGTGAGCCTGTCTTCAAGACCTCTGAGTTTGTGATACCACAGTTCTTGACTTCATGGTCCATACAGACCCTAGAAGGGGAGGTGAATGAAATCCCTGGCAAACATCGGTTTGAGTTTGCACCTCAGCCAAGATCATCCATTCTGCCAGCCTGTTTGTTCACAGTCTTCAATGAACCAGTTTGCTTTCTAATGAAGTTGGTTGGGACTTAACCCAGGCTTGTGATCTGCCCCTCAGAGACAGCAGGACTTCAACCAAGCCTGAGTAGTTGCAGCAGAATTGTCTTTACTCTTGCAGAAGAAGAGCAAGCAGTACAGACAAGGATGCCCCGTCCTCCTCCACAAGCATCTGAGTTGCCAAGTGGACTAAAGACTAGCCATGTTGAGCTGCTGATATACCAGAGTGGGAGCTGGGGAGGGCTAGACTCCATAGGGTGATAGGAACATTTCATCCACTCAGAGGGATCTCCAGAAGTCATATTCTGTGTTGCTGGGTTAATGACAGCCAAACATCACAGGTAGGACTCCACACCTCAGAGCTCTGCAAGTGCTTCTAGTCACCCCATGAGCATAAGATTATATGGACTCACCTGTGAGTCCTGGGCTTCTACAAAAGCGTTGTTCTAGGAAGTGTTGGAGACTCAGCACAGCTACAGAGCTTAATACATTATCTGGTCCTAGAGTGGCTAAATGACTGATTAAAAGAACTTCTTCTTGCCCAGTTTAGGAGGACAATTGAACTGAGAGACGTTTCGTTTCTGTTTGCTCACTGACTATATGTGTGAACAGAAATATTGATGAAAGCTGGAGAAAAGTCGGGAACAGTTTTTCACATGTGTAGAATGGCTCTCAACAGTTTTTGGTTGTAGTGAACAACTTCTCTGGTCTGTTACCTTTCTGGAACCTTATGCTTTAATTTTGGGTTAATTTCCTCTGGTGTTACTGCTACATTGATGTATCATTGTTGGTACAAAGATGACTTAAAAAATTGAGCCTTTTGTCTTCCCTACCTGTTTTTTTCCAGTCATATTCTTTCTACTTTATTAATGTGCGTTTGAATCACACTGGAAACAGGATAAATCCTAGTCCTGGGTTTTGGGATGGCATGCACAGACAAGCATAAGTGTATACCTGCAGTGCTCTCCGAGCACTAGGAGACATACTGTGTCTCAGGTTGATTAAACAAGTGTGTGTATTAGAAAAGAGAGAAAAACACTGCGGTTAATTTTGGAAAACAAAACAAGTACTATTTTCATTCTGACCAGCAAAGGCAATTTTGAAGTTAAACATCTCACTGATGGTGCTAATGCTATGCACTTAATTTTCAACATTGGAAGAAAAGAGATGGTTTTGTTCCCACTAGGGAAGGAACTTCTAAATGCCATGTCGGTAGTAGTGTTGTTAAGAGTCATTTGGGGCTTGATAACAGCTGCTTTTGGCAAGATACAACAAAAATCTCAAGGTGAATCATACCAGTGTCTATAAATCACAGTATTGCACCTGCACTTCTTGTGTAATAAGTTTATTTGTGCCTTTATAAACCAGTGAATTATTATTTCTTCAAAGTCAAGTCCCACTGAAACACAGAGGGCAATATCTCCCATTGAGTTCTAGTATGTTCTGTGCAGTTAAGATTAATATATAGTGACATTCTCTACTCAGCTTAATATGAGAACTGTGCCCTTAACATCACGCAATGCAAAGAGAGCTCAGAGTTATTGCCACAGAAGGGCAATAACAGTGGAATCTTACTGGCCTGGCACAATAAATCCCCTGAACACCGTCTTAGGTTGGTCTCTGCTATAAGTAATAAGTAAACTACTGGAGGGCTCTGGCTGAAGTTCATTAGAAATGCAGCTTGAAGAAGGATGGGGAAGAGACGTTTTGCTGTTTCCTGATACCATGTTATGTGTTCTACTAGAGCAGATCATTGAAGTTCTCCTACCCAGGCAAGGGACAGCACTTTCAGGAAGATGTGTCTGCATATGCCAAAGTAGCCAGTCATTAGTGTTCAGTAAACTAATCCCTGGAATAAAAGAAATAATTTGCTAGAAGAGCATTAATTACTATCTAGGCTTGTCAATGGAAGCTAGAGTAGATCTGTGTTTTTGTTTCACTACAGTCATGCAACTGTTCTTATGCTACTGTAAGCAGCTCTGGATTACAAAATCATCCACTCTTCTGAGATTGCTCAGCTGAGGAAAATGTATTGAGTAATTACATAGTATAAAACTAAGGGTGAAAATGAAGGTAAATTCATAATAATTTTCCTTTACATGCTCTTATTACTAACTTAAATACTATTTTGCATTTAGTAATGCATTATACTTTAAATATATAACAGTGCCTACAATAGGGTTGTCAGTTGTTCTTAAAATAAGTTTGTTAAACTTTAGCTACAGCTAAAGGTAGCATATCAATTGATAATTTTTTCTTGCTAAACTATGCTTTAGGTAGCATGCCACTTGCTAAATGTCCACTGCTTGGCATGAAATTTTCCATATTGAGGACTGAAGTTTAGAATTACTTTAATACTACCAAATATGATCTAAGACTAAAGGGCTTTTTCTAAGGTAAATGATTTTGGAGATCTTATATTTGAGGTTCTTAAATGCCTTTATTCTCTAGAGCAAACTTAGAATTTGTCAGGAAAAACTGAATGGGAGTGTCTGGTCTTCTGACTACATGTGGTATAATCTATGAGCCTTGAAGAAATTAATTTTCCACATTCCTGAATTAGCATGTGTCCTTACCATCCTTACTACTATTGCAGTCAAGTGTTCTCCTGTTGTGGGCCCAAAAGAGACCTCTGTTTGCCACTGGGCTGGGGTGGGTTTGTGGACTCAGTGAGACTATGGAAATCATCCCCTGTGCTCCCCAAAAGCTGCTGTTTTCTCTTTTTCTCAGGTGTTTGAGTGTGTCTTATTGGGATGGTGAGGGAACAAGGACCTGACTGAAGGGAAGGAAATAGTAAGCATGAAGGCAAGACTGAAACTGATGAGAGTGGAAAACCTTACCATGAGAGCGATAGAGATAGGATACTGGGATTAGGTGAGGAAGGAAATTAAATTTTCAAGGAGAAATGAAGGAGAATAAGTTCAAGGCAATTGAACAACTACATATAGACAAGGAATTTATATGAGAGAATAGACATGGAGGCCAGTGAGGAAACCAGAAGAATGAGAGCACATTGGTAGAGCAGACAAAATCAAACAGAATCAAGTCTTGACTCTGAGAAAAGGGACAAACTATGATGGGAAGGGGAGCACTGACAGAGGAACCACTGGGATTTGAACAGAGGCTTAGAGAAAGGAAAGTTAAAACTCACAAGCACAGAGACATTAGCATTTCAATGACTTTTTTCCCCCCATTTCCAATAGTTATGTGCTAGGGTAGGTAAAACCAAGAAATTATTCTGACTTTTTAATTTAGTAAAAGATATTTTCTTGTCTTTTCTGTGTCCTGTAAAGGAACAAAAGGGGTAGAACTCCATTTGGTTGCAGAAATCCATCTTGAAAACTACCTTTAAAGAGTTTTTAGGTAGGAAGCCTTAGGCCTTTGGCAGACAGCTGTAACCTGGAGTTGGAAAAAGCAAGAAAACGGCCTTAGGAATGTTAATGCAAATATTGGCATGAGTTCATTGTAATTCGAGAGGATTCAGGAAAGTACTAAAAGGGAAAGGAGGTTTTATATCAAAGAGAATCTATCATGAGGCTACAACATACCTACATTTTATTTGTTTGTGTGCATATATATGTATACGTCATATATGCATGTCTGCATACACACACGTATGTAATACAATATAGATCTGTGTGAATATGTGTTAAAAACAGAGTATTACTGATAATGCGAGCACCTGTAAATCCAGATATCTCTGCTCCTTTCAGTCAAGTTATTCATGCCTCAGAGGAAAAACAAAATTACAAATAATATTTTGCTGGCTTGAGTTGTGGATAGGTGCATTACACAAATGGATGCTGTTAAGTCATTACACTGTGCTGTACCAGTATGACTTTTGCATGTCCTACATATTTTGCAGGCACAAATAACTATTTTAGAAATTATATAAGGAGCTTTCCTGAGAATGCAGGCAACAATGTCAGATCTAATTTGAATTATAGCTATTGGAAATCATGGTTCTGTTTTTCATTACTGTTATACCAATATCCCTGACAACCTGCAATTTACCTGGTATGAACAGCACCTCCTGAAAATATAGAGCTGTTCTGTGTGCCGTGTGCTGTTGTATTTTCGTATATGCTCCCTGTGCATAAGAGTGATATTTCACATTAATTCCACTGGATGGCACTGAAGGAGACAAGATTGCATGGAAATATCTCCAGAAGCTGGGTATAATTCCAAAAATTTAGAGTGGCTTACTTTTTCATTCCGTTACTGAAATAGACAAATGTGGACTCATTTTCCATCCTGATGTAATAATTTGTCATCAAAATCAGCTCTTAAACACTCCTAGCTGTAGTTCTACGTTTTGACAGTAGCAAAATTACAGTGGAGGCAGAGTCAAGGCTTCTGAATCTGAATACCCCTTCTTCCCTAACAAAGGTAAAGGCTAAGAGAAGCGGCTTTGGCCCATTCTGGATTCTTATGTGAAGGTTTACAAAGCATCTGAAAAATTTTGCCCCCTGTCCTCCATGGCAATGCTGTTGATACTGTCCACTTCCATCCTTATGAGCAAGTGCAAGTATTTTAGTTTTCAAGCTAATTTGAAAAAACTATATAGGAAGGCATTCAGGATTAAAAGCTTCCACCTGTTGAGGAAATGTTGTATACTGTTTCAGAGAACCTCCTGAGTTGAAACTCCATCTGCAGTGCCTACACAAGGACCCCTGTTTTTTCCTGAATAAGAAGTTTGCAATCCTGTCTGGAAGGCACACAATTACACTCTGTCAATCAGACCTGTAGGAGTCATGGGAGTCATCTTTGACTTCGCTCTTTTTTTGACCTGTTTATCTTGATGTATATGAATTTTATTTCCTTTTCTTCTCTAAAGTATCTTCTTATCTTTGTTCGCATCACAGATACCCTTTTTAAGGCTTTTGTTATCTCTCATCCTGCTTATGACAGCTTTTTTTTCCTAGACCTGACCTAACCTGTCAAAAAGGTCCCTTGAAACACTGTTCTTGCACTTATCTCCCTGGCCCATTTCTGTGGTTCGTTTTTGTACTTATCTCTTTAGTGTATCTCCATAGATTTCCCTGTCTCTGCAAACCCTGTAGCCCTCTGAGAGTGCAGTTTGACAATTTTTTTGGCAGCTGTGCTGGCCTAAGACAGTTTTTGCTCCCAGCCATTCATGCCTGTCTCTTTGATATGCCCGCTGGTTTGCTGGCACAGTTGTTTTGTTCAGCTGCGTGGTAAACCAGATTAGGAACCTGATTTGGCTGAAAAATAGCACGGCGGGAGAGAGGAGAGGAGCCTTTTACAACCAGCTTATTTCTCCAGTCGAGGCTATGAGACAGTTGGGTCTGCAGCAGGGACAAGCAGCGAGAGATGTGGAGTTGCAGAGCAGCCATGGCTTGTGCTGGTTGATGTAGGGCTCTTGCCAGCTGTTAGGCTGTGACCTGATTCTGATGATAGAGCTAAGCCACGCGAATAGCTGCCTGCTGCCAGCAGGGTAGTGCTGCACCTCCTTCCTCACCCCTCAGCATGGTTCCTGTCCCTTCCCTTGTGCCAACACAGGTGCTTATCTCACCCAAGTGAGCCAGCTGTGGGAGCTCACCCAGCACAGAAGTACTCACTTCTTCTGAGGGCTTTCCTGGCTGTTGTTTCAAGAGCCCATGGAGCCCACCCATTTAGCAGCAGCTGGGTGCTCTGTCAGCTCAACTTTGGCCTCAGTTGCACCACAGTACTTCACAACTTTGTCTTTTCCTGTCCTTGCCTGTCGTCGTCTCTCTCAGTCTCCATATCTCCTCCATCTGCTTTTCTCGTAGCTGTGTTAATGTTGTCCTTTTGGTCACCCTCAACATATGGAATATGCTCTCTGGAGCAATTGCTGTGTCTTTCAAATCTCTCAAGATTTTCTCTTACCATGACACATACCGTAAACTGCCAGCAGATAATGCCCAGTTTAGTTGCTTGTAGGAAATTTGGATTTCTTTACTACACTTAATGTGTCCATGGGTTAACTTGAAGCAGGCATAGTCTATCAGTTTATTTGAGAAGCTGAAAGGGATTAAACTGCCACAGAATCTTTTTTTTTTTTTAAGCAAAAATTCCCAAAGCTGTGCCGTGGAGGAGATGTACTTCCCTAAGGTCATATAAAGAATATCAGAGGATTATTTTCTGTTGCTTTCACACCTTGGATCATCATTCATGCTTGTGCAAATGGACATAGCATTGCTACTAAGCAGTTTACAGTAACATCTTACAGAATTGTAAATTAGTGCCCCAGAGACATGATAGCAGAGAGTCAGCACTTACATGGGCAGCTGAGCATAGAGATTTAGGGATTTCTTTTCACCTAGCTGTTTTCACTGTTTGGGCTCTTTTTAGACACATGTAGAAGCATATCCTGAACATATTTCATCTTAGTATCTTGGTGTGCTAAGCATTCCTTTTTCTGATTCAGTTAAATAGAAACTGCATAGAAAAACAGCAGTGAGCAAAGCTGCACATTGCCTTGGAAGCAATAAGATAAAATTATCTGTGTTTGCTATTTAAAAAAACAAGCAACACAAACATGACAGAGGGCACCTCTACACCGTGCAACAGAGCACAGGACTTAGCATATATTCTTTAAGTTACTTGTGAAATAGGAGGCAGCAGCTGTAGACTTGTGTATGAGTGCAGTTGCACCCAAAGTGCTTAACCCTGTGGTAGGTGGTGCTAATTAGGTTGGACATGGTGCTAATTAGGCTAGCTACAGCACTGTGGTCATGCAAATACACTGTGCCTGTGAGTCCAGCTCAGACCTGGCTGGAGGATTCTGCACGAACTGCTGCATGAGGCCGTATGTGCACATCCAGAGAGAGAAATTGTGTGCCTGTGGCCTCTTGTTCATTAGCCCTGTTGGGTTTAGCTTCAGTAACAGATGCATTTGCCACATACAGGTGTCAGATGTGGCTTTTTTCCAGAGTTTAGCTCTCTCTTAAAACAGAAGGTAAAAACAGAAGGTGCTCTTTTAAGTGTGTTTTTCAGGCTCTGAGTTTTTGCAGTAGAATAATGGGCATTCAACATAGCTGCTTCTTAAAACTGTTCTGTTTTACTTCTTAATTAAGGCTATAAGTACTGAGAGGAGCATGAAAGTGGGGGATGGTAATTTTTTCAGTCTGCAAAACTTTATAGAAATTACGAATATCTGCTGCGAGTTCATGGATGCAGGCAGCAGTATGGCAAAGAGCAAAGTATCCTCTCCACCAGTACATTTATCAGGAGACCTGCCTTCCACCTTCAGTGAGACAAAGCAGTGTTTCAGATTGGAGATACGATCATGACTACAACAAATTCTGTGTCTATGTAACTGGATGACAAGTATGTCCCCAAAGCACTGACTGCAGAATTGCTTTCTTTTTAAATAACCGTTTAATATATCTGTAAACATAGCATTCTTTCAAAATTTGAATATTCAAATTGATGTTTGTAGGAGGATTAGTGCTTATTAGTTAGAACAAAGTAAGCTGAAGAAGTCTTATTCAAGAGGCAGTGTTCAGAATGACCTGTGGGGTAAAGGGTGTTACAAGATCTTTCTCCTTTTTTTGTATTTTTTAAAGGATCTCAAGTAGTCATTCTGGCAACTTCTCTCTGTTCTTTCATTTCCATTTGACAGATAGATGAGGCAGAGGTTTCATTAGAATGTTGTGAGCCATCAATAATAACTAGGGAAGGCTTGGGAAAGTGTGGGCCCTCCCTATAAGGGAAAGGGATGTGGTTATCCAGTATATGGAGAAAGCTGAGTACGCAACAACTCTTTTGCCTCAGTCTTCACTGACAGGTGCTCCAGCCACAGTGCCCAAGTTGCATAAGGCAAAGGCAGGGACTGGGAGAGGGAAGAACTGCCTGCTCTAGGAGGATATCAGGTTCTGAGAACCTGAAGGTCCCCAAGTTCATGGGACCAGATGAGATACATCCACAGGTCCTGAGGGAAGTGGCCGAGGAAGTGGCTAAGCCACTATCCATTGTATTTGAGAAGTTGTGGCAGTTTGGTGAAATTTCCTCTGACTGGAAAAGGGGAAATGTAGTCCTCATTTTTAAAAATAGGGAAAAGGAAAATGTAGGGAACTAGAGGCCAGTCAGTCTCACCCTGGTATCTTGCAAGATCATGGAGCAGATCCTCCTGGAAACTATTCTGTGGCACATGGAAAATAAGGAAGTGATTGGTGACAGCCAGCATGACTTCACTAAGGGCAAATCATGCCTGACAAATTTGTTGGCCTTCTACAGTGGGGTAACAAAGCATTGGTAGATAAGGGAAGAGCAACTGACGTAATCTTCCTGGTCTTGTGCGAAGCATTTGACACTGTCCTGGTACAACATCCCTGTTTGTAAACTGGAGGGATGCAGATTTGATGGATGGACCAGTTGGCAGATAAGGATATAGCTGGATAGTCTTACTCAAAAGAGTTGTGGTCAATGCTCAGTGTCCAAATGCAGGAGTGACAAGTGGTGTTCCTCAGAGGTCGATATTGGGACAGGCGCTGTTTAACAGCTTTGCAGGTGACATAGAGAGGGATGTTGAGGGCACCCTCAGCAAGTTTGCTGACAACACCAAGCTGTGTGGTGCAGCTGACACCCTGCAGGGAAGGGATGTGCTAGGGGGACCTGGACAGGCTCGAGATGTGGGACTGTGCAAACCTCACGAAGTTCAACAAAGCCAAGTGCGAGGTTGTGCGCATGGGTGTGTGCAATGCCAAGCATGAATACAGGCTGGGCAGGAGATGGACTGAGAGCAGCCCTGAGGAGAAGGACTTGGGGGTGGGGGTGGATGAGAAGATTGACATGACTCGGCAAATGTGCACTTGCAGCCCAGAAAGCCAAGCGTGTCCTGGGCTGCATCAAAAGCAGCATGGCCAGCAGGGCGAGGGAGGGTGTTCTGCCCCTCTACTCTGCTCTCAAGGGACACCACTTGGAGTGCTGCATCCAGCTCTGGGGTCCTCAGCATAAGAAGGACATAAACCCGTTGGAGCGAGTCCAGAGGACAGCGGGATGATCAGGGGGCTGGAGCACCTCTCCTGTGAGGAAAGACTGAGGGAGTTGGGGTTGTTCAGCCTGGAGAAGAGAAGGCTCTGGGGAAACCTGATTGTGGCCTTTACCACTTAGAGGGGGCCTGCAAGAGAGCTGGAGAGAGACTTTTCACGAGGGCATGTAGTGACAGGACAAGGAGGAATGGCTTTGAACTGAAAGGGTTTAGGTTTAGATTGGATATTAGGGAAAACTTCCTTACTGTGAGGGTGGTGAGGCACGGGGACAGGTTGCCCTGAGCAGTTGTGGATGCCCCATCCCTGGAAGTGTTCAAGGTCAGGTTGGATGAGGCTCTGAGCAATCTGGTCTAGTGGAAGGTGTCCCTGCATATGGCATGTGGGCTGGAACTGGCTGGTCTTCATGGTCCTTTCTAACCCAAACAGTGCTAATAATCTATGATAACTGGCCCATGGCCAATCAGCAAGGAACTATGCTGCATAATATACTTGGACATAATGGATTAAGATATGACACCTGTGAAATTATGAAAATTATGAGAATTAATAGCTTTTTGATATTGGTATGGTTGCTCCTGGCACTTTGTAAATCGTTTAATGTCACAGAGAGGGATCCAGTTCCCTGAAGATTTGAGCAATCACTGTAAACTTTATAATGTCATCAACCAGTTTTTTTTATTCAAGGTAGGCAGTGATAGTAACCATTTGATAGCAGGAACATAGATTTTAAAAAATAATATTGCTTAGCAAAAGGCAGACACAGAGTAAGTAATCAAAAGTTGGGTATTTTATTTTTTTTTAATTCTTTTTGATGTTATCTTCAATTAGGTTTTTTTCCACTGCCTGCCAGAAAAATATATGCATGCACAGCTAGATATCTCTGACTTTTAAAGTCATGGCACTTGGCAAAATGCTTTTAAAGAGAGAAACACAAAAGCCAACATTATCCATGAAAACTACATAAATATTTATAAGCAGTATATGTTTGATTTCTGTTCTTTTTAAAAAATTATTTCTTTATTTTAAAAATCCATCTGCTGCTACCAGATGATAAATATTTAAATCAAATTTGTGCCTGGGATACAAGGGCACTATTTCTTCCAGAAGGGATATTATAAATTTGATACTGTAGGCCCAGCCTCAGTTCCCCTGTTCAAACAGCATAGCAGGCACTTTGTTGGGGTGCATTTACAGACTTGTATGAAAAAGCTTCCTGTCTGGTAGGCTGTAAACAAGCGATCATTTTGCCTAATCTCTTTCAGGAGTTTTCCTGGAGGCTGGACTGGAATATGTCTCCTGGGAAAATACCTCGTTTTGCCTGAAAGCCTCCAAGCAATGGTGACTCTACCACCTCCTCAGGTAAGTTGTTCCAATGTCTAGTTACCCCCACTGCTAAGAAATCGCATAATTTCAATCTTGAATTTATCTGACTTCAGTCTCTAGTCATTGCATCTTGTTATGTTTCTGTCTGCAAGACTGAAAAGCTCACCCTACAATCAAGTACCTTTTCCATATGTGTATATCTGGATACAGTGATCCAGTCACCACTCTTCTCTGACAGATTTAATAGACATCTTAAACCTTATACCTTAGGTGCTGAATCATTTTTTCTGTTCTCTGATTTTTTTTCTAGTGCTTACATATCCTTCTTGAATCATGGGCACTGCTTTTTCTGATGCTGTGTGTAGAGCAAGGTCACATTCTAATAGTTGCTCCCTTTTTTTTATACAGAGGATAATCAGTTATTATGTATTACAGCTGACATTTGCTGATACATTGCATGTGTCGATTGATTGGTAGATAAGGTCCCTAGAACTCTGGAGGTCTGACACTTGCATTCTCAATGTGTGTTTGCACTACCTAATGCATGCTCTGAATTAAAGGAGCAATGTCTGTCAGGTCTGCATACAATATCCCTTTTTGCTACTTAGGTGATCCATAAATCCTACTAATACATAGCAATTGTAATTCCCCTTTGCTAAATACAGAGAGAAAGGCTACATTATGAAGAGTTAATTTTGTTCTTCCTGTGGGAGAGGTCCTACATTAGGAAGAGAACCATTCTATTGCTGTGCTCAGAGTAGAAGAAATAAGGGAGGAATAAGGGTGAAGAAGCACTGAGAGAACACAGTGGCAGACTTCTGTGAAAGCTCTGAGTGACTGTTTTTCTGGGCAGCAGGAGAGTGGAAATAGCACCCAGTTAGGAGTTTTACCCGAGAAAAGCTGAAATTTAATAGAGCTGGCTGGCCTGTGTCTGGACACATACAAAACTGGTTAGAAAAACATTGTCATTAATAGCTTGTGCAAGTTTGGAATGCACTTATTTGTTTATCTCATTTACCACATGTATAAAAACTGCTCTGAGTACTGGTGTGTGACTTCTAATTCCTGTGGCAGAGAATTATAAAACCACAGAAATGTTGTTTGGGAAGGATACATGCAAATCATCTAGTCCAGCTCTGTGCTTGACGCAGGCTGTTGCCAGCATTCACTTAGGAATGGACCTCCTTGGAAAATCTGAAAATTTTGTCCACAGCTCCTCCAACTCCTTATCTACTACACCTTTTTCTTGTTCTGCTGTCATACAGGCAAATCTTATTGAGCTCTAACATGAACTCAGTCAGGGAACACTGCTGTCAGGAAGGAAAAAAAAAAGGTTCCTTTACTTCTCCAGATTTCTTGAGTTTAATTAGGCATTGATCCTGTCTAACGTAGGCTGTATGGCTATGGATGCTGGCACACAAGTGGTACAGGAGCATTCAAGGGGAAATGCTTATGCAGCACGGCTTTGTAATGTAACCACAATTCTTTCAGTTTGCCAGTGCAAAAAAAAGTGAGATCATTCTGCTTCTCCCCCTCCTTCTTGGCCATGCATTTCCACTTTTCTGGTGGCCATGGCAAGCTGAACTAGAAGAAAACAAACCTCACCGTAAAAAGTAAGTAATTATTGAACAGTTTATTGAATAGCAGTGCCAGTTGGGACAGACTTGTATGGAGCTGCTCTTTTCGGTGGCAGCTAGCCATTTAGTTGGCTTTGCTGCAATGAGAAATTTTATCTCTGAAGTACAGTTCCATAGCAGTTTATCCTTATCTAAGTCAGAGCTATCATGGTCTGTCCTCGTATTTTTGCAGCTGAGCAGGAGGTTGGTCCAGGGAGCTTTGCAGCCAAGAACTAAGCTTGATCTAAACCCCAAAAAATCCTGCTTATTCTCCACTGATTTCAGGAAGTTAATGTATCTAAAAATGAATCACTCTTTTATACAGTGAGTTTTAAATCTGTGACCTGACCTGATGCCAGTGTCTTGGTACATGTGGTGAGAAGGGGAAGGGAGAAAAGCTGAATTAAGAATCTGTGTCCTTAGACATGGACAGTGTCCATGATTTCATTTGTTTGTTTCCTGAAACATATTATTGATGTGACTTTTTGTGTTCACAGTAGGTCTTAAGATTATTGTAAAATGATGAAAGAGACCTGTCTTGTATGGAGACATGCAGGGTCAATATTCTGTGGATCATTCTGGACTCAGTGGTTATTGAATGACAGCTTGTGTTTGCAGGGACTGACTCAATGACCCAGATGGTCTCTTTCAGTATGTAAAAGTAAAAATGTATCTTACATTTTTAGCTGTACCCTTCCTAAGAGTACTTTAGTGTTAAAACTGTTGGGAACTATTTTTTCTTATTTTGACATTAGTTAGCCACTTTCTAATTTGTTGCATTTGATACTATTCCATCCTTCACTGCTGTATTATTTTAACAGCAGAGTGAGAGAGAGGTTTTGCTCTTAGTTATGCTGAAGATTTTCCCCAAATGCAGCTATTACAGACCAGCTGCAGACAAAACAGCACAGGCAGTTGATTTTTCAACGATGTTAGATTTTGAGCTCCTGTCTGCAGTAATTAATTAGCTTCATTGCTGAGCCGACTCCCTGCGGGACTGCATGATCATTAGTGCCTAAGCCAGGAAGGGAGCATGAACTCCCAAACCCCTGAGAAGCTGCTGCAGCAACTCTTGTCATCTATAGAGCATTTCAAGAACATTTCAAGTGGCACTGGTAGAAAAGATTCACTTTCTTATCTGTATGAGGGCCTTGCTCAGATTCAGTTAGGCTGCTGGCTGAGATCAGGCAAATCTACTTCCTGGGCAAGATTTTGTCAAAAGCTATCTAAAATCCGAAGGGTTGCTCTCAGCTGGTTCATTTTAATTTTGCTGATATGCAAAGAGAATAATAGAAGACTTGAGAGACATCAGGGTACAAATCAATGGTGATGTACAGTACTGGGGCTGCCATGCCAAAAGCTAGCTCAGAACCAAGTATCTGTCAGCTGAAAGTCAAACTGGATCCAGCAGAGACATAAATGAATCCAAACATGCCAAAATGAAAGTGCTGGCATGAAATTACGCAACTTCCTTCAGGTGCAGAAAAATAGCAGACACTGAGATTATTTACAAATCGCCTTTCTGAAATACTTTTTGTAGGCTTGGGATGCAGTGTAATGTAGTTTAATCTCTTCTCTCATCCCCCATGCTTGTTTCAGAAGAGAACAAGAAATTTAATCCAAACAAAGGATTAAGAGATTTCAATAATTGGACTACTGCCATTATCCAAACAATGGGCCAGCTCTTTAAATGCTTGTTCTTGATTGAGTTGAAGTCAATGACTACATCAGAGGGAGCAGAACTGGAATGCAGAAAAGAGGAAATGAAAAGTCTAGAAGAGATACACAATTATTTTACCTATTATGCACTTCTAGCAATGCATCGCATAAACAAAGCAGCTCTGAGAAAGGATCTCTCCTCACTGGAGAATAAAGTTAGGGACAACTTTTGAGAGATGGACAGAGGAAAGAGAAATGAGATTTAATATAGATAAATGTAAGGTAATACACCTGGGAAGAAATAATAATCATCCTATATAAAAAATCAGAAGCTGCTGTTTAGAAAACAGTAATAGAGAGGAAGGCCTGGGAGCAATGGTCTATAATTAATTACTGCAGACAGGAACTCAAAACCCAACACTGGGGCAAAAATCAAATCCATTCTTATTCTCAGCCAGCACCAGAGATTTGTTTCTACAGTGAGTGCACGGAGATCAGGGAGCTGGCAACACCAGCAAAATATTAAACTTATGGCTACAATGTTATTAATTCCATTTATAAGCTAGAGACATGACTGCTGATAGCATGAGCCCAAGCTTGTGGTTTTCTATTTGCTGAATACAGTAAAACATTAAAACATGTGCAAGATAAAAACTCCTGATGAGTTTGTAGAAGGGTACTTTTTTTTCCTTGTCCTCATATTTAAATACAGAACTGTGGCTTAAAAATTATGAGATTTAACCTTAGACAAGATTGTGGAAGAAAACCCCCTTTCCTAAAGAAAAACATTACATTTGAAAACAGTATAGAGAGGATTAAAACAATGTAACAATTCCATAACTCAATAAAAAGGAATCTGTTGGCAAGAAATGAAGGCCAAATGTGGAGCTCTGCTATTATTTAGGTAAGAAATATTGCTCAATAAATGCATTTAGCAGGTAGCAAACAAAGATATTACAAGTAACTGTGTTCCACCAAAGACCAGATGAAACATTACTATGCTGAGAAGACAGTGTCATGTGAAAGCCTGCCAGACAACCCAGGCGGAGTGCCATAAAGAGCTGTCTTATTGCAAGACCTGATGGCTGTGTATTTAGAAGTTCACAGACTTGCAGATCAGAATGAAACAGAAATTGATTGTAGTCCTAGAAAAGGAAAGGAGGAAAACTGTAACAAGGTGTAGTATGTAAAGTATTAAAGATTTACAGGACTATTTCATCTTACTAGTGCTATGAGCTGATATCACAGGGTAATCCTGTCTTTGATTCCTTACAGACCATGCTGGAAAGGTGGCGCATCTCCTGACTGTAAGGCAGCCTTGGGGTGGTATAATTTCTTCCCAGGTTGGATACAGCTTGGGCTCAAACCGCCAGGCTGCATGCAAGCACGGAGAGAGGCATTCATTATCCCATAGGCAACTTTTCCTCCTCCTGGGAAAATAATGGTGGATCATTTCTTAGAGCCCTATATGCCAAAAAGCTTTTTTTTTTTAATATAAGTACAAAACCAACTAACTATTTTTTTAAATATGAAAAAGAAAAAAACCAAACACTATGAAAGCTCTCAAATTTGACATTTTATCTTCCATCTGAGAAGGCAGATAAAGCTACGTAATTAGCCAGGGAAGGATCACTCCCTTTCTCCCCACAGCCTCCAGAGGATAAACTCCAGATAAGCTCTTCAGAGACTGCAGAGCTCCAACTGCAGAGGGTTTTAGTCTGTGAAAGACGTTTTGAGCACGCAATAATTAGCAGCTCACAGCTGAATTTTGCTAGCTGTCACAGTATTTGTTGCTATCACTGCATGAAAGTACTCCTGTAGGTCTCCTGAGTCTTCCTAAATGTGTGCTGTAGTCTGATTTGTCCACATGGAACTTTTTAATAGAAAATTTGGTCAGTGTACAACACTTAAAGGCTTACAGCAAATCCCTTTTCCATGGCAGAACACCACCTGGACAGAATGAGAAAATAAAGATTCTTTTCTTGGACAAAGCAGGAACTCCTTTACTCTTTATACTATATCCAGGCCCTTACAATCCAGGGGGATTCAGTATGCTGGGAGAATCAATGGGTAGCCTGCTAATCCAAATCCACATCTTCTTTGTATCCCCAAATCAGTGCTCAAGAGTTCTGGCAGAAGACAGGCCTTTTCTTAAGACTCGCCCTTCATCTCTGCTTGCTCACAGTTTTTAAGTCCCAGTGGGAAAACTGTAGAGACACTGGGAGAAAGACAGTAAATATAGTGTAATTCCTTTAAACTTAATTGAGATTCACCTTTGTTTGAAGAAAGCAAACACCAAGAACTATCCGGGTTACCTGAAATTCAGTATGTGCTTAAGTGTTTCAGGACTGATACTGGTTTTGAAGTAGACTTTGTTACTGCTGCTTTCCAGACTGCAGTCTCAGATTTGTATAAATTTCTTACATTTCTAACCTTTAGTTACAGTTCACTTAATGGTAGATGCACTTGTGCTGTCTCTTTTCTCATCCAAACCAGCTGTTCAAGTTGTTTATCTGTGGGGTGTGCTTTGTTTTCAACAGTTGATGTCTGTCCTGTTACTGCTTTTTATCTTTTTCAGGTATGCTTGGCTTGCCTTCTCAGCTCCCATGGTCTCCCTACTCGCCCCCAGAAAACCAGCTGCTGGGAGCTATATGCATAACATATATGCACTTAACAACGCTTTCATTGTCTTTCAATCCAATTGCAAAGGTCATTTTCTTGGCTCATTGTCCCAGTCCTGTCACTCCTCTTTTTTTGCACAATGCCATTGGCTCCCTTTCTTCACTGTGTGAAATACAAATGACTTCTCTTTACTTTTCAAGCCATGTCTAATCTACATCACCAAGAAGTATCCCTCACTGCCATTATACAGATTATACCGGTATTTTAAAACACTCTTGTACATTCACTTTCATGCTTTCACCCATGCTGCTGATTATGCATAGCACAAAATCTGTGTAATACCCCTAAACCCTTCTTTCTCTGCTTTTTCAAACATCATGTCTCTGCCTCGAGGTTTGTCAGAGTCCGAGCATAGCTACATAACTGTTTTGCTAGAGATGCTTTTTCATATGAACCAGTTATCACCTCTTCTTCCTGCTCATCTTCTCTCTGTAAGGCACTTCAGAGGCAAAACAGTTTGTTTTTTTTATGTCAGTACCGTGCAAGGTACAGTGAGAGTGGGGTTAGGTGTAATTTTAAGAGCAGTATTAATAATAAAAACACAATAAATCAAATTATTCATCTTGTTTCTAAGTCTGTAAGATACTTCCAGGAGGTAATTCCAACGTAGGCTGTTTAATTTACCATACCAAAGTTGCTTAAATCTGTGGATTCCAGGAATAAATTTGCCACAGGGACTAAGAGAGAAAGAGGGGGACTGGAACTGTGCCTGTTCTGACAGATGAGTGTTACTGGCTTAGTAGAATTACCAGAATGCGCCCTGAGGGGCTGTAGTCACTCTGTTTCTTTCACTCAGTGAGAACCATGCTCAGCATGGTGTGATGGGGACATGGTGATGTTTTTTACAGGTCCCTTACCAGGATCATGGTCAAATTCACCCACAGTGCTGACTGGACAAACATCTGGCCACATTTCTTTTAGCATGGAGCTACATGTGGTTCTGCACAGTTCTGTTTTATGGAGAGCTAATACAAAATGGCATTTCTACCCCTGTTTCTGTTCCTTGTGGAAATTCTGTTATTTTATCATCTCCTGTGTAGGTAGAGCAAAATGAATATTCTGTTGTAAGTTGTACCTTTCTAAAACCAATAAAAGGGTTAAGACTGGAGCAGAATTTATACTAATAGCCAGAGTATGCAATTTAAGATTCTTAGAGACTTAAGATATCACTGAAAGGTGGACAAAAAGCTAGAGAACTAAGATCTACATGCTTTCAATATTTAGCAGCTAGAAGATCACATTTTCTTTCATGACCACAAAGTGTCTGTTTTATTCAGGAAAAATGAGACTTGTCAAATAGCTTTGATATAATTCTCTGGCAAGATTACAAGTATATCTGATAAAGATGACTGTATTGACATAATACTCTAGTTTATGTAGGGCATTTGTTTTATTCTGTGTGGCAGCCTACGTAAAAGAGATGTATGGGAAGCAAAAAAATTAAACCTGTTTTTCTATATGGTTGTTTGCCATGTCACAGCTCCCTGCAATTTGCCTGCCTCCTTTCTGTGTTTTTGCTTTATTACCTTATAATGCCTCTAGTTTAAAAATATCCAGTCTTTGCATAATGTCTAACATCTTGAAGTATTCAGAATATCGAATAATGGGAACAGGAACCAAAGCAGTTTGTCAAGGATCTGTCCTTTTCTAGTTACACTTCAAAACTCTAAGGTAGTCACATCTTCTCTGTTTTATAAAAGAAGTATTATCAGGTTCCTAATTGAGTGAATCACTGAGGCAACCATGGAATAAAGCTCATGAGCTGCTGGGCCCAGTGCAGGGCATGACTCAATCCAGTGCACGGTGGATAAATATACCTTTAAAAATATCCAGCTGTCATTTTCATGCTGTTGGACTAATCACAAGAGAATCTATGGATTGAATAGTGGAAGGATGAAAACTACTCTCAAAGCCCCCAGTAAGAGTGAGCCCTCAGTAGTATGAACACATATGCCAGATGAGAAGAGAGAGCTTCAGTTCCTCTGTGATCCTGATGAGTCCCTGATGCCATTCACTGATACTAAGGTATACAAAGTTTAATCCCAGTGATTTCAGTACAATTCTCAGCACAGTCTTCAGCAGGTTTCTTAGTAATTTCTCCATGCAGGCAATGAAAGGCAAAACCATTTTTTTCCTAGCACTCAGGAGCAAACAGCAGTGATAATAAAATGTCTCTTTACTTGCCTAGTAGTTTGGCTAATTAAGGTGACAGGCCATGAAGTTTCAGTGCATTTATGCTTTTAAAAGGTGGAGTATACACCCAGTAATCACCTCTAGATAGCTGACTCTAGTATTCAGGAAGACTTGATTCCCAAGCTGCAAACCCTATTATTCATCTGGATATTAAGTGTTGATTCTACCAGGTATATGGTGAGTGTGGCCTTTGACTTACGTCATTCAAATAACATACACACTGTGTGAGTAAATCACACACAGACAAGATCTCTGACTACAGGTGAGGAAGACTGTCTCCTTTATCTGAAGAAGTCTCAAAGGCTACACGTTATTGTCTTTTTAGTCATGAATGTGTAGAGAGCCGGGGCCCTGAATATTTGTTTGTTGAGTGTAGAAAACAAGGCACTAGAGAAATTACTTTTTATAAGATCTGTTCAATTGGCAGCAGTCAAAACCTTTCATTTTCTTCAAAAGTATATTTTGATTGAGACAATACTGTAAGAAGACAGGTACTGTGTATTTAACTCTATTAAACTAAAAACAGTGCAATTTGCTATGAGAGAGACAAAATTAAATACACCTTTTAGTGGCTTGTAATCATCCGATATCCCCTAAACTAACAAAGTGCAACCTGAATTGTGTTTAAGAAAGTTTCTTGGGATTATGAATATGTCTGTAACAAGTGATTAGTGTTATAAACAAAGCTTTTAAGTGAAGGCTTTACTGTTACAGGCTTGTCTGACTTGGATGACAAACTCTTTTAGTATTTCAGCCCATAAATCCAGAACAGAAAGATACTATTATCTTGTGTCTCTGACAAAGTAAAAGAGAATCATTGTTTGCAGAGCTCCCCAGAGTTAACACACTACTAGTTAATGATTTCACCATGGTAATTACTTTCTAGGGTCTGTCAGTCAGGCAGTTTTAATGTATGCAGAATGGGCTGCATCAATTTTGTGCAACATTACTATTTTACTTGGTTTCGTGCTCCCTGTCTATCAACCTGTCCATAACAAGTTCTGAATATATGGACCAATTTATCATAGAATCATAGAATCCTAGAATGGTTTCTGTTGCAAGGGACCTTAAAGATCATCTAGTTCCAACTCCCCTGCCATGGGCAGGGATACCTTTCATTAGACCAGGTTGCTCCGAGCCTCATCCAATGTGACCTTGAACGCTTCCAGGGATGGGGCATCCGCAACTGCTCAGGGCAACCTGTTCCAGTGTCTCACCACTCTCAGAGTAAAGAATTTTTTCCAATATCTAATCTAAACCTACTCCCTCATAGTTTAAAGCCATTTCCCCTTGTCCTATCATTACATGCCCATGTAAAAGGTCTCTAGCTTTCTTGTAGTTCCCCTTCAAGTACTGGAAGGCTGCAAGTAGGTGTCCCCAGGGCCTTCTCCAGGCTGAACGATCTCAGTTCTCTCAGCCTTTCCTTGGAGGAGATGTGCTCCATTCCTCTGATCATCTTGGTGTCTCTCCTCTGGACTCACTTCAACAGGTTTATGTCCTTCCTATGCTGGGGACTCCAGGGCTGGATGCAGCATTCCAGGCGGGGTCTTGGCATCTCACCAGAGAAGAGCAGAGAGGCAGAATCACCTCCCTTGCCCTGCTGCTTTTGGTGCAGCCCAGGACATGTTTGGCTTTCTGGGCTATGAGTGCACATTGCCAGCTCATATCCAGCTTCTCATCCACCCACAACCCCAAGTCCTTCTTGGCAGGGCTGCTCTTGATCTCTTCATCCCTCAGCCTGTTTTGATACCAGGGATTGCCCCAACCCAGGTGCAGCACCTTGCACTTGCTCTTATGAACGTTATGAGATTCCCATTGGCCCACTTCTGGAGCTTGTCCTGGTCCCTCTGGATGGCATCCCATCCTTCAGGTGTGCCAACAGCACCACTCAGCCTGGGGTCATCTGCAAATTTGCTGAGATTACACTTGTCCCTTCATTTATGTCATTTACAAAGATTTTAAATAGCACTTGTCCCAGTATGGACTCCTGAGGGACAACACTTGTCGCTGATCTCCATCAGGACTGAGTCATTGACCACTATCCTCTGGATGCAGCCATCCAATTAATTCCTAATCCACCCATCAAATCCCTCTCTCTCCAATTTAAAGGGAATGATGTTGTGAGGGACCCTGTAAAAGGATTTACAAAAGTCCAGGTAAATGACATTTGTAGAGCTTCCCTTGCCCACTGATGTAGTCACCCCATCAGAGAAGGCCACTGTGTTGGTCAGGCAAGACTTGCCCTTGGTCAGTCCATGCTATGTGTCTCAAATCACCTCCTTGTGCTCCCCGTGCCTTTAGCACAGCTTCTGGGACGATCTGTTCCATGACCTTCCCAGACACAGAGGTGAGGCTGACAGGTCAGAAGTTCCCAGGGTCCTTCTTTCTACCCTTTCTAAAGATGGGCACTATTGTTTCCCTTTTTCCAGCCACCTGGGACTTCACCTGACTGCCATGACCTCTCAAATATCATGGGGAGTGCCTTGGCAACTACATCAGCCAATTCCATCAGGACTCTGGGATGTACCTCATTGGGTCCCACAGACTTATGTACATTCAGGTTCCTCAGAAGGTCATAAACTTAATCGTTACAATCAGAGGGACTTTGCTGCCCCAGTCCCCATCCTGCTGTCCATCCGCTCAGGAGGTGTAGGAAAAGAGGTTGCCGTTGAAGACTGAGGCAAAAAAAGTTGTTGAGTAACTCAGCCTTTGTCTCATCCATTGTCACCGGTTTTATATGCCAAGTTTGAGAAGAAAATTGTTTTTAAATATCAAAACCAGCTAGAATCCTGCAAGTTTTGCAAATATGGAGAGGTGGGTGGAGAGAAGCTCACATGAGGGTTCCCATGATGCAAAAGTTTTGGAAAGGGCTCAGCTATTGCCATTTTCCTAAGGTCCACTAGGTGACCAGTTGGTATAGGCCTAATTCAGAAATTGCACATCATGTGCTGTGTCTTGTCAGATAGGGGACATGGTGGACTAAAAGGTACATGCAGATGATAGCAGTGTATTTTTAAAAGTGCTTTTATCCACTGTGAACTTGATTTAGCCCAGTCCTGCACTAAATTAGCAGTTCATGAGATTTATACCATGGTTGCATCACTGGTTCATATGTGCTTTATTCAAACAATGTCATCTAATAATTCCTCTTTTATCAAATAAGGAGAAGGCAGGTCTAATCTTGCAGTTTTGAGGTGTAATTAGAAAGGGACGGATCCTTGATTAAATTCTTTGGTTTCTATACCTGTTGTTCTGGTATTCTGAATGCCACAAGGCATTAGAATTGATGCAAAGATTGGACTTTTTAAAACATGAGTTCATTGAGTATGCTTGCCAGTGTTTGTAAAGGACTCTGGCACTCAGTTGGAGTGCTGACATTGGTTTCACTTAGTGTGTGATGAGTCCCTTTGTCGTTGAAATCATCATGTTTAAAGGTATAAATAGGCAAAGCAACTGGCTAATAAAATTTGAAGTGAAAAAAATTGGTTTTGATATGTTTGTAGGAGCTAGGTCATGACTTTTTTCAGCACAACAGTTGGAGTCACAGCTTGGAGAAACTTGAGAACATCTGTTATTTCTGTTGAAAAATACAAGTACATTGAGTCACTCACACCTTTGAAATTCCTTCATGGGGGGTGGAAGACAACTCTCCAACACGAAGCTGATTTGCTCAGGATTTGGAGAACATTTAACTAGTTCATCCTTTAGGTCTCTCATAATGCAGACACAATTGTTCTTTGGAGGGAAGCTTTGAAAAGATTTGTCCTGTGAGGTTAGTTGATTCCAGAAGGGAGGGCTAAAATGACTTATGCATTTGCAATACATAGCAGTTAATTTTGCATATAAGCTTCTTTAATTTGTAAAATACATGAAATTGCTGTCTCAAAAAGAACCCAAAACAAAAACAAAACAGAAGAAATCTAGTTACAATTGATCTGTGATCCAATACTTAATTTCTTTTGCACATGCTATATTTTTGGTAATAGGTTTTTGGAAATCTGTTTACTTCTGTAGCAAGTCCTAGGGACAAGGAAAAAATAAGTGGAAGCTGAAAGCATTTCTTATCATCAATACACCTATCAGATATACATACATGCTACACTCCTGGGCATATACATCACAACATATAATTGAAAAATATTTTGTTGGTTTTTTTTTTTTTAACTCTATAAAAATGTGTGCTCTGTGCCAGCATACACCAAGGACTTAATGTTTTACTCACATATTCTGACCCTTCAATTAACACCAGCTAAGAGGCCTGTTTTGTGGGCTCATGAAGAGGGTCTGAGTGACAACCATTTGAGAATGAAGATTCCTGGACAGGGTGATGTGCCCAAAATGCTGAGGAGAGCATATTACCTTTCATTGCAGACATACTAGGCTGCCTAGCAGACAGTGTCTAGTAAATAAAGGAGGGAACGGAGAGAAGGTGGCAGAAATGTGGGAAGAGTTGTAGTAGCGGTAAGAGCATGGAGCCTAAAAAAATACCCTTGGGCGTGAAAGGAGGTGAGAGTAGAAAATAGAAAACCATAATAAGGCTATGGACTGGAAGTAAATAATGACTACAAGTGGGAACGGGGACATCTATGGAAGAAACTGTTCTGTGACCTATCCTCGTTTTTATCTATAGACTAGGTGGCTGTTTAGGTGATGTCTCCTGTAACATACTGGTTTTCCTGCAAGTACTGTATAATGTAGCAGTTTTGGCAGATGGAAAGCTGCAATCCTCCTTGGGAAAGCTAATCCATTGAATAGAACGTGGTAGTTGAACAATAACTCCCCAGAAACCCTATAACAATTCACCCAGGAGAAGTTTAGTTATAAATTAACCCCAGATAAGGGGATTGATTGGTTAGGCAAACTAAACATCAATTCAGTTTAACTCAGCATAACGGATTTTGTTCTACTTTTCCTAACAGAATGGAAATATTTCAGGAAAATTGTGATTTGGACACCTCATTTTCTAGGGGAAAAAAAAGCAAAACATTTTGTAGAACCTTCCCAACTTCCTCTAAATCAAACAATATTCTGTGTAATTTGGATTAGGTTTAGTACAAATGAGAAAATGACAGATAACTGAGGGTTTTCTTTATTTTTCATGTTGTTTTTTTCCTTTTCTAGCTTCTGTTTCTTTAGTGTAGCTTAGTGACTTTTCCTGATGATTCTAATTTCTTCTGCATGTGCAGCATCTGGTTATCTGTCTCATGCAACAATCCATGTTTCTCTCTCACATCTTCTTGATGTTTTTTCCTTACTATCTTCCCATATCTCCCTGTGATGTCTCATTAGTTTTCCTTATTTTTCTATATTTTTTTCTCTGCATTTCTCTGCAATTCTCTTTCTTCTTCACCAAATCGACCAAAACCACTATCTCATTTTTCTAATGTTATTTTAAACTGCGATTCCGGCCTAACATTAACTTCTCATTTTCTCCCTCAGAATCACCAGGTACATGGTGAGTTTTATCTCACATTATTAGAAAGCAGGTTCTTCAGCTTCCTTCCCTCTTCACTCAGCATAGCCATGATTTTATTTTTCTAGATCAAGACTTCTGTGGGTTTTTTCCTCAGTTATTTTTCTTGCAGCTTCAACTTTGCCCCTAGGAGGAAGAACAAGATAGTAAGTTTTGCCTCTTGGATGGCATTCCTTTCTAGATGAGTAAGGTTATTTCTGTTCTTGATGGTGTTTAGTTATTAACAGAGACAGTTTGCCTTGCAAATATTTGTCAATAATTTAGTTAAATAGTAACAAAAAGTAAACTGTTTCATTGCAAATCCAAAATTCCTTCTCCTGCAGTGGTTCAAGCAGTTTAGGCCATACATAAAAGGGAATTTAAGGTTACAGAGTAAAATACTTATAAAAGGGCTTTTTAGCATGAACATGTGTATATGCTGCAAGAACAATCACAAAAAAATATTCCTATTAGAAAGTACGTGTTAAAACTAGAAGACAAAAGTTACAAGTTATCTTATTAATACTTTAAAATATATTAAAATAAACTGAAAGAATACACACATTAAACTTTAGACAATACAAAGCTTATTTTTCCCCAGAGAAAGAGAAATCATGGCCAGAGTACAAGAGTAGAGATAATTAGAGATTTGTTTCTTTTCTACCTCCCAAGGTAAGGCTTAATCCTACAGTAATCTCTTTATTGAGAGCCAAGTGTTAGTCAAGGAGCCTGCTGCACAGATCTGAAACTAGCATTTAGCCCATATTTTCAGTATCTGGGAAGCAGCTATCCTATGAGTTTATATTCTGCTTTGTTTTTTATTTTGTCCTGCACTGTAATGCACTGGCATGGATTCATTATAGATTTGCTAGCTTATATCATGATATAGAGTGAGACTTCCAGTCATGACCAGTAAATCTCCAGAGCCCTTCTGTCCTTTAGCACAGGAAGGGAGTTTGTACTGGGCACACAATGACTGGCACACTCTGGGAATGAGCATAAACCGATTATCTCAGAACAATTCTGCCTTTGAGCATTTCAGTATCGTGTTGCCCCATTGTCAAGCTTGCTTTAAGGATATATGCCAAACAAATTTAGAGTTCATTCCAGTGAGGTAGATATTAAGCAAATTGGTCTTCTCTCTTTTTAATTTCCAAACTGTGGTTTGCAGCCCTGTTGTAAATTGGTTGGCTCTTTTAATTCCCAGGTGAGATGGGAAAGAGAAACATAGCAAAAAGAGAAATATACATGTTGAGGTTAAGTTTTGGGGTTTTTGTTAAAGGCCCAAATGTTAGATCTACTGATGGATTTAAGTGATATTATGCATGTGATGTTAAAATTTGCGCTCAACTGAAATTTTGCACTGAAGGATCAGTAACCCACAGGTGCTGCTTCTCTGATAATAAAGTTCCCACAGACCAAGTGCCATGCCCAAGGGCATCTCAGACTTGGTGGTGCTGGAGAGCTCTCTCATCTATGTAGGTCCCAATGAGGTTCAACGATGAGGTAACGTCTTCATAACTGGAAATTAATCCTGTTACCTTTCTGGACTTAACGAGCACAGGGTCCATGCAAAACACAGTAGCTCAGGAACAGTGGTACTTTTTAGGAGAGGAAATATGGAGCAGGGGGTATTCTATAGGCCTGGGAGAACAGCCATAATACTTAATAAACCAATCTGTGGGTGTTTGATTCATACTTAACTGTGTAATTTTGATACCAGTGTAGAAAGAGAAGTGGGTGGTCTAAAGACAAGTGTCTCTGGAAGGGATGGGATGTTCAGTGGGTGTGGGTATCCAGGGGACCCTATGTGACACAGGCGCATTCCTGCACGGTGGTCTAAAGGGTCAGGTAGAGAAAGGGTAGAGAAAATGTTTTGCTGCTTGCTGGGTTGACCCGCTACAGGTATTTTTTGCTTTTGTTTAAAATGAAGTTGAAATTAATAGAAAAGTTTTATTTATTAGACTAGTAAAAAGGAAAGAGTTGCCTGTACCCTCTTCTTGTTTATCCAGGGGCTTAATGATTAGAGCATTAATGCAGGCAGTAGGTGCACAAAGTCCATTTAATTTACTGCCTGCAGGAATTCCAAATGCAATGCCTTAATTGACAGGCTATAAAATGTTCAAGTATTCTGCTTACTGAATTCTCTTTACTGAAGTTTTGCATGAAATGATTAAGTATGCTTTGGATCAGGAAGAGTGAGTGTGTCACTTGCTGGTGAGAGGACTCCCAAAGAAAAGGGAAGGTGGGGGAGCTTGGTTCTTATGAACAGTTGACATAGGATAGTTGCCAAAAGAAGGACAGAAATCCACGTGTCCCCTCTTGTGCAGATCTAACCACTAGGCTTAGTGGTTAGAGCTTACTCTCTTTACATGCAAAAATTAAGAACTGAGCCATTCAATTGTGTACTTCCATACTGGGTTGAGGAGCAGCTCCTCACCGCTGTTCCTGAACTTGGTGACTTGTGGTGGCAAGAGCACTTTGTGTTCAGTTTTGCAGCATTTAAGGCAAAAATCTCCATGTTTTGTTGAGGATGGAAGGAGTTTTGTTTGTTTATAGGAAGGGCTAGTATGGTAACTCAGCAGTTTCCACAAGAACATACCTGTTCACTGGAAACTTCCCCAGTGTAAATGGCATTCCTTGTCAAAAGTGACTACATGTCATGTGTGTAAGCATACGCAAACAACTGGGACACTCATTTGAAATCTAAGGGGCAGAGGTCAAAATCAGTTTGAATAGAGTCTTTTTGGTCTCAGCTGAGCAACCAAAACTACTTATTCTTCTGGAATGAGCAGGTCCATCTGATTTTATTGAAGTAGGTTTTTAAAGCATAAGGGTCCATCTCAAAGCAAAACAGTTTTTCTGAAACCACTGCAAATCTTTGCAATGGCAGAAAGCAGTGTTTCCTGCCTTCTTCCATGTAAAATGCAACCCAAAAGCTACTTAATGTCTTTTGTACACATCAGGGGTTGAAGTCTGCCCTCTTTTCGCCATAGGGATGGGAAGTTCTTGTGGGATTAGCTCACTGCAGAGGTATAACCCTGAATTAGCAGATAGGAAGCTTAATGGAGCCTGAGGACCTAGTTAGCTCTCAGCTGTGCGTGGGGATGTGAGGAACCTGTGGAAGCAGCTGAGGAGGTGGGCAGGAAAGACCTATGATTAAAGAAAACTCAAGTAGTAGAGTTAGTGGTAGTGCTTGGCTGCAAGAAAATCACAATCCACGTGAGCTGAGAGAGGAAACAGGGAGCTGGAGGAACCAAACTGCGTGCAGGAATTTTACGGTTTGTACTTTGTGTAAGAAAAGGCTGGGATTAAATGGGAGCTCTGCAGAGACCTGTGTCATGAGAGGGGCAGACCTACTTGATCTGCAGTGGCATTTGGCAAGCAATGTGAGAGTTGCGAAGTCTGTGCTCCCCTGTGAGAAGTGTTGCAGCAAGGCCTTTGTGGGCACCTGGAAGGAGGTTCACTTCTTTGTGATGCTTGCACTTAAATCCTGACTGAGGCTCCAGTTTGCACAGTCCAGCAGGATTTGTATGGCAGCACTGGTGTGGAAAGTTGTTGTTTGCACACAGAGATTAGATTGAACAGAGGGAAATGTTGAGTGGTTTCTTGGGAAGAGGTTGATACCTTTGATGACTTGTGCCACAAACAGTATTAAGCTTTTTTCCTTCCTGAGAAAAAAAGATGTAGCAAGGCCCATGCATGCCTATGGCAGGGCAGTGGGTGCTACATAGCTTTGGTATTCATGTTTCTGAGACAGTCCTTTTTTTGGTTGTTTCTTGCCATTCATAAACAGTGTCCTCTCTGTCCCCACCCAGGTATGTGGAATGAGTGCTTAGAGATTTCTTTCTATTGCCTGAGATGGAGGCTTTTGAAACTCTGCTTTCCAGAAGAAATACAGGAAGCATAGCTGACAGACTGGTCATTACCACTGGGAACTTTGGACTTGTTTGCTTCATAGGCCTAACTGAACCTGGAATTTGTGACTTAAAAGGTGTGTTGGTATATTCCCCATATACCCCACCACTCAGTGCAAGCAAGGGGGCTTGGGTTTTTTTTTTTGTCTGCATAGTTCTAACTAGCTTCAACTCTCAAAAGAGGCAAAAATGATGTAAGATTTTCTCTTCTAAGCTAATGAATTGTACCGGTAATGGCATTATGAGGAAGTCTGTTGGTTACCTGAGGCCTTTTTGTAGCTGTAGAGTTTATTGCTGATGACATGGAGGATGTCTTTCATCATACTTTTCTGGTGTAAGGGCTGAACCTTGTCACAAAACTCTTGCATGGGACAGGTCTAAATTTAGGAAATCTAGGTAATCTCAGGGGCTACTGTTTTGAGCTTACTCATGTTTAGGTGGAACTTTGCTAGATTGTTCTGGTTCAATTTAGAAGTAACTTAAAAAGGAAGCATTTAATTTACTTAGAGAAGATCTATCTCACTCTTGTCTGGAACAATTGTCTCTTTTGCAAAACCAAAATGGTCTCCTTTATAGCTAGGATACATATTTTGTCATACCATATAAAGTTGCTCAGCTGCTTTTCCCCTACTAATTTATAAATGGGAATTTTCTTCTTTCTTCACTCTCAATGCTTTTTTAAACGGGATATATTAGAAAAGATGCTTGATTTCTCTCACAAAATATGGCTGAACAAAGAAGCATTGCTGTTTGTCTTCTAACCATTCAGAGCTTTCATCTTCTACCATGGCAGTGTATGATGCTGAAATATTAGCTTCTGCTAAATTGCAGAACTTAGGTATTCTAATATGAAATACTAATAAAACTGGTTCATTACTTCTATTCCTGTTAAACATTAAATTTAAATTACATGCTGGAAACAATTGTATTAGAAACACTTTTATGATTAAGAAGTTATTAAGAGTCACTAAAATCCTCCTTATGTGTACTTATGTCATCTAATACTTTTATCTGTGTGTCTTAAGGCTCTAATGGCACTAGAAATAATATCTCACAATGCATCTCTCCATAATTCCCGCTGGTATGCTGAAAGATAGTATTAAGAAGATCATTAAGAGCATAGTCTCTTTATGTTCCCATAAGCTTTCCATTAATTTGCATTTAGCTGTCTAAACTACAGCGAAGTTAATATTTACAGCAAGTTAAAACATTGCTAATAGAAATGTGAAGCACACTTATTCCTCCTGGTTATTAATACTTCTGTCTGGGCATAGATGTGTTTTCATAGGATGTGTTTGGTTGCAAGGTATGTGCTGATGACGCGTACACCCAGAATCTTGCTGGGTACACTCAATTCTTAAGAGCATTCTGTCCTGAAAGCTTGATTGTGCACCAGGCTGTGAAGCCCTTCCATGTTTCCAAATTCCCCTGTAAGTGGTGTTGGGAGCAATAGCAAGCAGGCTTTACTGTGGATAAATGTAGTGTATGGATCGAAGAGCAGCAGTGTTGGCTGAGCCCATGGGGTGTGTACAGCTCCATTTTGGGAGGCATGCATGTCCTGTGCGTCTAGCAGTGGGCCTGAGGTTACAACCCAGGCACAGAGAAGAAGAGATATGTGTTTGCCAGAGCATTTGAATTAGGCTTTCTGCACATTCAGGCATGCATTGCTATGTTTGGTGATCAAAAACTGGAAGCATAGATTTGGATGAAATTGCCGGACTCCATAAGCTGGTACTCCAGGCATGAATCTACTCTGCCTGTACTACGAGGCTGCTGCTTTTATTTGCTGGTAAGGAAAGGAACAATGCTATAATCTTTCTAGATGCGATGAAATAAATATTTTGCTGGAATAAAACATATTTGCGCGTATTTGCTACAGTCTGAAGAGATGTGTTATCTTCCATCAGATGGCGAGGCAGAAAATTTCATTGATTCTACTTGTTTCTCAGTGCCGGCAGCCTTCTGTGCCTTACAGATCTGTTTTTGCTGAGACCATTTCTAATGTTCAAAAGTTGGAAGCAGTTTTAATCTGCTTGTTTAAAAGCTGTCAGAGAGCTGACGAGAATGAATGTTTTCTTTAAGTAGCCCCAGGCTTCCCATCTGATCGTGGGCTGTGCTCCTGGTAGGAATGGGGACCCAACTTAAAAGCAGAGAAAGTTGAGGCAAGTGTTTTATTTAGCACAGCATCTAGTTTTATTGTGCACTGGTTGGAGCCCCAGTGAACTTTGGCGATAATGTTGAATGTGGCTTTTTCATCAGGCCCTCAGGGAAACTGTTACAGAAGGTTTTAATCTTCTTTTTGAAAGTCCTCAGGATCAGGCACTAACACTTCGTTTGCTGTCATAGCATGTCTCAAAGCACTGCTGCATTTGTGTGAAGGATCGCTGAGTAGTCATATAATGACAGGGTAAACAAATGGTGAATGACTCTCAGTTGCTTTTGGTTGTACCAACTGCACTAAGGTGTTTGTTTAAATGAAAGCTTTTAGCATAAATAGCTATGCATACAGATACCAATTCAAGTTTTGAGAGTTCTACCTAAAATTTCTGTTTCCTTCCACAACAGCTGCAAGGATGAAATAAACAGAATAGTCTGACAGGAACCATATGCCCTTTCTCCTGTTAGAGCTATAACCATCAGCAATAAAGTGTTTGTAAGCTACAGAATAAGGGTGTTCAGATGTTGGTCTCTCAGATGCTGAAAAAGTCAAGCTGCATTAAATTGAAAATCTTTGAAAACAGTCAGCTGGGGTCATGACATAAGAGAAATTGTAATGTAGGAGAGGTAAGTGTAATGTTAATCGATATCAGTTGTAACTTTCTCTGAGGTATGTAACCATTTGGTTTTGTTTATGAATACACATAAACTGTATCTGGAAATAACCCCATAACTGTCTCTTATTTAAGTGGAGAGGAAACTTATTTGTGAGCAAACTGCCTGGAGTGGTTCTTCATCACTTTACTACTGTTTGATCATGGTTCTGCAGAAATACGCCTTTACACTTTGCTTATTCAAATATGTAGCAACAGAAAACATTGTGTATGTGAATGACTTTTTTTATGTGATTTGTTTAAAAGAACAAGCCCTATTTGAAAAGAAATAAATGTGGCAAGTCAGGGCTAGTTCATGGTACAGTAAATTATTCCAGCCTTCCTGAAAATTAATATCTGAAGACAATAGCAACATTAGCATAAACCCCTAACTCTACGTTATGATAAGCTCAAAGATGCTACCACAACCTTTTGCAACACACACCTTTCTATTTTTGAACTTCTAACATATTTAAGAGGACTGTCAGATCTGACTTTTAGGAATTTAGGTAATGGCAAGTATAACAAATTCCAACTTCCATTGTCATAAATGTAAGCAGAACAGGGTTCTAGTGCAGCGTTACAGAAGTGAGAAAGAAGAAATAGAGACTTAGCAGCAGGTGGTTTAGTTCTGCTTCATTTGCATTTAGTTCTTCAGGCTTATGTTTCCCATTTTATCTGGCATCTGAGTTATGCCTGACATTGTAGAGTAAGAAAGGTTTATACAATTCTCAGAGCTTGTTCCTAAGTAATCTTTTAGAGACATGGATTTTCTTAATTGATTTTTTTTTCCACAATCCTGTTAGGATAATAAAATGGAGGCAGCTATTCTTTACCTGAAGACATTTCAACCTAGTGGCATTTGCCTTCAGATTAGGAATATAAAGTAGTAGGAGATTGATTAAAGCAAAATCTTGTATCCTTGCAAATGGTACCACTGTCATGTCCTTCTAAGTTCTGGTTTGTGTTGATAGTGACCTTTGGTGCTTCAGTGGTACCTGAGTCAGAAAGAAAGATGGCTATTATTACAATTAATCAATACCTACAGAGGAGCATCTGGCACCAGTTATGATGTATTCTAAAGGGACAATCAAGACTATCTGGAATAGAATAAATATTGGCAATATTACTTCCTGGGAAGGAAGGAAGTATGGAGTGCTTAGCCTTCTATATCTAGTTGAGATGTTGCTGCTGTAATAGGAGATCCTGAAGTTGTGATTTCTTTTCTTTCCCTACCTGGATGTCGTCTTTACAGAGAGTGATGTTTGATGACAGGGTTACAGCTGAAGCTGACACCAAAAGGTGTCATTTCGTTCAGAATTACTAATTTTGGCACAAAAATAAAACAGCTAATGCAATTTAAAAAAAAATCTTTAGGATTCAAAGATAGGGGATGGGTAACAATGATTGTGATTATGGGGCTTGAGATTCATAGCTCACTTGTTATTTACTCTCTAGGATGCTAATGGGATCCCAGAGCTATGTATTATTGGAATTTATGGGCAAATGGCAATGTAGCAACATGCTGAGTTGCTGGAAATATCCATATTTGCAGTATTTTGATAGAAGACTCTGTGGAAACGAATTTCCTAATTTGGTTTGGTTTCCTTAATGCTAGCAGATTCCTTGTGAGGTTATGCAAAATAATTTTGTAGTTCCTGCTAGAAAGTACAGAATCCCTAGATATGTTGGAATGTAAGAAATTAGTATTTTTAACCTTTTGTGTATGAAACTAAACATAGGTAGCTTAAGAGGAAAATGAGTTGTCCATGAAGGTGTGTCCACCAGAGATTCTAGAAATCCAATCCTATTATGCTGCACGTTCTTTTTGAGACTTAGGAGCAATAAAGCAACGTATTTTTCTACAAAGTAAAGGTATGTCCCCTTTTTGAGATGAATGCTGTTGAATCCTGTTCTTGGAATTTGTGCACAACATAGTTTTGATTCATTAATAGGCACTGCAGTACCTATCTGACCTGGCAGTGCTTGGTCAGAGATGAGATGGAAAGATGTAAGAAACAAAACACATACCCCTTGCTTCTCCTTTTGATATTTGCTCACCTGGAATCCTGAAAAAAAATCTGGCATCAATAGGTGATCAGAAAGCTAGACCATTGTATGTCTGTTAAGGAAAATATTGGAGCTGCTGTGTGCTTTTCATCTATTCACTCTTGCAGTTACAGTAGGGTCACTGTTTAGATCCATCCTGATTTATACCCCAGACAACTTAATTTGGTAGGGTTAAGTAGTGAATTATATGCTGCCTAAATTACAGATACTTGCTATCCTTGTGTAGGTTTGATTTTTATTCATTACCGGATTGTACTTGTGGCATGTTCTTACTCTTTCCTGATTTATAATGGATCTCTTTATTGAATTATTGAGCAAAACTTTTAAATAAAACATCAAAGAATTCTCTTCTACTATCAATTCTCCTATAGTCATTAGACGTATCTACCCTTAGGACCACTTTCCTCATCAGAATACTGACACTGCTAGACTTATTGCTAAATGTACTGTGTACTAAAATGCTCATCCAATATAGCCTTTTTTTCTTTTGAAAGTGAAATTATTTGCCTTATAAATAGGCAGAATTAGTTTGCTTCTTGTACAAGTATTTTCCACAGTAACTGTTTTGTTCTTTCTGGCCACCTTAAATATGCAATAGTTTTTATAGGTGAAGAAAAACGAAGTACTTGCAGAAAATGTAGTTAAATTGCTTCTTAAAAGTATGTCCATTATCAGTGTTAAGACAAAGACTGGAGTCCAGCCACTAGTTATCTTCCATGTTCTGTGTATTACATACTGCTTTCCATGGTCTAGAGAGCCACTGAATCCAGACTGTGAATTGTGATTATTTCTCAGGGGTCCAGTTTGTGTGAAGGTCAGAACTTAAGCTCAGGTCTTCTCATTGCCACTTGTGTAAGCTCTATTTGTTCATGCTGCTTTTATTTATTTACTTATTTATATATTTATCTGTCTATATTTATATATATTATTTCAATGCATTAAGACTGACTTGACTTTATGGTTCTGATTGCTGTTATACAATAACTTTATGCTACCTTTGAGCTTCTTGTCACTTCCATAGAAGCAGTATGTCTGCCTTTTTGCCTGGAGGGGGATTAGTGTTTACTTTGCACATAACAAAACAAAGAGAAGGCACAAGGCACTGTTCAGAACTCCAAGAAATTGTTTGTAGTGTAAGTTATATGTTTCAAGGATGGATGAGTCTAGTGGGAACAGCATTCAGTTTCTGAAAGTAAAGCAGATGCCTTGATTCACAAAAAAATAAAGGAAATTTGGAACAGCTTGGCATCTTTTTAAAAAAAATAAATTAAATACCAGAAGGAATATGCCTGTTTATATTCAAATGTTTAATTTCTGTGGGCATTTATATATTTGTGTATTTAAATATATATATTTCTGTCATCCAGCTATTTTTGTAAAAGCTAGAATAGTCTTGCTAGGGTATCTGAACTAGAAAGTCCTCCTGTTGTGTCTTGTTGTGTAATATATTTTAGTCCCTCAAAGGGAAATAAGCAGCAAAACTTATTTAGGTGCGGATTTTAAAAGAGGAGGAAGAGACCAACTTTCACCATTTGCTAACGCTTCTACAGGCAAGAGTCTTTTGTAGTGTTGGTCTGAGATAAGTTTTTTTTGTACTTAAACATAATTCCAGTGAGTGCTCGGACAATTGATGAGCAAGCCATTGAATGCAAAGACACAACCTCTAGACTTAGGAAGCCCCTGACCTGCATTTATGTGAAAGCTGGAAAAGGTATTGAGGGTGTGATACAGCATTTTCTCCTTGCCCTGTTGCTCTGCTGATACCTGACAGAAACAGGATATTGGCTAAGCAGTGTTTTGGTGTATGGCTGTAAGGTGTGCTCTTAATGCAGCTTCTTGGATTTGGCCCCACCTGTGTGTGCCTGGGTAACAGAAGGCTTTTTTTACTGCTTGGGGCTGTCAGTATGTTTTCAGTTGAAACTCTTTGAGCTCTTGTAGATAACTGATTCTCCAACCCACACCCTTGGCCCCCATTTAAAACCAAAGTAAAGACAGTTCAAGATGTATGTAGATACAAACTGCATTATGAATCCTGTGACAACCTCCTTCCTTAACTGCTTCTCATATCAAATTCTAACACCAGTGTTTCTTTGCTTTATGATCTAAATTATTTTATTATTTTGTCTCCAGGGCCCTAGATATGTCTCTATAAATTAGGTTTTTATCTGTATCAGATGCTCACAGCATTGCAGAGTCTCAAGTTTTCTATATTAATTGTCTAATGCTTCATATACATAGCATTTCAAAGATCTTTTTTATGCTTTAGTTTGAAGTATTTCTGTGAGGAACATTCCCAAAGATAGCTTCTTGTCCCAGTTTGCCCAGCTGACTGTAAATCTTCCTTTACTGATGAAATGTTAGTAGGCTGCTCTCAGCAGCTCTTAGCTTTCTATCAGTTATTGCTTCTTCCCTGAGCTGCTGGGAACTCCCAAATTATGCATTTGTCGCTTCTGTTTCATTTGCAAGAGTCATTCATTTCTGCCTTTAATGCCTGTTCCAACTGGCAGTGGGGATTGTGGCAGTCCCAGGCTGTGCTGCAGTACCTGACACTGTAGATTCATCTACTGAAACTTGAGTATCTTCAGTCACATTCAAAGATCTTTTTCTGTTACTAGTTGTTTAGGTCACTTACCAGGCTCTATCAGTGTATTTTCAGTCCTGCTGTTCTCTGATATAAAGCTAAATCTTACAAAAGACAAAGGAGACAGGGTTTTTGTTATCTTTTTGCCATGGGAACATGAAAACTTTTCCCTGGCCCACTTCTAGTCTTCAACAAATAGTGTAGCTCTGTAGTCGACTGTGTGCCAGAAGATCTTATTGCATTGAGAGTTCAGGCCTGTGGTGCAGCAGTATTGCTGTATTCTGATAAAAGCTGTTCCCTTCTCTGACTAGTTTCATTGCAGCTGCTCTCCTCAGCCCCATGAGGATTGCTGGCTTTGCAGCTTGGGCTACCCCAGATCAGCTGGAGGTAAAACCATGCTTTCCTGTACAAGCCTGAGAAGTTTATTTCCTGTATTTTGTGGAACATGATGTGACCACAAGAAAGGTAAATGTTCTGTGTGGTAGCTGTGAGACCATTTGAGCACATTAATGTTTTCTGTGCTCTAGAAAATAATCAAAGAGATGGGACTGCTCTGTTTTTAAGTGGGAAAAAGTGCCACAGCTACATACTGACTCACCTTTCTTCTCATATGCACTGTGCCTCATGTGGGCACAGTATTTAGGAACTCAGCTCCAGATCTTTAATCAGATGTTCCCAGGCTATATCTCTTCCCATCCATTTCCTCAAGCCACCTCATTTCCAGCTTTTCACAATTTCAACAGTTTGATTCTGATTCAGAAATCTCAAAAAGGCTGGTATTTGTGGAGATGAAATAAGAGTTCAACAGGGAGCTCAGTGATCAAACATTTCTAAAAGCAGGACCACTTGCAGAGGTGAGAGACAAAGGCTTTTCTGTCATTGGTACATGGAGGGATACTAGCAGGGATTAGAAGAAGGGGATTGATTGTCAGTCCCCATCTTCCATACATCTGCTAGGAGCCGGGAAGGGACCTTGTCTTACCAACATCATCAGAGGATGCATGTGTGCTGCAAGAAATGTGACTATTACACCAGAATTAAAAATTACAGCGAATCATAAACTGAATGCGATTTAATAATGACAACTACAAAAAAAAAAAAAAATGCTACTTCCTTTGAGGGATTGCAAAAAGAGGAAAGTTGTTTGTAAGGGAGCAGACAGTGCCCATCTCTCTGACACATGGTGTGATTCTCAGTGTTGTCCTGTGCAGGGCCAGGACCTGGACTTGATGATCCTTGTGGATCCTTTCCAACTCAGGACATTCTAGGATATTCACCACTAAGTGCTGTTGCTTAAGAAAGGAGGACCAAATGTGAGAACCTGAACATGGCCTTAGGAAATACGATCCATAATCCAGTGCTTCATTAGAACAGGTTTCTTAGGAATGCTGTGTTTATTCTGTCAGCAGAGATTTTTTTTAAAAAAGGAACGCTAAGTAACAGTCTATTAGTTGTCATTTGCTTGATTTTGTCTTGTAAGACAGAGATGGACAAAAGTGACTTATACCGATTCTTTCAATTTGTATGGAAGCTAGATGTGGTTTAATTCACCTTTGTGGGGAAACTCCTCTGGTTAAAAACATTTTGACACCCTGCAGTCAGCGGTGTTCCTGTGTGTTACCGTCTGTGTAACTGGACATATGGGTCAGATAGCAAAATTCACTTGCACTCTTGGAGGGATATAATGCCCCATTTTTCCATTTACCACAATCGCAGAAAATTCTGTGATCATTGTCCTGTGGAGAAGTGATAATTAGATAAAGAGAAGCATAATAATATGCTGTAGTATAAAGGGGTTTTAAATGAGTACAGATGTATTGCTCCTAACCACTGAACCTATACTTTATGAAAATCATCACACACTTGATGCAAGGAGCACTTTCCTCATCTCATGCCATCTGTGCATCTGGCAGACTATTACAGGAAACTCATTTGTACATCCACTTGGGAGTGTATCCTTCCCATTAAGAATAAAAAAAACGAAGTGATTTTTAGATCATATCTTACAGTGAAAGATACTGGATTTCAAGCAGACCTGTTGAGATAATTCACTTTTTTTCCATTTCATTCCTAGGGCTAGGGTTCTTGCTGCCAAAATGCAGACACCAAAATGCCAACATACCAGCAAGATGGTGTCATTCACAATATTTCCAACTTCAGGGAAGATTTTAACAAAACTTTTGTCCTGAAGTTAGATTTAAATTCCAGACTCAGATATTTTTACACTGTAGGATGGACACAACAGCAATCTATCCTCACCATGTTTTTATATTCTTTTCCTGCTGGGCTAGATAAAGTTTTGGCTTGACCTGGCATAGTACTGCTGTTCTTGTGTGAGTGAATGTAGCTTTGCAGGTGTATACCAAGCTCAGTAACATATCTTTGTCTTTGTACAGTCCTTTAACTCATGCAGCTACTTCCTTTTTTCTACATGGAATTTTGTACAAAATAATACAAAGACTTAAGTATATTTCAAAATAGTCACTTTCTCAGTTTCTCTTCCTGGGTACCATGTAAATTAAAAGTAGAATCTTGTCATAGGCCAAAGAATCAAAAGCAATGCCTGCTCAAGTGAACACAGGTTATCTTCATATTGGGGAATACCAATTTTAATCATCTTCACGATTGTTTTCCTGCAGTCAGAACCTAAGCTTCTTCACTGACTTTCATTTAGATTGAAGCATTCTCTGTTTAAATGTTTGAATCCGTGAGTGGAAATAGCCCTCACCTCCTGGAAAATGTGTGATAGTTTGCAGCAGATACTTAGTACCTTTCCAAGATATAGTCATCATCACTTAGTAAAAGTAGAAACAACTATCACATAGCCATTGCAGAGGCATGATATTAGAAGTCTCCAGGATTTGTCTCTCTCTGGCTGGATATGAAACACAGGCAGACATGGTCTCAATCTACCCATGCAGCATTCATTGGAACTCCTGAGCTCTTGCTTGTCTCAGCTATACCAAGTTTTGCAGCACATGGGGCGTTACAGGTGCTGGTGGATTCTGTGCATCACCGCTTTCACCTCTGTGGGCAGTGTTTGACATCTGAGGGTGCTGCCGGGTGGCCGCAATTGGTGAAGTGAAGGAAGGAAACTGCTGTCCCTCCCATACCCGTTCTTTTTGCCAGAGTAGCCATGGGCACCTCGGCTTGACTCCCTACTCACTGCCCTGCTGAAGGAACCTGACTAGATGGTGGCCTTTCAGCTTTTCTTGATGTAAAGTAGGGAAGGTGAGAGGGAGTAGAGAGAAGGGGTGAGGATGAATGTGGCAGAGGACAACAGTAAAGTGTATATTTAAGCTTTAACTAGTACTGAAAATGTTAGTGCTTTAATTGGTTAATGACAAGATGTCATGAACCCTTTAACTATAGATTTCCTTATATTTCATTACTGGGGGATACTTAAATTCTGATTAAATCCTGTGAGGGAAGAAAGGGAAGAAAAGCTGGGGTTTTTTTTGGTTGGTTGAGTTTTTTGGTGTTATTTGTTTTTTGGGTGTTTTTTTAACCAAAAAGATATTGCAATGCGAGAGAGAACAATTGCTTGCTAGGAAAGATCTTCCCTTTCTGCATTTCCTAGCTCTCTGAGCCTTAAAAGATAAAGAGCAAAACCAATTTAATCCACTAGAATCTAAGGAACAATCATATTTCAAACAACCATAAATTTGTTCAGCTTCTTTCCTCCCTTCCCCCCAAATCTCAATATGGCAGATGAGCAAAATGCCATAGGTGCCCCACACTTCCTTCACTTACAGCTTATTTTACATTCTGGCTAGAGTGCTGTTAAAAGATGTGTGCAGTCTTCTAATTCATGGTTAGCAAGTCTGTATCACCTTTGTAATCCCAACTGTTGTGCAATAACAATTCCTATGTAGGTTCAACTGGGAACTACAAATAATTTCTCATAAGTTTACTGATAATAAGAAACATATCTTAAGGAACGAGAGAAAGCTTATTATAATAATTGTCTGCAGATGTGAAATGAAAAGCATTATAGAAATATATATCTGTAACACGCTATTAAACCAGAATTTCCCAATAAGGGATGCACAGTGATAAAGAAGCCCATACATTTCACAGCTCAGAAATTAGTTTCTTAGACTTCCATCATTCAAGGGAATCACATTCCAATCACTGCTCAAGTGACATGAGTTTTCATACTTACAGTAATCTTCTATATTGACAGTATATCAAAAATAGTTCCCTGAAGAATAAGGCTAATTTTCTGACCCAGTCAACCCTCACTTTGAAGTCTGGATTGGGATGGTGATGGAAAAGTTCCTCAAAGGTTGAAGTACTGAGCCTTAAAGCATTCTTTATTCTTCCAGTATAATGATGCCAAATCTACCCGCTCTCATTTCAATGTTTTGAATAAGTCCCTAAAGCAGAAATCAGCAGTTTCATGTTGCTGTGCTTGACTCTTTCAGTGCCTTTCCCTTCTAGATTTTGTGCAACTACCATTAGTTCTACATGACATCCCATTTCAAGCTTTTGATTGATGTTAGAGGTGAAACTGTTAGCAAGGTCTTTCAATCACAGAAGTACATTTCTTTTGCATACATAACAGGCTCTTGCTAAATTTGCTTAATGAATTACATCCAGTGTTTGAAGAGGGAAGGTATGCAGGCTTGAGCAGTCCCTGCAATACTGAAAAGCAGGGAATATGCCCTTTTGAAATCAGGACAGTGATGGCTGTACCTTTTTCCCTCTTGAGAGGGTTCTGTAGCCCCTTCCTGGCTCTCCTGAAGGTGCCGAGTCCTCACCTCCTCCTGCTGTGCTCAGCCCAGATCTGCCTGGCTGTCTCTGTGCTGGCTCTGGCTCACCAGCAGTGTGGAACTGTCTGCAGGGGCTGCTCTGCTGGGTTGTCCTCGCTGCCTGCGCCAGAGGGCTGGATCAGAAGAGGTGTTGTGGCCTTTGTGATGATTTTCTTTGTCTCCATTGGACTGTCCCATTCTGCTCTAACTTCTCCACAAAATGTTCAGCTGCTTGTGTTTGTGACTTTTCTCTAGCAGTGTCCTAGCATTCACTGAGGGGCAGTGTCTTCAGATGTCAAACAGAAACAAATAATATAGTCTTATAAATCATCACCTCTAAATATTGAGTTAGGTTTTTTGTGAAAGTGTAATGACACCATGAGTTAACTGTGTGTGTTTAAAGTTACTCTCTTTTCCCTCTTCAAGATGGAAATTGTCATTATCTTCATAACTGGCATACCCTTCTCCATATTGCCTCTTACTTGCTTTCACAATGGCTTCTAAGTGCCCATAATTAAAGGCTGCTATTGTGGATTGCACTAGGGTTCTAGCGGAGTAAAACAAGTGCCACCCATACATTGGAGTGGGGAGTACTAGTGGACATTGTGTTGCTTTGATTCACTGAACTTCTCACATGAGCACTACATTTACTCTTCCAGCTCTGTGTGAGCCTGTGTCTAACTTGGTACTGTAATTTCAATGAGGGAAACAGAGGAACTCAAGCAGAAGAACCACCATAGTAACTTTAGGAATAAATAAAAAAAATTTTGATTAGTCCACTTCATTAGGAGGTCAAAAGGTACCTGCTGTCACTTTCTTGAGAAGTTTATGACTCTCAGGATTTGAAGACACACAGATATATACTCAGGGAGAAGTCGACTTCTGTACTGTGATGCTCTTTGAAGCACCCTGAAACCTTAAGTTCTACTGATATAGATAATAATTTTTGTCAAATCTCACTTAAATGCAGGGTAGAGTAAGTTAATATGGATAGCAGTGTGGGTTGTGTTCTTTTCTTGGTATTTCTGTGGTTTCACTAAAGAGCGCATTGGCTGTGCAAACCCAAAAGATGCTCCAGCATCACAAAGAAATGCATTCTTAGTTGTGTAAGAAAATGCTAACTCTCATGACTTCCAGTTCAACAATAAGGTGGAAAGCAAAAGACTGCCAAGCTGAATGAATGAAGTCACTCGTAGTAAGATGCTGAAGACACCACCTTGCCAACTTCTGCCAGCAGCTGTTTTACTAGCTGTAACTAAGATTCAGCCATAGAAAATCTGTACACTAGCTCTTATTTCCATCTTTTGCATATGTGTCCATAAGATGGGAATCTAAAATTGAGAGACCTGTGAATGATTCATGAAAATACTTGATATTTAAATGAGCAACAACAACAACAAATGTTTAAGGAACTCCAGGACTATCTTCAAATTAGCAAAAACTACAGCAGTGTCCAGCCAATGCTACTGGGGACAATTGTACTTCACAGATGAACACACTTTTTTGGACCACTAGAAGAGAATAAACAAGCCCACAACATGAACATGCTTTACAAAGGAACTGAAAGCGTAGGAAAGAGCCAGTCTCATAATTCTGCTTTTGTGGGATTAAATTGCCTAATCAGATCCCAAAGTGCTGAACCTGGTATTTCTTTCCACTTGTGCTGACTATTAAACATTGAGATAATTGTGTGGGCTGCAGAGCTGTGTAAAGACAACAATTCTCTACTACTCTTTGCAGGGGGTAAAGTATTAGTGTATCTATCTCTGGCCGTGGAGGTTCCCAGAAGAGTTAGCCTAGCTTTTAAAGAGAATATGTATCACTTGCAGTGAGATTCAGAATCCTTGTGTTCAGCCTGAAATGGTTTTATGGGGAGTAATAATTTAATGCACTTAACTGCATAAAATGATATGCACACTGACCACCCTGATTCTGCTTTAGTCTAGTCAAAATCAATTTGCAAAATTATGCTTGGAGCTAGTTTGAATGAATGACATAATCTCCAATGCTTGAAAAGTATAACTGAACCTGTATGAACTTGATCATGACCTGTGCTATATTCTTCACAGGCATTGTTTTACCTGCATAGGCCTCTACAGGCTGATATCCCTGTATGTTACATACCTCACTCTTTAAAGTCTATAGGGAAAAAGGAATAGGGGAAAAAAATGCTCTAAACCCAGTCAAAACTCCCTCTAAATCCATCCTCACCTTCCTTACCTGAAAGCACACTGGTCAGTGATAGCTGTACCTGCTCTTCCTTTTCTTCTTGACAAGCCTGTGTTGCACGGGCACAGTCCTTGCTGCAGAGGCTGACAAGGGGAGCAGGGGCAAAGAGAAGGGGCAGAGTTGTCCTGGAGCAGCTCTCTCGTGCATGGGCCCCATGCCACTGGCTGCAGAGGTCCCTGGCAGGCACCTTCCCTGCCCTGCTGGCCTGGGAGCCATCTTTCAGTGGCCATCTCCACTGAAACCCCCTGAGATGATCTGTTGTTTCAGGCTGTGCAGATGCTGGCAGATGTTTTTTGTTGTGGCAGTGTAACAGTAAACCCTGGGTTTATGCTTCCAGTTGCCCTGAGCAGTGGGACAGAAACTGATGGGAGTCCAATTCTAGCCCTTTAGGCTTTGCAGTAACTCTGACATGTCACCTTCTGTGTAGGCACAAGTCTACAAAATACAATTATTCTGAGAATGAGGCATTTTTAGATGTAGAGAAAAGAAGTAACAGTGGGGAGGAAAAGTGTGAAAGAGGGACAAGGGAGATAAGACTAAGGCAGTGACTGACCTGAGAATGTACATAGCTCAGCTGTGATTTTTCGTAAGATCAGTAAGTAAAGGCATTTCAGACCTTGTTACCATCCTAGCGTCAAGGCAAGTGTTACCTTCCCCTCCCCTCCAGAAGAACAAGGATTGCTTATAATCTTATCCAGAATAGTATAAGGAAGCTTTTCTTGCTCTACACTAGTGTGTCATTAATATTAAGTTGCAGAACTTAATTGTCAGATCTTACTAATGCGGCAGTCCCAGTGCTTCTGGTGGCTATAATTTAAAGGCTGGTATACTGTGCCAGTTGTAGTCAACATTTGCAAAATGGATAGACTTCACAGACCTGATGCTGTGCTCTCAGACTATATTGACTGTTGGAATTAAGAGCAGAGAAGAAAATACTAAATATTCACAGTCAAGAGAAGTGCAACAGGCTTCCATAATAGTCTTTCAGTAACTGTGATTTTAGAGTCAAATAAGCATGTAGCCCCTGAAGGAGCAGAATCACTCCTAAATCGTGGTTGTTTATCTTAAAAATTATTCAAATGGCATTATGGAGATTCTCATTGAAAGTCACAAGGATTTCCAGAACTAGCATTCCTGCTCTGAACACAGAAAGGGGAGAGAAACAACACTGCCAAATATGAAAATACAGTCTAGAGAATGAATGAATGAATGAATGAATGAATGAATGTGGGATTGATCTGTCTTATCTTTCTTTTGCCCTGTGGATGGCCAAAGTTACAGGCTTGCTCGCAACACTTTGTTCCCAGTGTTGTCATTTATATCCTTGGTGATTTCTGGTCTTGGGCATGGTAATTTTTTGATCAAGTATAAGCTGTCAAACTAATGGGTTGGTACACAAGAAAAAGGGAGATAGATCATCTTTCTGGTTTTTTTTTGTTGGTTCTTCACAGCATGTGACAAGAAAAAACCAAGGGTTTGAAATTAAGACTCTCTATAAAAATGAGGAAGAAGAGATAATCTGACGGTGACAGTTCTTAAATGATACCCTTCAGGATTTTGGAAACCTTCAAAAGCAGTGTTATGTTTTCCCATCATATAACCCATTTTGAACAACTGAGAATGAAAATATACAGATAAATACATTATCACATCTAGGAAATGAAGTCAAGAAGGACTGGAAAACATCTCTGGGTCATACTCGTGTGGATGTGTTCATGCTGCTCAGCTCCTTCCCAGACAGGCTGTGTTGTTACATGTGGGAAGGGAAACAGCAAACAGATGTTCTCCTTCTGACCCTGTAGACAAGCACAAGGTTAGCTGACATGAGAGCAGGAAAAAGCAGGGTTTCCTAATGGGATAATGGCATAATGGTATCTTGCTTTGATCAGAAAGGTGTACTAGGCGTTCCTGGCCCCGGGAGCATTGAGTGCCAAATGTTAGATACTAAGTGAATGCACTGTGTGCCATCTGGGACATGGGCTTTAGGAAAGGGGACACTGAGCTGGTGTAAGCTGCTACCGTGGTGTTGCTGAAGTCCTGGGGCAGGTAAAGTTTATGCTGGCTGATGATCTGCCCAGGTTCATTATGGTGGGGAGGATGTCTAGGATTTCATTTTCTACGGTACTTTCACCATACCCGTCTCCTTTTCCCCTTAAGAGTCAGTCAAAACAAAGCCCATTTTAAAAGAAATGAATGTAGAAAATGTGAAACATAAGGATCTTTTACAAAGTGTCTTTTACAGTGCTGGGGACATAAAACAGGGCAGTGGAAGATAAGCCATTATGTATGTTGAGGAAGTCTAAGAATAAAGATTATAGGCAAACAGTCTACCTTTCTTTACAAGGCCTTGATTTACATCCCTGAAATCTCAAATTTAGCTATTACAATGAAGTCCTGTTGCACACAGAGCTGCCTTTTTATCACCACTTAAAATCTAATTAATCCGTATTGAAGCACAAAGATTTCTGTTGTGTTTTAGGGTGAGGGGTCATAGAGACCTCTTTGTTCATCCTCAGGCTTGTAATCATCAGGCATTGGGATATAATTTTACCAAGCAAATTGGAAGGTAACAGATCAAATCCTTATCGGAAAGCCTAACTCATGGTTTAGTGAAGTCCTTCGTCCTTTATGTGAAACTTTATATTCGTGAAGAACAAAAAAGTGTTTCAGAGCTTGCAAAGGGTTAATAGCAAGGGCTTATATTTGGGGCAGCAGAGACCTAAAATCATCACAGCTTCCACCATCACTCAAGGTAGCAGTTGGTACAGAACTGCTGGGGAGACCTTTCTCCTCAAGCTTTCAGGACTCTGCTCCTATAATGGCCTTAGTCTATCAACCAGTGATGCAATTAAGTGGCATATTGGTCTCTCTGTTGGGATGGGTCCTGTCCTGCCTCACCACCTATCTACCCCAGTGGAAAAATCTTAACTTGGAACTAAATGAACTGGAGATCTGGACCATGGGACTCTGGCAAGCTTGTGTTGTCCAGGAAGAAGGTGGAATGCAATGCAAAGACTTCGATTCTTTCCTAGCCTTGCCTCCAGAGCTCAGGATTTCTAGGATTTTGATGTTTTTTTCCAATGGATCAGGGCTTTTGGGCCTCTTGCTCTCGGGATTTGGGTTGGACTGTTTGAAAATTGGTGAAAGACAACAGGAACAAAAGAAACGGTTGTTGCTGTTTGGAGGAATGCTCTTCTGGGTATCGGGGATTACAGCTATTGTCCCAGTTTCCTGGGTTGCCCATTCCACAGTCCAGGAATTTTGGGATGAGAATATACCAGATATTGTTCCCAGGTGGGATTTTGGGGAAGCATTGTTTGTTGGCTGGCTTGCTGGATTTTGCCTTATATTAGGAGGATCCCTCCTTAATTGCACAATCTGTTCTACTGAAGTCCATCCATCTTCAGTCCATTATGCAGTAGCAGAACAGCAGGATCAGTGTCAACGCTTGGAAACGGAAACTAGGCCTTAAAATGGAAGGTTTTAAGCAGTACAGCAATTCTGCCCTATCTTTTCCAAACCCTAGTGCAAGCCAGAAGCTTGTTCCGGTAGTAATTCAAAGGACTCTTTGTTACCCAGCTGATTTCCTAAATTTATGTCTGTTTTCTCCATAAACTGGTATTGGAAGATGGTGTGTTTTCTCACCTGTGGAACTGCTTAAAACTGTTTTGCAGCAAAATGCTGAAGTGTTCACAGACTGCACAGAAAAGGTGCTTTTGCTTTCTTAACTGCACTGTAAAATCCTGAAAATGAATATGCATGTTCTCTTGCAGCTTGGATTTTTAACCAAAATGTGCTTCCTTTTTTATGTAACCAATGAAGTAAGCTCCAAAGTTTGACTCCCTGTTGCAATTTCCCACTTGACTGATGCAGTGACATACAAACTTAGAGATTTCCTATCCTAAACAGTCTGAATACCTGCATTGCATAAAATGGTTTTTCTGTGTATTTGGAAATAGTAGGTTTCTGAAATTGTAGCAAGCTTTGCAACTGTCTTTTTGTGCATGGGGTGTGATGGTGTGGGTGCTTAGATTCAGCAAGCTGTGTTTTCCCAGTCTGCCACATTAAACTGCCCATACAAGTGTTTCTGGCACCTGCATACTTTATGCACCAAAAACAGGCTGAGAAATGCTGCTTTAAAACCAGTGTAGCTGTCTTCCTCTGACACAGGTCTTGAGTCACTATATATCCTATTGAAGTTCCCTTAAGTTCCATTCACTCATGTTTGGAACATGTTGCTGAATATTTGACTTTAAACATACAACATTTAACTGGCCACAAATCAGACAGTATCATTTGCTCTAAATGGAAGTGCATCAATGTGATATTAAAACTTAAAAACAAACTGTGAGATGCCAAAATTAGCAAAACTGCTGTAATGCTTTAGCTGATTGATGGAAAACCAAGTATATGCTTTTCTTTAAAAAAACAAACCAAAAACTAATGAAAAGTGAGCCCAGCTGTGGCCATACTCTTCTGCTACTGCTTTACCACACCACCTCCCGGTCCCCCAAACACTGCACATGCAACCAGGCAACACAAAGCAGGAGGCAGGGGAGAGGTATTTTTCATGCTTCACAGACCATTGTTTCAAGTTGTGCTTATGTATGACAGAGTATGACAAAGAACTGAGCTGAACAGTGCCTGCAAAAGCGAATGGTTTGGCGCTTCTGTGACTGGAAAAAATGAACTTTGCAAACAGACACAGGCTTCTGTTATCTGGATTTCTGTTGTCTGTGCTAGGATGGATTTTAACTGGTACCTGTAACTACCTACCAGGCTGGAAAAATCTCAACTTAGACATAAATGCACCAGAGCTTGGGAGCACAGGACTCTGGCAAATGATTTAGGAACACAGCCTAAAGATTTTTATTCTTTCCTAGAATTCAGGATTTCCATGATTTTAGTAGCTACATCAAATGGACTAGGACTTCTGAGCCTTGTGATCTCCAGTCCTGGTTTGGACTGCCTAAAGATGGAGGATACAGTGCAGAAGATAAAAAAAGCTGTTACTACTTGGAGGAATACTCCAGGTGATGGCTGGAGACCCTGTCCCTTGCTTACACTATAATCCAGGAGATTTGGAATGATGACATCCCAGAGATTCTGCCCAGATGGGAAATAGGGGATGCACTGTTTAGTGCTTGGTTTGGTGGATTTTTTTCTAATTCTAGAGGGATCTCTACTCCTCTCCACAATCTGCTTATCATCTGACCATCACTTACGAGAGCAGATGATGCCCATCAGCATCTGGAAATTGGAAATGGAAGACTTAAAAAAGGGCAGGTATCAGGTTTTCCGACTTCTTGCCGGCATTACGGTAAGAGAGAAAGACCTGCTGAACAGACAGGTTACTGTTTACAAGAGCAGGGGGTGGGATTCTTTCTTACCTAGTGGTTCCTTTAATCACTACTTACTTCCACTTTTAATTACATGAATTGATGAGCTATGGCAATCTAAGCCAACACTGTATTTCTCCCAAGTCTGATCAATGGCAGATTTTGTTTTTGTGGTAGGACTTGGGGGAGTGAGTAGAAAATTTTTAATCTCTAGGCCTGCGTGGAGACTTGACCATATTTTAAATGGCAGAACTCCTACTGGGGCTGCTTTAAACAATGTATTTTCTGCAAAATAATATTAGTTGAAGTCTGAAAGAATTTGTAGCACCAGTTCAACGTGCATTACAAAAACCTAATGCAGTACAACCTTGAATGAAGTTTGCTGGGCCTGTATCATTTACAGTAAACTAAATGGTCTCAGACATAATGTCACGTAATGCAAGATTCTCCATCATGATGAGAGAGAGAATATGACCACCTCTATCCCTTCCAATCTCTCTCTCTCTAAGGAAAGCCAGTATTTCTGGGCAATAACGAGATGTTGTCCAGAGGAGACTCAACCATGGTCATTGCTGATGCAGTTTTTACTTCATGAATGTAAAGAACTAACTTCAAGTATATGAATTAGTTTCTGTATAACTTTTCCTTAGAGCTGTCAGTGATTGATGTGAACTGTCTATAAATTGCCATGATTTTACATTGACAAAGCTGTAGCAGCCATCTGTTTCTGCAAAGACCATATAAAGAGATAGAAGAGCAATAAAATAATTAAATAAAACACTGGTCTGGAAAAGAGCTTTGTTAAAAAAATGTATTTTCCAATCACTGAAACACATGAAAAGTGCAGAGACAAGTTAATCTATGTAATGTACTTGCATACTCTTAAAGACAAAATTAGAACAGAAACACATTCAGAATATAACCTGATTAAATATTTAGTTCAGTCCTGAGCATTTGATATTTAATACAGTATAAACATAGCAATCGTAAAAAGAAAAATAATCTTAAAATTATTTGATTTGTGTTCTATTACAATTTCTGTTAAACTTTGCTCATTTGGCTAAATATTCTTGTACCAGTAATATTTACATTTTGATATATGCAACTGCAGTGACATTGGGACCTGGCAATGGAAATAATTACATTAATTATACCCTGCTGTGCAAGGTAAATTTCACTTCAGGAGTAATATTTATCACTTTAAACTGATGGGAGTTTATTTGTATGTATTATTTTAGCTTATTCTATTGAGTGTTTCAAGTGTGACACACTGAATTAGTAAAAAAACCCCCAAACTCCAAACCCAGAATTGTTAAAAGCTGCCTATAAATATATTCAACTTTACCAATCTGGAAAATGAAGAGCATGAATATGTCTAAGTCTCTCATTTTTAAAGGAGTTTTGTAAGCTGAACCCAGCAATACTTAAGTTTTGACTTCACCTAGTGCTTACAAATCAGACAATAATACATTTTTTTTGGAAAATTATTCAACATTTGAGAAAAATCAACTAACTGGGCAAGAATTTAGACACCTCTAAGTATTTTTCACAATAGCATCCTTAATGACAGATATTTTTATGGCCAGAACTGAACTATATTAAACAGAACATAAATAAGACTGTAAATAAATAAAATCACAAAGTAGACCTCTAAACATCATTCTACAAACACCTTATATAATCAAATTGAGAAGTTGAAACTGTCAACCTTCATTTCACCTCTACATTAAATAATTCCAGATTTTTTTTTAATTGACCTTTCAAACATGAATGTTATCTCAAACCCAAGACACAAAAAACAAATGGGGCATTCATAAAGTATGTTCAATCAGTCATCTTGCTCAAAATAGCATGTTTGGCTTTATATTTCAGTGAACTGATGTATTTGTGCGTAAGAAAACCCTTGGGTGTTACACAGACCTGTCATCACAGAATTGTCACTTTGAATCTAAGACAGCTGCTACCATATTGTGGTTATATTGTTTCCATTTGCTCACCAAGTAATTACAGCATTTCTGAAAGATGGAGTCCATGCAATGTGGCTTGTTGCTTGGGGAAGAAAACTGTAGCCAGTGAATGAAATACATCTGAGTGCAACATACTAAGTAGAAAAGTGTTTCTGTCCTCTGCAATATCCGCATACTTCCACAGTACCCACAGAAGACCCCAACTGCTTTACCAAGACAGGACTGCTTGAACATCCACTGTTCTGAACTTCTAACAGAAGGCATCCAAGTTGCCTTCTGATGAAGTAGCCTGCTAGGAAGAAGCATGTAAGACATATTTGAAACAAGATGTTCACATCAATTCATTAAACCTCTGCACCCCCAACTGCATACAGGGTCAACTGTATATTTTAAGAATCGTTATTTATTGTACCGAAGTTTGTGCAGACTTCTAGTCAGGAGCTTTTCTTTTTAAGAAAGGGTTTACCTTACCAACAGGACTTCTGATATCTGAGTTAGCATGTAAGAGATTTTTTTTCTGGTATAAATATTTCAATGAAGCATTTTCAGATCTGTACACCTAGCACATTCCTTCATGTATTCCTAGCTGGCAATCAGACAGCCCCCCAGGACAAACGATTAACAGAGAGAAACTCATTTTTAAGTGCACAATGGGTATAACTATTTCGATTTCAGTGTTGGTATTATGAATTTGATTCATCCTGTTTGGAAAGCAGCTGCCCCTTTTGGTAGTCTCAAAGTAATCTTTAGGGTTACTTGTCTGCCTTGCCTTTCTCACTCTCCCGCAGATGCAAGAAACCTTTTAGTGCAGGTTAAAGTACTGTACATTCACAAAACTAAACTCTGAACTCTGTGTCTTCCTACAAAGTATTACAAAACAAAACCAGGAGAAAATTATTTTCAGAAACAAAATTACAACGTGGGTGATGAATCTAATCAGCAGCTGTTGTGAGGCAGCCTGGATGTTTTGGAAAGGAGCTTATGCTTGTGGTTAACTTTAAACTATAAAAGTTACACTCTTGTACAAAAGTATTGCATGGCAGAACAGCCATCTTCACAGTCTGCTCACATAAAAATAGTGAAAAGATAAATAATTGTCTGTTGAACATAATCTTCCTCAACACAGTGCAGTTCAACAGGATACATGCTTAGTACTGCCTTTGTTCCATCTTTACAAAATAAAAACACAGATGTGATACACACAAACTGTACAAAAACAGCATCAGTATACCAAAATTAATCTACTTTGGTTTTCTGTTTGTTGGGTTTTTTTGCGATTTTTTAATCTTACAACAATTCAGTTCACTATATTTTACAAATAAACATATCAATAGTGAATGTAAAATAGAAGACCTTTGAAAGCACATCACTGGAACTACAAAGCTCATGTAAAAAGAGATGAACAAGTGGAAAAACACTTCAATGAAAATTCATAATTACACGTCATCAGCTGGAAGGGCTGGTATACTGATCTTTGCTCTTGTGAAGTATGCTATCTTCTCCCTGAAATTAGAGGAGAAAACAAGGGATTTTTTTTACCATTTGTGGCATGACTCCAATATCATCTGCTGTAGAGTTGCTAATGTTAGAGCATGGTTCTTTAAAACACAGGTTTGGAAAATACACAGAAAATTAACTTACAACAAATGTGGCATTCTGACACAATTACCTTCTTAGGCAGATTTATGTAAAAAGCAGTTCCAATTTTGAAAGAGAAAAAATACCAGTATTTCATTAATAACTGCAATGATAAGACTGAAATATTGTTCCAGTCACTGAATTTCCAATGATGATATTTTCCGTAGGGGGATGAGAAGGCAAAATAAATAATTTTATCCTGACATGGGAAAAGGGCACAGGGGGCATAGTTGTGTCTGGGCAAGACTCAGAGGAGCAGAATTGTCAACCCATTCTCTAGTCGCTTCCCCTGTGCTGTTACCATTTCTGTCACCTATGAACTGAGACATTACTGAAGCATAACAAGTTTACACAGGCTTGCCTAGCAGCAGGCTAGAAAGCAGAAGAGAAGTACTGGGGGCTTAAAAATTAAAGCTCAGAAGACTCATTCTTCTTGAGAGCTTTAAAAATGTCTCTCTGTGATTAGTCTGAGGCCACAGCACTGTAGCAAGTCCAACTAGCAGGGCATGTACACTTCAGCCTCAGGAGGTAGGTATTTATCCAGAAGACTAAACCATGTTTTCCACTGGTGAAGCTTGAGTTCCCATGAAAAACAGTAGCTCAGAGTAAAATCAACCTAAACTAGCTTTCTCTTCCTAGTTGTGTGGTGACTAGAGAATAAAGGACAATGGAGCCTTTCAACACCCTTCTTGCAGGAGAATGGGGTTTTGAGCACTATTACACATTCCCGTAGATTTAGGCAGCAGTCTGTCTGTGATGACTGCTAAATGACCAGCACTGACCAAAACCCTTTTTCCAGACATGCACAGAAAGTGAAATCTTCAAGATGCTCTGAATTTCAAACTGAAGATAAATAACTCAGCTGTAACACATCTTTGCTGAGGAACCCTCTTCCTTTCTCTCTTGCTTTGATTCTGCATCACTTACAGCTGTGGTTTGCAATCCATGCTGCCTCACAGGCCCCTACTTGCTTATTGATTTCTCCAACTGCTCACAAAAGATGGTTAAAAAGGAAGAAAAGTCTCACATTTATTAGCAACTGACTTAAATTTCCTATAAAAGAATCCAAAATTCAAACTTTAAAAATGTGTATTAACTGACAAAACAAACCAAATTAACTTGCAGTACTGTTTCTATGTGCAAGAGTAAGCACTGTATTTTTCAATCAGTAGATGTATATTTATTTTTATATAGAAGTGTTGCCTCCCGGCTGCAAGCCCTGCCACTTACTGGCCAGTCTTTTAGGAATTTAGATCAGTTAGAATTAAGGTTTAAGATAAATAGTGTTTATTCTAGCTTATGCTAAGGAAGAACACTTCATTAATTGCTTCAAGTAATCTGTGGCTTCACAACCAAAAGGAGAAGGGAAAAAAAAAACAGAGGAGGGATTCAAGGTGTTTCTTTAATATTAAGTCTTGAGTAAGGCACAAGTAGTGGTTAATGAGTTTCCTGATGAGCTGTATCCTGTCCTACTTCTCCTTGAGTGGCGATTTGTTTCAGGCCCCTGCCATCACTGGAAGAGCTCCCATGACTTAAAGCCCACTGTCAACCTGCTGTGGGTGGGATGAGCCACAGCAACAGTCACACACGTGCCTGCCTAGAGCAGATGTCATGCACGTGTCTGACACTCCACTTGGCTTCCTCACCACACTCTGAACTGCCACGTGAGCACGTCACCGAGGCCTGGTCCTCTGAAACTCCATTTAGAGCCATGTTAGAAATGTGTGATGTTTCTGGCTAGTCAAAGCCATGTGGACTTTTCACTAATACTATAGGGCATGTCTGATTATATCTAGAAACAGTTCATGTTACTTCACTACATTAAAAAGAGCATGGAAAGCAGAACAGGCCATACCTGAATGACTGCACCTGCAGTGGCACTTTCTGGCTCTGCTCTCGTAGCCGGCACACATCCTTAGAAGCTTTCCTCATCAATTTCTCAGCACTTAAACCTTGTTTCTGCTCTTCTTTTGACTGTTCAGCCTGTATTGAGAAAAACAACTGTGTTTTGCTGATAATGAACAACTACTCATTTCAAAGAAGTGAGAGATGCTTCTGTGTCAAGCAAAACACTTGGCAGTGTCAGGTTAATTGTTGGACTCAATTATATTAAAGGTCTTTTCCAGCCTAAATGATTCTATGATAATCTCTATATAAAAGGTCAGTAAGATAAAAGACTGCCATCACAAGCCTAAGCCATGGCAGCGAAATAAGGTAAAGGGGCTTTTCCTAAAAAAATAAATAGAGCAAATTCCATGCCATCGCAGGTGGCTACTAGGTTTTATAAATTCTGATATTTCTTAAGGCTGTAGTTAGACAATACCTAAATTTGTATGAACACATACAAATTGTCTACCCAAGTATCTTTTTAGAACTGGGAGCCACTGATTCTCTTCCCACATAAAATACTTTTATTTCCTGATGAAAGCTCTCAGAAAAGTTGCCTATACCTACTCCAAAGTGACTGACAGAAAGAATAGGGAAGGTGTGTTCTCAAAATACGCTTTCAAGTTTTGTTGACCATGTTAAGCAAGGAACATGAACTTTTGTGCCTTCATTCATGACATGGCACCTATTTTGCACGTGAGACTCACTTCTTTCATTTGCATTGTAGAGGTGTAAAAGCCAAGGCAAGTGAACAGAACACCAGTGGTAACAAGAGATCAAAGGTCTTTCATGAACAGTGTTGAGCAGCTACATACCCCACAGTAAATTACTGAACTTCTGTACCTCAGTATTGCTGGCTCTATTAGTTACGTCTTTACTAAGCATCAACAGGACAGCTGCAGTTATGCCATCCACCATTTCAGCAACAAGACTGCTATAAATAGCTGTGCTTTGGCTTTAAAAAACTTTATCAAGAGTTTCTGAATATCCAGTAATTTTAACAGCAACTCTTTTTAGGTGGGCAGTCATCTGGAATTCTTAGACAAATGAACCCCGTTCATATATAGATGAGTTCTGTAACAAATGCATTGTCACCCCCATCACATGTGGGGTGCATGGTGTGGGCAGTGCTTTTATTTCTAGACTGCAGAGGCTGTCAGACAAATGTTATTTATTGCATTTTGAATTTTGTCACCCATCAAAATTCAGTAGAAGCAGTTCACGTTCTTAAACAACTATAAAGCTGTAGAGAATTTAATTTTTGATTCTTTAGAGACTTGAAAATGCTGTTCGTTACTTCAAATTAAAATACATTTGCAAGCCTGAAACGGCAATCTTCAAAGCTGGTTTGTGACTTAGGAGTTCACATCCCAGTTCTGAATTTAATCCAGTAGACTCCTAAACAACAAAACCAACTAATTCAAAAGAGCTAGTCCATGCTATCAGTTTCATACTGGGTAGTTATAAGAAAGCTGTTCACAGCAGGATAGTGGTACCTTCTGTCTGTTGAAACGCACTCTGGTTTCTATATGAAAGTGTTTTACATGAAAGAGCACCACCCTTTCAAAAACTCACTCAAAATCCAGTCAGCTTGTACTGCTGTTAACTTCTTCAGTCCCCAACTCCGAAATAGCTATGATCTTAAAATGAAATTAACCTATAAATGTTGTTTTCTTTATTACTTAGTGAACATAAATTTGCAATGTACAACTGGTAATGTCTTAATTAATTTTACATATGTCACTGGCCATATGTTTTACCAGCTCCCCTAATTAATATTTATCATCAAAGCACTAAACATACAATATTTCAAAATATTATAATTTTATCCTTTCCGTAACTATACATGAGATTCTTGTGATTACTGCATTTCAGGTTTAAGAGCATAGATGACTTGTTTTCATAGTCTATATTACCATGTATCCCTTTTTCATCTTTGAATCCATTTATTTTTTCAGGATGCTCTAAGAGCAACTTGGATTTCAGCCCAATGTCTCTAGGAATATGCATATGAGAAGGTATGTACACGACCAGGTTTATATTTACATCATGTTTCTTGAGTGCTTTCTATAAAATATAGAAAATCACACCAATACAATGGCCAGACATTCAATAAGTCCCAAAAACCTGGCACATTTCGTGGTGATGCACCCCCCAACCCTGGCAACACTATGATCTCAGGTTCTTTAAGCAACCTTAAAACACTGATTCATGACACTTATCTACCAAATATAAGTGTCAGAGAGGAATCTCTCTATCTGGGTTTAGCTTAAGCTTAAGTTAGTTTAAGATGACAAAGAAGAAACGCTATCAAAATTAGAGCTGAAACGCTATTTCCTGTCCTGTTCTTCTGTGGGTTTTGTATAGAAGAAACTGAATCCAAAGAAAAACTAACCGTGCTAAACACCAAATCACTGGGACAAGGACATACCTATTGGTATTAATGACATAATTACATATTACCTCAACATAAATGATATACTAAAAAGAAATAAAGAAGATATTTACAGGAATCTTTTTTGGATATAAACAAAAGTAGTACTTCAGAGGACACACTTACTTGTATGGGGATTTAAGACTCGAACTTTGAAATACTGCATGATTTCTCACAAACATCCAATCTAAACAAGAGAAAATGTTTCTGGTGCACAGAATTACCTCTGTTTCCTGATCTGCAGATATTAGTGGGCATTACATACTTGCTGCACTTAGGAAGGTGTGGAAGGAATGAGAGGGAAGGTATGGCGTCTGTGGATTTGGCTTCAAGCAGACTAACTGCATGCTAGCAAGCAGCCACTGATTTTCAACATCCCCCACATCTGCGGTTTCATTTTTCACTTGAGACTCTCAATTTCTGTGGTGTTTCCAGCTGCTGCATTAGTCTGTGCCATTATAATGCCTGCAGGATCTAACAAATAATCTATGACAATGTTCCCTAGGCTGCTGTGTTTTGCTAACCCAAGGGGAAACACTGACAACACAGTACAGCGCTTGCAGGGTTGTTTTGCTCCACAGGGGAAGGCTGCAATGATTTCAAGGGTAGAAATATTTCTAGAAACTTTGTAAGCACTCTTCAAAGAAGTGGAGTGACTGTGATCATTGTTCTGACTTTTACCTTGGAAAGGAGGACTTAAATGCTGTGCTACTGCCTGCATATATTTTAGGACTGTGTATTGTTACGCTTATTCCTAACCAGAGTGTGTGTAAAGGTGTTGATCACTGACACCAGCCATACAAAATGTGACAAACCTACCTCCTGCCTTGGGAGAGCCAGCTGAAATAAAGCACAAATCCAAAGGATTCATAATATGAAATGTTGCAGAGGCATACTCTGTTCTAAAGGAAATAGCTTTAGAATAGTAGTTTTAAATTAAACACTCAGAAATTATAATTTCTATCCTGCATCCAGCATTAGATATAAACTATGAACTTCTACATAAATTTAGCTATGCTTCTTTCCTACTATTTTTATGGGTTAAAACTTAGATCAAAATCATATCATGAATTCACATGGTAAAAACCAACACAGTTACACTAAGTTTAAACACTGCACTATCTTCCCCCACTCTGCCCAAGCGTTTTTCAGAACACGCATCAATGTTCACCCTAAACTCTGCTAGTATTTTATAGTCTTTTAGTACTACACTAGCCATAGCCAACAGCAGATGCCAAAAGAGGGACCAGAATACATACTGGGGAAAAGTCTTGTTTCCTAAGGTATCAGTCAAGGACTTCTTGAAATATGTGGAATCATTACATGCGTTTTTCTACCATGAATATAGCAAATCAATAAATTTGTAATTTTTTGAAGCTATGCAAGCTTGCAGCACTCAATGTTTTGTTGAAAATATTTTTACAGTTTCTGAATGTCATGCTATGTTTGCTTGCGTTTAACCTGCCATCTGTTTGATTCCTTACTTCTTGGAGAATACAAGACCATGATTAATTGCTCTCTTCCACCTCACTCATGGTTGTATGGACTTCAGTTGTAGCTACTTAGCCATTCCTTACATGGAAGTTGTTTCCACCCTTGATCATCCTTGTTGACCCTCTGTAGTTGTATCATCCACTTTAAAAAGGGAAACCAAAAATGAACTATGTTTATGGTACAGGCATAATAATATTTAGATCCTAAAGCAATGATATGTTTTGTTCCAAGCGTTTTTCTTAGCAATTCCTATCTTATTTGCTTTTTGACATCTGCTGATCCTGTGATGTTTTTGTTTATGTTTTTGTCTCTTATATGTGGAGTATCTCATTTCTTACATCTAATTCAAAGCTCAGCTTTGTAAATGTAAATATTAGGATCACCCTTTCCTCTTCTACACAAGGCTATTTACTGACATTTAGCTTTAAAAAACCCAAAACAACAAAACCAACAACTGTTGCTTACATATGAGGAGGGCCTCTGCACCTTCTTAAAACTTTCCATTTTTACTACTCTGAATAACCTGGTGTATCCAAACACTAGTCTCTATCAACCATAAAGAGCTAAGGAGCACAGATCCCTCCTGATGGTCACTCACAACCTCCCCTCATTGAAAACTGATGTACATTGACTGACTTGGAGGGGAAGAGGGCTCCAGAAGGCATCTACTCCAACCTCCTGCTCACAGTAGGTGATGCCAGAGCTGAGTAGTCAGGGTCTTGACCAGTTAGGTTCCGAATACTTCCAACAGTGCAGGTTGGGTGGGTTTGTTTGTTCATTTTTCTTGGTTGGGTTTTTAACTCCTCCAACAACCTCTCCAGGACACTATTCCAGTCAATGATCTCCCTAATGATTTAAAAAACCAAACAACCTCCCAAAAACATAACAAAAACCCTACAACATCTAACTTTTTAACGTATCTTGTTGGAATTTTCCATATTCCAACTTCTCACTGCTGCATCTCGTTCTTCTATCCTGTTTCTTGTCTTTTAATCACATGGGGGCATCCCACTACCTTATGGCAGTGCATATATACTTGTACTGTATATACATAATAACTTGTACTGTTCTAGAGACCATCACATAGAGAATAGAATTTGGCTTTCCTTTGCCAAAACTAGAACAAGTATGTCCTGCATGAAGAAATAAGCCACTGCCTTTTCCCCATACCCCTACCACTCTTAGTAGTGGTAATTGCTCCTTCTACCTGTTACAAGCATCTTTTGGCTACAAGTTCTGTGCAGACTGCAAAGCAACCAATGCTGAGGGACAGAAAACACATGCAAGTCTGTAAAAGCATGGCTGGGATGTGAGAATTCTAAATTAACTTTTAAGTAAATGCTATTTTACCACAACCACAACTATTACTCCAAATAATAGAGTTTCTAATGTGACTTACTGAAGTATTTAGAGGGCACTAGGAAAATCTTACCTCAAATTCTACATTTAATGTTATAGTATTGATCAATAAAGAAACAGTTTACACTATGTAATTCAGAGATGTAATTCATCAAATGTGAGCTTCTGTAAAAATCTTTTAATGTGATTGACCAAATTCTTTAACAAATTTATAGCAAAGGTAGGGGCATATTTACTCACACATAAGTGAATGCTGCTCATACCTGTTTTTCAGCTTGTTTCAAGAGTTTCTGGAAACGTTCATCCTCTAGCACACACAGAGGAAGGTCTGCCTCTCCTCCAGCTTTCATTTCCTCAAGCTTTTGTTTGAGGTCCCTCAGGGCCTGGAGCTCATCGTTCAGACGACTCTGTCTCGTGCGTGATGCCTGGAGGTCCAGCTCCAAGTCCAGGGAAGTGCGTCCGGGGCACTCTTGTGCAGCTCTTCGCATGATTGGCTGGCAAACAGGCTGAGTCGTTTGGGAGACAGAACAATAACAATTAGTACCTAGAGAGGCTGGTGGAGAGTTTGACATACTACAGTCAGAAGAGCTCAAGTATTTTTTTGGGTTTTTTTTACCAGTCCTTTTTTCTAAAGTAAAAAAAATCACCTATCCTGGAATTTTTCTTTAGTCACTAGCTAAAAATACCTGCTCCAACCAAGTGCACAATGGTATATTTACAGGTTAAAAACAAAAAACCCATTCTAATCCCTGGGATGACACTGCCAGGAGACACAACACTACACAGAATTCCCCACAGATTTCAACTACATTATTTATTTTTGTAAATATTTGCTTTTTCAAGGCCTAACCAAACACATAATGTTACAAACTCTGTAAACATGCATTTCTTCAGCATATTTCACATTGTTTACAGTCCTTTCACAGTGACTTTTTGCATGAGTAAGTCAGGTAGGAGAAGCCATCTCAGACTATTCAGTATCCCAGACTATTCTTTCTTATGCAAAATGTATCCTGCTACCTGGTAACAAGGCTTCCAAAGGACTATTTTTCTAGTTACAATTAAGATTAAAACATAACTCTCTAAATTTATGTAAGAATGAATTTCATGCAAGAGAAATAGATTCATACTCTTTTGTCCTTCACCACTTTTGCTACGTGAATACTTTTGGTGAAGAGTAAATTCCCTTTAAAAGGACATCTAAATGATTGAAATCTTCACCAAAGTTTGCTCAAGATGTATATTGCTGGCGCTGACTTTTGTGCAGCATGGGCCATCTCGTGTCACTTTGTAATACTCAGGTTCTTTAACCCAGATCCCTTTGACAGTAACTCAAGTTCAACAATAAGCTCAAGTTCAACAACAAGTGCCATGATGCTGAGCATCATTGTCTTGCTGCTGGCGTCGGCCACAACTAATCAACACAGGCTTTTTTGAAGGGGGGGTGACATTGGACTGAGAATACTATGTTGAGATTTCAACATGAAACTACAGGACAGAATTGTGGTACTTGTGTTGATTTTGCTGAAATACTTCAAATAAAGCATATCCTTTATGTCATTTGGTATTCCCGCTCTCCCCACACTTTGTTTTAAACCACATACCCGTTTAACTCTCAGGCTCCGTCGTTCTGTGGCGTTTCTCACAAAGAGAGACTTCTTGGCAAGTGTGGAGCTGTCACTGTCACTGCGATTCAACTGTCAAAATGTATATAACAAACAGATATAAAGCACCTTCATATGCAAACATACCTGCACTGGTAGAACCAGTCAGGGAACCTCAGTGTTTATATACATGTAGGTCATATTCTTAGTATAAAGTTAACAAATTTGCAGCTAGAATAAGCATCTACTCTAAAATTATAATCCTACATCAAGACAACCATTGATCTTACTGAATGGATAGTAAGACTCTTTAGGAAAGCAAGGAAGATGACTATGGTTATTAAGTACTGACAAATCATTGTCTGGCTGTAGACACAAACTATGGATTTAGTACAGGTACAGGCAAGGTAAATTACCGCAGACATGCACCTGTCCAACAAGCAGTATTTTTGCATTGTTATTAATTGTAACAAGCACAGGTGTGCCTACAGCTTCCTTCAGAAGCACTTCCTGCTTCTTAAAATTATGTGCTACAGCTTGGCAGTAGTTTCTTCATAACTTTAGCATTATTTCATACGCATCAGTGCAGAATGATTGTTGGATGCATCAGCATCTAACAGGCGGTCAGAAACATCTCTCTGCAGAATATGTGTTTCACCTCTTCAGGAAAGGACAAAAAAGGGAACCATTCTGCTAACATTTCTGTAAGCAAAGCCAGGGCCCTAAAGTGTGCTTACACAGGACTAACTGGGAGCTGGAGGTGGGAAATACAACCACTTGCAATACAAGTACACCTCTTGAGAGACAAATCTGTCTTATCACCATGAGTCACTACTGGGAGCTCACCCCTGGATACAGAGAGGAGGCCATCATCACTAATGTTCTTTAGGCACTTTTCAAGGGACATTTTCCAAAGCACCAACAGACTTTGGTTCTGTCCATTAGGCCTCAAAGACCTCTGTGTTTTCTGTAACATCATATGAGAGTAGGTGCTCTCAAAGCCAGTCCATTTCTTCTGATTAGAGAGCAGCTGGCACTTCACCAGAGTGTATCCAACAGGTGTTTTCCTCTTGTACAGCACCAAAATGCCAGGAAGGCTGGATATGCCTGTGGTGCAAGCTGGGGACTGGGGAGAACTCAGCCCTTCAGCCTTCTCTGTCAACTTGGATGCAGCTACAGTGCCCACTCTGGAGCCCCCAGCAGTGGGGAACAAGTGTTTCTGACACTGCAAAAGATATATCTGCAAACATGTTCCTTTCACAGGGTACTTTGCTTCCAGGCAATACCACACACAATGAGAAACAGAATGGTTTATTCGAGGTAAGGTATGTAGCAATGTTCAAAGCTACAAAACTCCAATACTTTTCCAGATGCAAAAACCTCAGAAGTTTACACTAGCTAAACTACCAAAGCAACTAGTTTTATTTGCTGTTGAAGACCTACATAGGCAGCAAGCTAAGGTGATTTTTTTTTGCCAATACTACTAATTTCCATTTAGGAATTAAGTTCCAGCACAGGAATTAAGATGAAAGCTAGCTTCTGAATTCAGCCAATAATCTATCCAAATTATGTAAAGACTGTGAGAAAACAATCTGCTGTATTTAATTCTGGAGGGTGTATGGAATAGTTATTTAAGTACATAGGTATTGACTAAAGATTTATTTTTTTTTAGGCCAATGAGAATCACAGAGAAGTGATGAATTTTAATGTTCCCAAATGATTAAGGCAACTGCCTCTAACTGAACTGGGGAATTAAAGCATAAGTATTATTTTTTTTTTTTAAAAGGACGTACTTGTATGAATAACCTGTAGAAAAACTAAAGATCAAAATAAACTGCCTTTTTTAGGCTATCTGTGATTAAAATCTATCGAGCTGGTAGTCTATGCTTAAATCTTTAAACACACGATTTTCATAGTCAGTTTAGCAGCAACGAGACTCACAATTTAAATTCTTTTTTTCTTTTTCCATGCTACCATAGATCTAGAGAGACTGGAGAACTTAGCTGCCAAAGCCATGTTTAAAATCCAGCCCCAAGGCAGCGCTTGCACATCTTTCAAAGATGCAATTACAGCAGGATTTGGGCAGCCTAGGTTTAAAACCAGTTGAGATACAAAGCGAGGTTTAAAATTGATGACTGAGCTCTTTCTACACTGTTACCCTAAAATGGTTGCATTATTAAAATATGGTAATGCAATGGCATTTTACAGTGAATTCTATTTCATGTTGTAACAAATTGTTTTACTGTGAGAGTGCTGGAGTTGCTGACTTGCAGGGAAACACTTTTTGCAGACAGCCAGCACAGGCATCTGTGTTATTTCTCTCCAATAGGATGTATTTTTGCTCTAGTAGAGGTGTTTTGCAAGAGTATGCAACTGCTGAAAGTCAATTCTACTATGCATCAGCTCAGATAGGGAAAGACTCTAGAGAAAGCACAGGCTCTGCCTCTCATAGGGAAGACTGGTACATGACTCACTGTCATTAATGCTTCATTCCCAAGAAGTTAAATGACTCTTTAGTTAATAGCTCTTCATTCCAAGTGTTTTTCCTCTTACCCTACAGATGTATTGGTTCCGCTCGCCTGGAGAGAAGGTTTGGGAGCGCACGATCATGCTGTTCCTGACAAAGGGACGCTGTCGGGAGCTCCAGCTGGCTCTGTCCTTGGGTCGGACTGGTGTGTTCTCGGTAAGCGATTCCTCAGTGTTAGTCTCTTTATCAACCTTTGAAAAGGAATTTAATGTATAAGACTTACTATAACCAGATACACGCCACCACATAGTTTTTGTGCCTTTGGATTTTACAAGCCTTCTCGTCACCTTGCAGTGAATGGAAAAAGACCAGCGGCAAAAAGCACTGTGCATTTACAGAGAAGCTATTCTAAGTAAAGAAATACAAAATTCCCAAGAGGCTTAGGAGTGTGTGGTGAGGCTTAGAAGGTAATCTTTGTAGCCAGTAAAGCTGAAGCTTTTGCAGAAAGGCCTTTGCTGCTCGGCAGATGGTTTGATGCAAACAGTGCAAGAAATGTTTTGCTTTGCATTTGCAGACATTATGATAATTGCACATTTATATTTACTTTGTTTGGTATTTGCAGAAGAGCAAGGTTCTGCCATGCCAGAGATGTTGCCTGTGCACACTGAAAGGGGACAGCTGGGAAAGTTACACTGCACAGGTCCTTCCAGGCATACTGCCATACATCCCCCGGCCTCAGCAGCAGGGCTGCTTTATGGCCATCTCCAGAGCTTCACCAGCCTTGTGAACCCAGGGAAAAGACACTGCTGGCTACTGTCCCTCAGCACAGCCTGCTGCCTACTAGCGTTGTCCCACATGTGCCAGAGGGAGCCTCAAGTGCCCCCACCCCCATGGGTGGCACAGCCTTCCATGCTGCAATCATCCTCGCTGCTGGGCTAGACCAAGCTCTGCAGCAGCTGGAACATCCAATGTTACTGATGTGCACTGGGGCTTTTCCTTCAACTTGGGTAATTTAATGAGGTTCATGGTTTTCAAAGTGCAGGTGGTAAATACAGTGACCTAAATAGCACAAGGGCAACCCTGAGAGGATGTGGCATACAGAGATCTATGCTGTGGCTGGCTCTGCAATGGAGTCTCCTGTCTTTCACTCATTGCCTGGGTCCACCAGCCCAGGCTTAGCAAAGCAGTTGTGTGCGTGTCTAACCTTCACATGTCATCCTTGCCATCTCCCCTTGCTGAGTTAGGGCTTTGATCTATATTCACTTGCTACCCAGCAGACTGTCAGTCCTTTTAATACCACAGCCTCAGCTCATTTGGCATCTTGCCACATTAATTGGAAGTTAATTACAGTTTCCAGCAAGTCCACTGGGATGTTAAACTTTTGTATTGTCACAAAGTTGAAGGAACGAGATGTCACTCTTTGTCTTTTTACCTCTGCTATTTTATAGAACTTGTGGGTTTAAAACATGCAACAGTGTTTTTATGAAGATGCAGAAAGGTTCTAAAAATTTTATCTCTGAGAGTGTGCTACGACATCAGGGATATGTTTACTAAACATTTACTGAAAGTGCTTTCAAGAACGTAGAATATAATTTAAAAACAACAGTTATCAAGAACATGGAATTAGAACTTGCTTTATGCAGTGTGTGGGTACAATAAATAAAGGGAAAAAATAAGGAAACCCCTGCATTGGTTTAAAGATCTTGACCCATGTCATGTGTTTTCCCCTGTTTAGCAGATGAATCAGAAAAAAAGAAAAGGAAACAATGAAACAGATGTGCAGAAATATTTTAAATATGCACAAGCTGAAGCTACTGAACTGCTCTTGTATTTTGAATATTCTCCATATGGAACAAAAAAAGTGAAGATATTAACTGTCCTGGATTTTGAAGTCCTGCCTAGCATGTCTGTCCAATGTCCTCTTCATAGTTCAGAAGTGATCACACCAATTTTGTTACAAGTACATACTGACAAGTGCTATAGCAAAGGCCACATCAAATTGTAAATGCATAGATGCAGCAGACTTCTATATTAATTGCTCAGAAACAGATTTTTAGACAGAGTAAGATACTGCAGGAACGTAAATTTTAAGATATTTACCAGTGTTAGAATTACAGCAGCTTGCTGGCTTTCATGGGCCTCGTCGCTGTTCTCTCTTTTCTTGTCTTCATTCATTTCTGGTGCATCCATGAGTAACCCCATGTCATCATTACAGTTGCCTTCTACTGCCAGCTTAATGCCATCTTCCTCTTCATCCACAATTTCATCAGAGGCCTCTGCGAGCATCTCTAGCCTGTATGAACAGAAGCAGCCCAGGCTTATTCTGAAACTGAAAAAGCTCACCAGAGAAAGATACCAGAAAGCCCAGACCTGCACCCATGTGTAAGGTATGCATTTTCCTGACAGGGAAAACAACTATCATCCAAATGCTTCCACTAAGTTCCTGTGAAAGCCTATTTCATTGCTGCCTCCAGCAAAACCCAGCAAGCACTGCTACAGTTCACCTCCAAGGTCGTTATGACAACACTGCACTATATTCAATAGCTGTAATGTTGATAATGTTGAAGGACTTTCATTATAATAAGTTCATAAAACAAAAAAGCACGCCTCCCCTTCCCCCATAGTAAAGCAGGTATTTACTTCTACACTGCAGCTAAGAAATTGCACAATAACAGAACTTAAATAACAATTCAGCAAGAAATCTGTTTCTTGGGAAAGCTCACAATTTCTTCAAAACGAGACCATCAATGGAAGCACACCCACACTGACTTTGTCAGACAGTAGCTCTCTTTTCAAATCCTATTACTTGCTTATTACAGTTAATGCGACTATAATATTTGATATTTTACAACACTTCCAGTGGCTTCACAGCCCAAGTGGTTTCACAGTAAGATGTACATGGAATGGAGGAGCATTGGCAGTAGGAGTTCATAGAGCAGTGAATAAATTGACCACACAAGAGAACAAGACTTTACTCCAATTCCAGTGGTGGTGAGGCACTGGAACAGGTTGTCCAGAGAAGCTGTGGATGTCCTGTCCTTGGAAATGTTCAAGGCCAGGTTGGATGGGGTGTTGAGCAATCTGGTCTAGTGGAAGGTGTCCCTGCCTATGGCAGCAGTATTACACTGGATGATCTTTAAAGATTCTTTCCAACCCATACCATTCTATGAGTCTATGATCTCCAAAAGTACAGCCCTTTAGTTTGTCTAAGAAAAGAAAGAATGAGCTGAATAATTCAGGCATGAACAGTAAGGGACAAAAAAGTGTCTTTACCAGTCTTCCTCAGAGGCCCTTTGCTCCTGTTCCTTCTCCTCGTCTTCAGCCAGCTCTTGTTCTACTGCTTCCAGCTCAGCAGATGTCCTCTCCAGCAGAGCTGACACAGCATCCTGCTCACAAGGGAAAAAAAGATGAAACCAGAATTGAATGATACATAACAGGTAAAAAAATAACAACTCTTGCAAGAGCTGCATTACCCTACTGCTCTCTAATGTCAGCAGAAACAATGACCCCCAGATCACAAGGATAAGGGTTTTGAATTATCAGTGTATTGCACATTGAATGATTATTTTTATACAGAGTAAATCTCAATGGAAAACAATTGGTTTTAAAATGATAATGCAATCAAATATGCTCCTGTCATCCTTCAATGCATTTTCTCATCTTCCCTCTCATACTTGTAATGTTCTTAGGTGAAAAAAGGGTGCTCTTCAAAGTTACATTTTCTATGCAGTTCTCTTAAGAAGGGATTAAAGCAGAAAAGCTTATTTAACCAGAAGAGTTAGTATGTTTTGCATAAATATACTAATGTTCAATGCAATGGCTTGAAGTATGCAGATTCAAATGATTAATAAATAGCAATTTTTAAGGCGTGCATGTGAAAATAAATGATGTATTTAAGGAAGCTATTCAAAACCATTCTTTCTAAAAAGAAACACAGCTGAAGGGTTTCAAATTGGGAGTGCAATCTTGTATCCAGTAAAAAGCACCTGCCCCATCCCCACTCCTGTCTGACACCCCATATAGGCCCTACTCACAAAAAGTCACTCTAGACAAAACTTCCTGCACAACAGGGCCTTGGACCTTCAGGGGAGGGCAGTTCACACATTCAAAAAACTACAATGCAATGGCACAACCGGAGTCTCTGGCTTTTTTCTTGCTATTGCAGTAATAGCCAACACATTGCTCACCAAGTCCAGCGAGTCCAACAACTGTGATTGCTTGCTTAACAGAAACATGTATTCGTCATTTTGTTCCTTGGGTTTTTTGCCAGGACTCTGCTTGCAAGGCAACAGGTTGTACCACAGAGTACAGGTCTCATCAGAAAGTGATAAATCTGCCAGGCTGATCTGAGTCCCAGCCTGCACAAAATAAGAAAAGGGAGGAGAATTATTTAAATTCGTTCTGTTTCCCTACAAAACATTCTACTGTACTTATCATGCAAAACAGGCATCAAAAATTTGACATGAACCTGAATTCCCTTTTTAACTGTACAGTTTTCTATTTCCCTCCACTTCCAGTTAAAATAGACAAAAAGAAGTACATGGAAAAGTCTTTCATATTGTCCGTTCTGCCATCTCTTATTTCAGTCTGCAGAATTTCTCCCCACATACACACCCCACCCCATACCACAGTATTGCACACACCTGCTCTAGTGCATTCAGCAATGAAAACATGTGCAGCACCAGCTTGTGGGGCAGCAAGTGTCACATGATTTTTCAGCTGTCCCACCACAAAAATCATCCATATGGCAAATAATGGATGACCTTGCTTGCTCTAACCAGGGAAGAAGGAGATGAAAAGCCGGTAAAAGAGATTAAGAAACCCTTTCATTTGGACAAGCGCTGACATCCACTGAGTTGGTACTCTGGGAAAACTTCTGAAGTACTCATGTTTAGGCTGTGCCTTGGAGATTAAAATCCTCTGTACTTTGGAAAAGTGTGTTATCTCCACAGCTACTGGGCTGTACACATAGCTCTTGCCAAGACTCTGGTCGTGTTGTCCAGGGCTTTCTGCTAGGGGTGGTGCTCCCAACCCTTTCATTTGATCTTGAGAATAACCCTTGTCTTTGTTGGAGTTTTTTGTTATTGTTGAGTCCTTTCTTCACCTTCATATCCTGCCTGATGTTGCATTTTTGTTCTGTTGCCCTTCCCTTTCCTCAAGGGAAAACTCCTACACACTGAAAAAGGCCAACACATTCCCGAGGAATTAAGTTAACTTCTACATTCTGAAAGTGAGGCTGTTTCACAGTAGTTGGAGCTGATGAAACCCAGCAGATTCCAGCATCTCTTCAGCGTATTGTAACTGAAAAAATCTCATGATGCTACTAAAATCCCTCTCATGGAGAAAAACTAGACTTGAGTTGTACCAGACCATGCAAAAGCAATTTGAAAGTAAATGAAGCATCACTGATTCGGTGATGACTACGATTAACAACAAAATTTAAAGTGACAGCTTCCAATGGGCTGATCTATAAATGTCATGCTTTTTTATTTCAACAAATCATAAAGACCAAAAAGGTGTCCATCATATAATCTAAAATAACATCCAAAATGTAATTTAGTTTGTTCTTTGTGACAAGTTGTGATAATGAGGGTTTGCTCTTTTTTTTTTTTTCCTATTGTGGCTCTTCTTCAGCTTTTACTTTAAAACCTAGCATTAAAGTAATGTTGCATTGAAGTTTATAGGGGTTTTATGTATAAAATGGCAAAGATGGAATATCAATCTGTAATTAAAGGGTTAAGGTAATGTTAGAATTATCACAACACCTTCCATCCAGGATTAGATTCTGTATCAGGAGCTTCAGAGAAAGGCAGTATTCTAGGTACTATAGCAACAACTAAGTTATGCTTCAGACTTTGTCTCCAAGTGCTGTGGAATTTTAGCAGCCTTGACCATCAAAATAAGAGGACACTATAAACAAATGCATGCCAAAAAAGCACCAGAAATAAAACCGCATACCAAGCATTCTTCCCGATGACTTCTACTGACAGCACACACATTTACTCTCAGTGTCTTCTGTAGCAGTGTTACTTGAGAAATGGCTGCTCTGAATATCTCATTGAATAAAATGGTTTCCATGGCAGGATGAACTTTAGTGCGGAACAGACAGCTGGTATCAGTGGAGGATGGAAGGACTGCTACTCTAATATACCTGCCGGAAACAAAAAAAATCTTTACCTCTGTTTAAACTGGCACTTGCTGCTGATGCATGAGAGAAGTTCACCCCATCAACTTAAGGACTGCATAGCAGCAAAACAGAACAGTAACTTATCAGTGGAATGGAAAAGAGGTGACAAAGATGAGTAACTCCTCAATGTGACTGTGCTTGTCCACTTGCAAATTTATTAAATTACCCCTTTCCTTTAAAAGCTCACTTAAAAGGCAAATACTGCTTTAAATACCATTTTACATCAAAAAGACACATAAATGTAAAAAGACAACATTCTGAGCTGAAAGGATGCCAAAGTATCAAAAGAATGTTTTAGTAACTACAGCATAGCTGTTTTGCACTCACAAAGCAAGAACGTTTAGAAGCACCAGATCAGACACCATTTTAAAATCCTTTTTATTCCAGTTTAGTGGAATGTGCAAATTTCCTAATAACTTCTTTTTCTTGCAGCATTGCAGGAATATGCAAAAACAGCATTGCTGGAATATGCAAAAGCTAAATACTACAACAGTTTGAGAAGTTTTGTACATATCTCAGTGCTCTTAAGCCATAAATCAACAGATTCCTTTAGAAAATTTTTAGAATTTATTATTATACTCTTATATTTCAACACTACTCGGTGATTGACTTACACCTTAGAGCCAAGGGGGACAGAAAACGGTGAAAGGTTTCTAAGCCGTACAATGATTATCACAAAACTTGAATTGCCGTGATCATATCTGTTAAAGAAAGGACAACATGAGGGAAGTTTACTATTCACATTCATGGATCAACAGAAATATTCCCTTTGCTGGTCACTCACCTGAGTCCTAGTTGTACCTGAGCAGCCTCTAGAGTTGTTGCATCATCTTCACTATATACAATGTCCTCAGCTTCATTTGGTCTAGGAAAGCCAGGCAAATACTCACATTTAGGAAAATTACAGTTAGCTTTCAGCAATTACTAAGATATGCATACACAGAACATATATCCATTCCCCTAAACATGCTGATTTAATTACAGCATGCACTCCAGATAAGAATTTCAGAGCCTACACAACAGCAGTGCTTGTTTTAGGGACAGTTGCTGCTGGAATAGTTTGAGAACTGCAGCACTGACTCAGAAAGGCCTTAGGCTGATTACTGAAATTTACAGGCAATACTATATAAACTAGTATGAAGAATCCTATAGGAGTTGTCTGGTCAAAAAATAACAGCAAATATGTTTCTTATGTCCTGACCACCGCCGTGAACATTAAGCCTCAACCTGGATTACTTTAATACCAACATCACAACAGAGCTTTTTCTTGTCTTTTCTATAACCCCTTTTTAAAAATAAAAACATTTCAAAAAATTGCTACGCAATCTTAAAAATCCTTAACAAAACCAAAAGTAAAAACAGTAACTCTGAGTATTGTCAATAGAGTCACACAGCAGAACCTGCATAGTTTAAATCAAGCTTTTCTCTTCGGAACACTTCTAGTAAGAAAAAACCCTCCAAGATTATAAAGAAGTATATTAATGCTATTCAACCAAGTTATACAAGCACAAAAAATAACACAAATCAAACTTCATTGTTTGGCAAATATGCCTTCCTTTCCATCCAAAAGTACAAATTATTTCTAAAAAAGGCAGGGCTGATTAACAACTTCTGGTGGTACTGTGTAACTGATCATAGGTATATTTAAATTTTTGGTGGAAAAACTTGCATGATTTCTCAAACCTACTGTTTCATAGAAGCTTCATATACACCACTATCTCCAGCTACAGACTCATCAGACACAGCAGCAGATACACAAGCTGTTTTCTCCTCAAGCAGATGACCAGCTGTTCTTCTTGGTAAATCACCACCTACAAAAAGGAAAAAGAATCAAAATTAGTCCAAGAGATTAATAGTCAGAAAGAGAGATGAGCATAGCTTAGAATGTTGTCAAGTTGAAAGTAGTGACCCTTAACTGAGTATCACAGAGTAGTTTTGTTCCATATCATTAAACATTCTGAGACTGTACTGCTGTTACCACATATTCTGGCTACAGATATAACCAGACTGATGAACTTGAAAATGTGCTATTATTCCTTCCCAGAGACACAGACTCCTATGATCACCCTTATGCGTTGAGCTAGTTATTATCCTTCATTATCAACCCTCATTATCCTGTTCTTTACACCAGTATTTGCCATGTTCACATTCAGTGCTCTGGTAACACTGCAGCTACATGCCAAGTGCTTGCCTACTGTTTATTAAATATTCAAAAGTTAGACAGACACCCTCTCCCCAGTGATAAAACTGCTAGAAATAAAATCCTCTGAGGTTTACTATCATCAAAAACTTTCTATGCTACAGCCTCTCAGTGACTACTTAGCTTTAATCTTCAACTTGCATTCATATGCGAGTGTCATGCTGTGAAGCCACATTCTGCAGCACAGTAAGCTGAGGGCCTGTGCAGTCCTTTTATCTGCCAAGGGGTGAGGATATTGGCATGCATTATCATCCCCATCTGAATCATGACTTTACATCCTGTTAAGATGTTAAAATTTAAGGCTCTAGATTAGATGATTGATTGCTGCATTTGTGCTTTTATTTATGGCAGTAGGAATGCTTTTTCCTTGATGATGAAGTGCTCTTTCCCTTCCCCCTCACCATGTGAGGGGTGAAGGTGATGACATGATTTATTGATTACCCTTAGGAATTACCACGGCAGCCTGAATTGACTTTGACAATGACAGAGACTGACTGTGGAAGAACTACAAGATATTCCAACTTGGTTTCTGACAGCAGGGACATGTGCAGAGGAGCAAATATCTCTATGGTTCACCTGTACAGGAAAGTCAGAGACAGCCAGAGAAGCAGGTGAACACTGCATCTAGAGAGCCAGTGCAGATTACATGACAGTAGGAGCTGAACCACCCTCGAGTCTTTGTCTATGCCCAAGTTAAGATTCAGCAGTATTCACATCTGTAGTCCTGTAAAAACCTAAGCGTGCAGGCTGAAATTTTCTATGCACGTTTAGTGCCTCTGGCTGAGTTTGTTCAAATCTTCTCATTCAGCATCACAGCAGTTTCAAGAATGAAATTGGAGTAGAAACACTGAACCAACCCCAGGTCTGTGTCTCACTTAATGTACTGAAGTCTCACCATGAGGCCCATTTTATTGTGGAAACCAGAGGTACTGAAGTGTAATTAATTAATACCTGGCTATTCAAAATTCAAATACTTGTTTTGGCAGCCTTAATACAGGTTTAAAGACAATTTGTATTATGCATATGACGCTACATGAGGAAGTACCAGTATGAAGAATCACAGAATGAATTTACATTTTAAAACCATAATTACTTTTACAGACTTAAAAGGCAACCTGACAATATCCAGAATAAGAGGTCCTCAAAAAGTTTAAAAATGTTAGACAACCACACAATGACTTTGAAAATAATGATCTATAGAAATAAATAATAATTAAAAAAATCTGATTCCACATAGCCCAAAGTGTGCCCAAATTCTAAGCCATTTTGAATTCAATTCTCAGACTAGGTGAGTTGCAGCCAGATTGCAAGGACAGACTGAAAATTGTTGTTAATTTGGGAAGGATATGCTGCTGAAATGCAGGCAGGAAAATTAATTATTGTTTCAATCTTTTATAATATGGCTCTAAAGTAAAGTAACTACTGTGCTACACTATCCTGAAAAGACAAAGGACAAAAAGACCTCCTCCCCCCACATTCCCCTTCCACGCTTTTTCGTTTTGCATTTCACAGGTTCAGACCATTAGGACATCAGTCAATTTCATGTTTTCTTTCTGCACAGTGAAACAGAGTGGGGCCTCCCAGCTTCTACTAAACACACCACACCTTCCTCTTCTGGCGCCATGTTGCTCTGGCCAACACTGAAATTACTACAGTACTGCAGTAAGCTAATCTAATTAAACAACAGATGTTACAACAATTCTTTAAGAGAATTAAAAAAATAAAAGCCAATTTCTCATTAAAATATATAACTCTATGAATATGTCCAATTTATTAAAAATTGGAAAACTCCAAGCATAAAGGTTCAAACTTGGCAACAAACTTGGACAATGCTCAAGAGCTAGGCTGTATTTATTCTAAAACACCAAACTCCTTAGTTGGCTGCTTCTGTACCAGCTCAGAAACAGTTGGAAATGCCAGGTACTGACCAGGTTTCAAATAGGGCTGCCAGTGCTCAGCACTACTGGAAATCTATCTCACCCAGTTCTTCCTTGAGAAAACAGAGCCATTGTGTAACATAAACATGAATGGTTTGCAACATACTTGAAGACAATGACACAGAATGACACTAGAAAAGAATAAATGTGCAGAGAGAGCACAACATACTGTCAGCCCTAACAAAAGGCAGCAAAGCGCGCACTCTAAGACTGAGGATAAGCCATCAATTCTTGACAGCTGGGATTTTTGAAATTCTGGCTCTGCCAAAGGTTTTGACAATATAAGATGATTAAGTATGTTGCATGGCTTTTGCTGCAGACCAGAAGTGGAATTCATCACACTTAATTCAGCCCCCTCAAAGTTAAAGGTAACTAGTAACTAAGGATACCTTGATAACTCACAGTCATTCATCTGTTCTTCCTTAAAGGGAAGTATGCTTTTAGGACAAGATGTCTCATTCTTTCGGAAGCTACCCACAGACTGCAGGGGGAGTCTAGACTAGCTTAAGAGCTCTGTTCTAACTTGGATAAAAAGCTAAAAGCTGTGAAATCCATGTTAAAAGGGGAAACTCTCACTGTAACTTACATGGCATGTAGTCACCTGTCTCAATTCAAAATGAACTGCAGATCTTTCAGTGACAGCAGGCTCAAATAATTAGATACAAATAACACATAATTGTCAGTCCAGAAATCTCTTTTACTGAGGATGTCAGTTTGTAACTTATTCTTCAATGAGAAACAAAGTATCTGATTTCAAGTTATCAAAAAACCAGCAGAGGGTATTTGCTCTATATCCATACGTCCTGATAAAACCTAGGAACACCATGCATCCTCCATGCTTTCAAAGTCCAGCTTCAGTTTTTTGCGTTATTCTTTTCGTGACAGATTGCAATACGTGAACTTTCTAAAATAGCTATTGAGAAATGTGGATGGAATCAGGGTGATTGCAGTTCTCTGCAGCCAAAACTAGAAGTTAGGTAATGTCCTTCAGAACTACTGGCTGCCCACCATGGCAAATGCATGCTGATACTCTTCAGTTACACAAGGTACCTCCTCATTTCAAAAGCCAGCTGTCAATTTTCATGCTACATATACATTTGACATTAGATTTTTTTTTTTTAAAATTACCTGAACTTCCTTCATGTAGAGATGGCAGAGACTGCCTAACATTTAGATCTTTATCATCTGTACGAATCTGAGATCCTGCTCTGGCTTCAGAGTCCAATAATATTTGGTTCTCGCAGAAGCTAATGCCTGCAAAATCACCTGAAAGGTCAGAGTCTTCGAAGTCCGTAGTGAGGTGATGCAGAGGGGAGTTTTGAGCTGACACTGAAAATGCAGCTTCTAAAACCAAAGGGGAGCCTGGTGGGGACAAGGAGGAGAGTGAGGATCTGGAAGACAGTGATGTCACAGATTTGGGAGGTTCAGTCAATTTGGGATGGTCTGCAGCTGAAGGAGAGTCACTGTAACCCAGTCTCCCATGGGAACTGACCACTTCATTTTCATGAATAGTAGTGATAGGCCCCGAAGGAATGTAACCAGTTTTTTCTTGCAATATGAAATCAAGTTTGTACTGATAGTCCAAATCTGTAATTTGATCGCCTTGGTTATAGTAGAGATCTGTGGAGCTGAGTGAGTTTAGCGACCCTCTGCTCGACGTGTTCAGAGATCCCCGGCTGGATGCCAGGGATCCCAAACTGCTCCCTGAAGACACAGATAACGTGCTAGCTGAGAGGCTGCAAAGAAAGCACAAACACATACTGATGTTACTAAACTAAACCAGCACAAAACAGAACAAAGAGAGGGAAGCTTGACTGAAACTGCCCTGTAACAGATTACAACCAAAAGCTGCTTGGGGCATTATGTTTTTTAAGCACCCATACCTGGCCTAGCTCAGTGTGCCTAACCTGCACACTACTACCAGGACAATTTACCCAGTGTAGGGGCAGCTGCCTAAACCCCTTTTCTTCTGGAGAAGGCTGCAGATTTGACAGACTGCTCTGGTAATAACAGCAGCCTTCTCAGCTGTTAAATCCCATCAGAAACCTGCTCCACTCTAATGTGGGTGCTCATGTGGTCAATGTGACAGCACAGGGATCCCCAAGATGGAGCTTGTGGCAGCACAGGAGTGTTGCCCCCTCAAGAGCAATTCATGCAGCCTACCCTTTGCCCAAGCACCTGGGAAAGATGCCAGATAGAAGACAACTTATAGCAGAGCTGCTTCCCATCTGTGTGACAACACACACTCCACATGCACAGTAAATCCAGCTATATAAATTATGGCAAAGGATGTAACATGCAATCTTGTCCTGTTAATAGTAGGAGATAAGGAGTCCTGCCAGGCCAGAGAAATCAAGTGTCGCTGCCTCAGTTCTGGAGGACTGCTGGGAAGAAATGTCAGGAAAAATAATTCAAGCAGGCCCTTCTGAACACTGAAAAGTTGTTTACTGAACAATAACAGCACTATCAACTTAGAAAATTTACTGAAATTATAAAAGTACACCAGGTTTGCATGGTGGCGAAATGCTTGAGGCTATTACACTAGCATTTTCTTACTTAAATAAATTTTGCTGAGCTTTCAGCTAAGAGAAAAACCTAAGAATGAAGTTGAGACATCCAGGTCCACTACAAAACAGGCTTTACATTATGCAGTACAGTCTCACCTCCTAAGCTGTGAATGCAAATAGGTAGTTAACTTTGTAGTTTCTTCGAGTTTCTGTACCAACTCTTTTCTTCTCTCCTCCAATTTTAATCTGCAAAAAGATGTACATATTAGTTCAGGAAAGCATTACAGAATAGGCTAGAACATTTTATAGATAAAAAAGAAACATAGTGAAGAACCCTTGTTTTCTTATCAGGTTGCCAGTGACTAAAATCCAAAATACCGTGTTAGCTCTCGGTCTGATCATAAAACCCCAACTGCTTCAGCAGAGTGACTTTACGTGCAGAATACCAAGCACTGTAACAAACCTGCTGAGTGTACAAGCAAGCACAGGGCTGGGACATTCACACTGTACCAAGGGGAACATGCACCCAATAAAAGAGTAACAGATGAGCACTGGGAAAATAGTGGCAACTTCAGGATAATAAGATCTGCACTCATACAGTTTTTAAAAGCCATGCTGCAGACTGCCTCCTCCCTTAATATAGTTCCAGGAAAGAAAACAACCAACAAAACCAGGAAAAAAACACCAAAACAAACCAACCAACCAACCAACAAACCAAAAGAACACTAATACCAGTAATACCAGTATTAGTTTTGATATTTTGAAGTTTAAAATCAAAGCACTTTCTTTAATTTCAGAATCTTTATATAGAGATAAAGCACATCAAATCAAAGCAGCATTCAATGCAGGGTTCTGAAATTATAGACCATATTTAAGAGTCCTTGGTAAAGATTTCTGCATTCCCAACAGCTTTGTCAGCACCTCAGAGCCACATAGCATTATAATGCTCATCAAGTTCACCTTTATGAGAAAGCAGGATTTATTGTCTCCTGCTTTGTTATCTAGTGCAGCTCTAAAGCCACAAAAGGGGGAGCTCTCCTATTCCTCTTGGCTAGTAGAAATGATTCACTAACCTTTAGAGTGATTTTTTTTCCCCTCTTATAATTCCCTTTTATCACTCCATTTACACTAAATAAATTGCTTTCTCTCAGTGGATTCAGCTAAAATCCTCCTGTAGTTGTGGATTACTATATTCTCCTCTAGGCCTTGCTCAGACAACTTATACACGGCATAAGTTCTCAAGCAAATAATCTGAGAAACAAGAAACATCAACCATTGCCTTCTTATACAAAGTGAATTAACTAAATTAGATACTCAAGAGTGCCCAGAATTCACTCCCTTTGAATGTCAGATACCAGTAAAAAGACATTAAGTCCCTGATTCAGCAAAGCATGAAAAGCACTTGCTTACACCCATGCTTATTCAGCGAGCAAATCTGGGTTATGCAAAGGTGAATAAGTTACCCCGAGGTCAGCCAGGGTGTGACTTCCACTCCACTGCCCACGCCACATGTGCTCTCACACTGCAGTGATGTGTTCATCTGCCAATACCTGCTACGGCTGTCAAAAGCATACACAGAATTTCATTCTTCGCTCAGGAAGACATACACATAGGTTTCCACACCGAGAATTATGTTCATCTATAGTATCAGACACACTTTCCTATCATTTTACTATCATTTATCGATGCCTTCTGTCTTATTTTAAAGCCTAATCTATCCTGCTTTTCCCAAGCAATAGTGCTCTTCACTAGCTCTCTTGTGGCTTTTCAGTAGTGAACTATCATTTTTTTCTGAAGGAAGAGGCACAGAAATAGCTTTGTGTTCAACTACTAATGGTAGAAGACCAGAAAGAAAGGTTTAGGAACTTCTCTGACTGAAGTCCTCAAAAGACACACCTACAGCCTCAAGAGAGACACTATAGCAACTGAATTTGTGCTATTCAACTAAAAGGTTTCATTGTTTTTTGTCCCAAAAGCACAATCAACAATTTGTGTTCCTTTACTATCATAAGAAGGTTGATAAATATAATTTATCCCTTATAATTTAGCACCTGAAAAAAATTCTTTCCTGGAATTAATTTTATCTACTAGTAATTAAATACAAGTGTTAATACCTGCAGGCTAATGTCAGAAAGATGTTAGTCAAAAATAACAAACACAAGCCAGGTGATGAAATCACCTGTGGAAGTTCAAAGAAATGCAAGAAATAATTTCATTATCTCACAAAAAATTGTGATTCAGGGAAAGTTTTTCCATTCTACATCAGGCCAAATGGAAAAAAAGACCAACAACTCCACCTCCAAACTTTCAGACAATGAAGCTTCCCTCTTTACAGCACAAGCAGGAACTTTAATATCCAAAAAACCCTGTGTAAACACCTAAACAACCATTGTGTCATCTATTCTGACACGGGCCTCTCTTGGTCTCTCCTGTTTGCACCCTTCTATTTAAATTAACCTATTACTCATTGCAGGAGGGACTTCAGTGTTAGTGAGACATCTTTCTCTTTTGATCTTAAATTGTAACATCGCTGAGAGGGGCAGAGAATCTTTAAAGAAAATACATAAAAAAATAAAGTGCACATACCAAACCGTTCAGTGCAAACTTAGGTGGACATGTTCATTTGTGACAGGCACAAGAGCAAGTGCCAGTTTTGCAGGCAACAGCACAATCAAGCACTTAAATCATGGACCTGGTCAAATGGCTGTGTTTACTTGGGAGATACTGCCAAGGATTAAAGCAGTAATGGAATCTCCCCGGCAGGAGCTCAGAGGCAAGAAAGTAGCAAGTAGTTCTCAACAGTTCCACAATCCGGTTATTTCTACACAGTTGCTTTAAGCCTTCTTAAAGCAGTCAGAGTATGCCCTGTCTCTGCCTTTTTGAAGTTGATATGTTATGATCTACGCCCTCCTTCTGTAAATTGAATCCACGTACATCTACTAGTGGCAATTTCAGCATCCTGCTCCAAAATAACCCAGGGCTATGCTATAATGTTTTTGTTTTAAGTCAGAGCACGTCTCCTGTTTCTTTCTCCTTTAGAAATAAAAAAACCCCAAACCACTAAGCCAAACGAAAGAACCCTCATTGCATTAAGGTCTGGCACAATCCACAGCTTCATATGCTGCTGCTTCATTACCAGTACCTGTGCAAACACTGCAAACTGAAGGCATTCATGAAACCTCATGGAAGAAAATGGTAATGCAACAATAGTACAATATTTTGAAGATGACATGGCTCCTCCACTGATCATGGAGAAGAGACTCATACTCACCTCCAAAAAACAAAATGCTGCTGATTGATCTGATAAAATTAAATGTATTTTTTTTAAATTAGCATTTCAGAAAAAGTTCCATCATCTGAATCCGTCTGAAAATGAAGATTTACTTTATGTTTATAGTAGACAAACCAGAAATAATCCTCAAAATAGCCTGGTGTGAAAGAGTTTACTTGCTCTGAAGTCACCAAAGGAGACAGTTTTAATATAAACAGTTGAAGCTAGAAATTCGCTGGGGATTCACTGGAATAACAAAAAAGCAAACCAGAAGCCACCATAAGTGCTACCTCAACCACCAGTGCATAACATATCTTACATTAACCTCAGGAAAAAAAGCCCAAACACTCCACATTTTCAGGATTAAAAATCAAAGGAAAAAAGTTTGAGGAAAAGAGAGGGGGAAAAAAGGAAGCTCGATCAACTCCTTCTGTCATATACACGGAAAATTCATTTCTTCTTGACAATGGGGGACAATTTTACTTGCCCTTGGTACTCCAAGTTTGGCATCTGACACGTATGGGAAAACAGTCAGGTGCAGAACTTTCTCTGGCACTAAAGCAAATCCAAATCACAAGATTCAGACACTAGCTACCTATTTATAGCTTGAGTCAAGCTTGAGTCAATAGCTATACAACAGCATATTATCAAAATCTTAGATTCAAATTACTTATTTGTGAATGTGATTTTATTATTGACCGCTTATCCTCCATTTATTAATGGCAAAGAGCAACAGATCCATGGTACTTTAGGTCCTACTAGCACAGACAGGTAGCTTCTCCTCGAAAAATATCATTCCCTTCTTCTAAAACATATTTGTATTAATAATATAATGTAGTTTAAACTATTATAAAGTGTACAAATGTTGAAAAAAATCTTGCCTCATACACACATTTGTACTTTGTAAACAAAAAAACTTCCTTGTTACTCAGCTACAATGTAGGACTCAGCCTCTAATGCTATAACAGGAATTTTGCCATACAGCACATTGGAGCAGGTGCTTCCTAGTAGAGGGAAGTAAGAAAGCCACACAATGCTGATTGCATTACTTCAGTAAGGCACACTATACTGATACACACAATGACATTTTGTGTTTATTACATTTTATGTGGGCTAGAGGTGCCCCTAAATTTATTTCCACTTAGAGCTGATGAAAAGTCCATTTGTGACAGTCAGCTTTGATTTTCTCAAACTCTGAATATGGCTAAAAACAATTTATTGTGAGAGTAGCTACACTTACTAGTTAGGTAGCTGCAAGTTAGGAAAGTTTTGCAGCAATTATGCTTCTCATCTGAACTTTTTGGGTTTTTCCCCCTTTTGATTGCATTTTTTTGTGTAATGAAACTCACAATGAAAGGCTTCAGATGTTGTAACAATCAAGATAATCTTTGTAACCTGAGTTCAAACAGTTTACAGCTACTATCAGAAACGAGTGAATGATGTATTGCCTTCCCACTGGTATGTTGACATTCCTCAGTTATTTAACATCTGTCACAGGCATTTTCATGCTGGTAACAAACACAGAGCAACTGATACTGCAGAGCACATACAGGGCGTTCACATTCTCTCACAGCACTGAAGACTTCTTTGTGTTTCTGCCCATTGGGCTAAGAACAGATTTAATTAAGATCTACATAGAACAGTCACTGAAGGAAAACAGCCCTCATGGCATAGTTCAGGGTCTGCAATGAGTACAAAGGTTAGATTGCAGAAAGCAGCATTTAATATTAGCAAAAGGCAACCCCTTACCTTTCAGCAAGTGCTTGACTAGGTGTGCTTTTCACAGATATCAGCTCTTCCTCAAGTCTCTTCCTTTCTGCTTCTAGCTGCTCTAGCTCATCTTGAGTACGTTTGCGTGGTGTAATAAACTGGAGCTCCTTTAAAAGCTCTTCTTTTTCATTGATTAACATCAGTTTTTCCTTTTCCACATCCAGTGCTCCAGGCCAGGCTTCACTATCTAGCTTAGAGAGTTCAATCTTCAAATTAGCCATGCTAAAATAAAACAAAGCAGATTTACCTGAGTCTAGCACAGCACACAAGGTCCAGGAAAGAGAGAAGTGATACAGTACTTTGAAAGATATCAGGACATAACAACATTTTATACTCAAGGCCCTACTTTTAGTTTTGCTTCACAAGAATGCAGACCATGCCAGAGAATCAGGCCACATATCGAGGCCAGCAGCAATATGCATATGCATTAAAAATTAGTTGCTCCTATTCCAGTTCAAGTAGAAGTCACAATGTTATTAAAAGCTTTATTGAAAGCAATCTGTCTGGTAACATAGCAGTGGCACCATGCTTTACTCATTCATGAGTATGATGGATTTCTCCTACGCTGTGGGAGGCTGACGGCTCCTCAGAAACAGACACGACCATGGTGAAAGAATGTGCACCACAGCAAGGTGCTCACTTCAGCAAATCTTAAGACAAAAGCATTGCTCTTCTATGCAATTAAAGAAAAAGCCAATACGACAGCAGCTACCTAAGGAGAAAAGAGATGAACTCAACAGTCTGAGTTTGTGCAAATGCTATTCCCATTGCTGTAGGGGAGGATCAAGACCACCAAAGCCCATGAAGCCCTCTACCCATTTCCAGAAAGGTCTGGAAGGACAGATTGCTTATGATAACCAATTTGCATAGAAAGCAAGAAACATAGCTCCAGGGCAAGGAAAGCTTGTTTATACTAGTAGGTCAGAGACTAACATCCCAATTTCCATGCCGTGTGTATAATTTACTAGTAAAAGTGTCTAAGTTTTTGCAGACTCTGACTTTTGTCATTCCTTTTTGACCATGGGCATCTATGAATCTTGGGTGCTCCTTTCCCCTTAAGGGTGGGATGTCACAACAGGCCAAAAAGGAATACTAGCCAGATGTTCACCACATCAGGATGGGATTGTCAGCATGCTGTATCAGAGCCTTTTGAATAACAATTGCAACCGAATTCAGCATAGTTATTCCACCTCTTCAAGACATTCTGCTGGCTAAGTAACATCAAATCTGCAATGCACGAAATTATCTGATAATTTTCAAGTACAGAAGTTCACTTACAACATCCTCTCTTCATCTTAGCTATTTTACCACAAAATAATTGAGAATTTGCACATATAGTATTTCAGAAAAGATGGTCAACACATTAAATTACAGTGATGGTTACAGTGGCCACAACACTTGGGGGAGTGGTATAATTAGGTACTGAACTTTATCTGCAAACTGGTATGTATCTTCATTGTTCCAAGTTACATACACTGAAATTTCAACCCATGTTCTTGCCTAAGTAATTTGTGAGAAAGAAAGATCCTGTGCCGCAGTACTCCATACTCTGAGCACTGTACTGTTTCTCCTTTTTTCTCTTTTCCCCACGCCCCCCAAGATAGAAGTGGCGAACTGACTTACTTCAAGGAAGTTTTTGTTCCTACAAAAGAAAGATAAAATGCAATGCTAGGACTTCTTGGTATCAAGACACAGTCAAAACTGAAGGTGATCAGATTTTGGATCAATAATGCCTGAGAAACAATGCCACCTACCTGCATCTAAATGATCACATGACAATTAACATTATGTACATGATGATTCTGAGCCAAAATCATACAAGTTCCATATTGAACAAGCACAATAGCCTTGGTGTTCTTTGATTAATGCATTGATTATACAATAAGGTTTTATGATCCATGATGAGGATATAAAGGGTTACTATTGTTACTGGTAAGGATGGTAACTACTACTCTGTATGAGGAAGTATACATTTGAAATTACGGGAAAAAAAAAAAGGTTGTGCAGGCTCCTGCCTTTAAAATTTAAAACCAGCTATGTAGCTACTTGGTACTTATAAGTTGAAAGTTTATTTTTGTAGTTTTCTAAGTGATCATGCCACAGTTTCCGACTGAAATAATATTTAAATCTCAGATTAAATGGCATTTTAAGCACAGTTTTCATCTGGGGAGAAATGCTATTTTTTAAATTTTGTTGCCTTGTTTAGTTCTTCATAGTAAAAAAACCCAAAACCTTGGGTGTGGAATAGTGCTTAGATTTCTATTTCCCTTAAATTACAAAGAATCTCCACAACAAAAACAAAAAGCCTTCTGAATAGCTGACAATTAATTTGGCAACAAGTATTAGAAAATAATACCACACAAGAGCGCTATCCCCATAGTAAATCTTGCCCCAGTACTATGCAGCACTTCTGGTGCGCCAGAAGATGTCATTCAAACCCTGGATGTTCTGCTTTCTGATGCCCATTTTTCAGTGCTGTGGCAATTCATCAAGATGGCACCACTTTCACGGGCAAACACCACAGAGTTTTATTTGAAAGGCATTCCACATTCATCAGTGGAGCAGTTCCTGACTTCTTTTCTCCTCATGTTAAACTAATGAAAAAAAAGCGAACCCACAGTGATAACAAGTTTTTAAATTATCTAAAGTCCCAGGGGAAAAAAGAAATAATTAAGCCTACTAAATCTGCACTGGAAGTCTGAAGTAACTCTAAAACTGACGAGCCTTCAGTGGTACAGTAAAGTGAAATTATGATCCTGAAGAAGGATATAATGGACATAAATAACCCGACTGCTTTCCTTAGAAAGCCAGCTCACTCTATTCCCTTAATCCTGGAACTGCCAGTAATTTGTCACTGCTTTAATTTTGTTTCTTAACGCACGCAGCTTAGCACTGAGGAACAGCTGCAGCATTCCCGAACGCGGTGCTGCCCGCTGGATGTCGCTGCCAGCACGGCCTTGGAGCCGCGGGCACCGGGAACGTCCCAGCCCCGTGGGCACCGGGAACATCCCGGCCCCGTGGGCACCGGGCACCTCCCGGCGCCGCGCTGCGGCCGCACGCTCCCACCGACCCCGTTACCTTCGCTTGGCCTCTTCGTACTGCAGGCTGAGTCTGACCCTCTCCGCTAAACTCGATCTACTTCTCGCTCCAATCTGTTGAGGCGAAAAACCAACCAACCAAAGTAGCCTCGTTACTGTGCAAAGCTTTTAAACGAACCAACAAAACTTAGGCAGAAGCTAGGAAAATTACAATTTAAAGAAAAATAAAACTACCCCCCCCCATGCCTGCAGCCAGCCCCAAACTTGCTGTTAAATGCCTAGTTAACATCTCATCTACTCAGATGTTTAAAACGGTGCTGTTTTCTTCTGAGCCACTTCATACATTTTTAACTACTGTACTACCAATTGCCCATATTCCATCACCATAAAGCCACAGCATTTGCAAAGAATTCTTGCAGCGACTGCACCGAAAATTCTGATCTCCTACTATGGATTCTGTTGAACTCAGAATTTAGAGCTGTGTCAGTGCATTTCAAAGTTAGACTTTAATAAATTTGTTACAAAACACAGACAAGCTCTTTGTCTGGAAAACCTTGTAAACTCTCCTACAAACTTAGCTTGCAGAACTTTAAAGAAGGTATCAAAATTCAACAGCCTTCTGCGTATGTAAAATATACCATCAGTGAAACAAGGTTTTACTAAATCACTGAACAAGTAGTTCCACAAACAGTTTTTCAGCTGTGTGAAATGAAATTGTGCATTTAAATGCTGAGATCTTTCTTCCTGAAAATTAAAAAATAATTTTCATCCTCGTATTTGACTAGGTCTGTAAAGTGAAACATATCCTATAGACAGATCAAAAGAAATGCTATCCACTTCTCCCGGTCTTTACTACACTGGAACTATTTCACTAAATCAGATTGTCATAAATGCTTCATGACAAATGTATGAAGTCCATCTGAATCTTGATTTAAAATTCGGGGGCAAAAAATCACAAAAGTAATTCTAGTGTGAGTGATTCTAAGTAATTCTGTGGAACAAGTATACATATATATACTATCTGCAACAGCAAACAGCCATTTGATTCCAATTCCATTTACTGCAGCATTCTGCTTCAATTTCTCTTTAAACTGGACAAAATGGATAAAAGCTCACCTCACCAGAAATGTCCGTCTGAGACCCTGTATCCAGAGTTTGTCTAGGAAAACACAGCTGGGAGTTTACAGAGCTGGAACTCAAGTCTGGTTCAGATGTTTCAGTGGTTTGGTCAATATTGAATTTTTCCCTCAGCTTTGCAAGACTCTGTCCAGGAAACAGAGAAGGAAGTGGCATTAAAGTTCCTTTGCACTTTACCATGTTTATACCAGTTTATCTCCAAAAGGTATTTACATAAAAGACTTCACTACAAAAAATCTGGGTTTGTTTCATATTAAGCAACCCATACTTTTAATCAAGCCATTGGTAGGTGACACTAAGGGTGACCAACACCAGTAAAAATGTAAAAGTTGCTCATTTGGGTTTGTGTCTGTTTTGGGATTTTGTTTGTGTTTTTTAATTTGTCAACCAATTATGAATTTTGCTGATAAAAACAAAACAAAAAAAAAAAGGAAAATCGGAAATGTGCTTTCAGAAATGGAAATAGGACAATTTAGATTAGGAAAACTTTCATTGATTTACAAAATGGTCATGCATCTCAGAATATATCAATTTTGTCCACCTAATATCCTAAATTGTGCTTTAGAGGTAACATATGCATTGTACCTTACATTAAACTTCAAAAAAAAATCTATATTCTCTGACACAGAGCAGCTTTTTGAACTAGGAATGTCACAGGCTTCATTTTCTGCATCTGAAAATTTATTTTAATACTAGTTTGGCTCAAAGAATTTTGAGAATCCCTTAGAAGTATAAAATGCAAAGTATTTATAATCAGGGAAGTGAGCCATGTTAAAACAAATCCACACAAACCTTCCATTAACCAATCAAAATACCTTCATTAAATCTTGTTTTTCTCTCTCGCCTGAACTGATCGCCTTTCTGATGGACTTCAGTTCCTTCAGGATGGCTTTGGCCTCACACAGCTCATACCCGCTCTGGCCTCCAGACATTTTTTGGTCAATTCTGTAGAAAGAGAGAATATTAATAGCAGATAGAGAAAATCATACTAACATCTCTGCTGTTCTGCTTCAGGCAGAAGCAGAGTTAGAGAACAGAAGGGAAGGAGATGAGATACCATTTCCTGCAACAGACATGGAAAGGAAAAATGACATTGAAATCTCCAATCAAATGCAACTTAATCCTTGACAAAAATGTCAAGGAGCACAGAGTTACTGCTGACAATACTGTCAAAATTCCCATTCTCACCATAACTCTCTGCAGCATAAAGCAGCTTTTGGTACACCCTTCATAACAATAACTGTTCGTGCTCCTTGCAGAAGCACAATTTTTTACAAATACTATCCTTCCACCCAAACCCACACTGGGACACGGGCAGACAGGCAGGCTTCTTGGTACTAACCAGCCTTTCTGAGCAGAAACATAACCAGCACCATTCTTGTCTCAGCTTCCCTCTAGTTCACCCTAATCCTGGGCATTAACTGTCTGGAACAGCTGTTCTGCTCAGCCAGTCACCAGGCTCTCTTTATTCACAAAATCTCTGGATAATTAATACCATATATCATAGACTGGACAATTCATTAAATTCCTGAAATACCAATGATTTTAGAAACTGTAACTTGAAAATAATAAAACAATGCTCCCCTAAACTTAGAGATAAAAAGATTATTCATTTTAGCACTTCCATATTTCCTTCAAGAACTACAGTTTGTAAACACATTTTTCTGGTCTCTAGTTTAACTGAATATTTCATAGCATCATGGAAATTACTGCAGCTGTGCTTCAAAAATTAAAACCAACCAACAGCCATCTTGACAAAAATCAAGCATTTAGTAGAGAATACATTCTTTTATAATACAATTGGCTTTCTGTTTTTTATCATCATCCATCATCTTTGCTGGAAGTTAACAACCCTGTGAGTGAGGAATGAACAAATCAGAAGCGATCACAAGCATCCCCTGCAAGAACAGCAACTTGCACAAAACATCTGTAACTGCATTCTATTTTTCTTCAGGTTTTGGCCACAAAAATATCAAAGTTCTAAAGTAGTCTGCAAAGCTGTGAGCAAGTCTGTTCTCCTTTCTCTGCATTCCAGTTTTTGTACAAACTAAACTGCATTTTTGTAACGAAGTTACCTCTGTGACTTGGCAACCATTCCTATTCAAGGATATATTTGTTTCAGCTTGAAAGTTCCTCAAACTCTTTCATAGGCAGGCACTTACTGTCTGACAACTCTCAATTTTTGGTAACTTATCAGGTTGCTAAGGTCAAATAGATACAGGATACACCAACAGTCGGGATCATGAATGAACGGTTGAGTAATACACCACATGCTGTCTAGTAATATGACATGCCACATTCAAATTGCAACTGCTTTATTCTGTATATAATTAAGATAGACAAGAAGGATCTCTGATATATAAGATATTCCATCATCCTGTTTTAAATTAATGGGATTAGTACTGTTTGAAAGTGGCTGACTGAATTTTAAAAACAAACGTCCATTGTGTTTCTGTGGAATGCTGTTGACAGTTTCTGAAACATGCTTTGGATTCCTATCAAAATGGCTTGTGAGCAAGCTGCTTTAAAACAATACTTCATTGTTGAATTAATATAATAAAACCAGCATGATTGGCTAACCTTTAATCCTGGGACAGCAGCATGAGTTTTTATTACCTTAAGCTTTAGAATCAATATGTCTTTCTTCTTCTAAATTTTACTACAAATGAGATCTGATTCATGGTTAAATTTAATAAACTATCCTTGCTGGTCTTTATATATTTAAATAACAGACAAATCTTACATTTCTGTTTTAGTCAAAATGAAGGAGGATAGAGACTTAACTGGCACCTTCCTAATGTGCTGAGGATTTTCAGTTCTCAGTTGACTTCAAGCTCTTCGCACAAAACCCCCACATTTTTCATCTATTTCTATATGTCTGTAATGATGATTGGTCACCTCCTGGACCAGATTTTTTTTCTCACAGTTAAAAAAAAGTCTATATTATAGAACTGATCTATCGAAATACACAGGCAACAGCCTACAAGGTATCTTGGTTATAACTGGGAACTGAACTCCAATCTCTTAGCTCCAAACACAGATGCTCTGTCGTCTTTTGCAAGTAACTGCTCCACATTTAGTCCTCTACCTGGACTTTTCCCACCTTTTGTCCATTTTCCATATATATTCTTCAAGCTCTCCAGGACAGAGATCATTACTTATCTGACAGTATCCTGCCGAACACAGGAGGTCCTGAGGAAAAGGGTAAATGTATCCAGATAACATTACACTAACACTGCAACGTTGCTTATGTTACTGGAACTACTGTACTAAGAGCAAACAGCTCAGCATTTTACTGTGTAAAATATCCTTAATTTATGGGTACATACCACAATGTGGAAAACAGCTTGCATTAATACATTTCTCTTCCCATTAGTCAAGAAAACACACTTGTTAGCAAGGTTTCCTGTGCAGCAAGTTCTTTATGGTGACAGTTCCAGTAATGTTTAATATTTTAGGGCCTAATTTTGTAAGGCAGGAGCAGCAGGAGTTCTCAGACTGAAAAAAATTCATTCCCTAATAATCTAACTGGTCAAATACCCAGAAAGCTCACCCTATTCAGCATCAGCCCTTTGGACACCAGGCATTCCAGCAACTGGAACAAAGAAAGTCGGGTCTCTAATCCTCAAATTGTGACTAATTTCCAACCCTGCAGAGTTGTGTACCATTCATACCTCCAAGAACAGCACCTTTCTCTCTCTTTTGAGCTCATAGGTGGGGAAAGAGGAAAGAAAGACCTAAGTACCTTTTCAAAATAAAAAAAAAAATTAGATCGGACACACAAAGCAGCTTATTTTGTCCTTGAGACGCCTGACCACTGCCCTTCTTTCTGCCTCTTTGCAATACAAGCTACCCCATGAAAAAAAAAAAGAGGGGAGACAAATTTCTCATGTTAACATGTGCACAAAAGGGTTGCCATATCTACAGATTTCCCATCTCCTAACTACAACAGAGTTATTAGATTCTCCTTTTCCACCATAATAATTCTCTCAGATAAAACACATTCAATTCCATGCCAAAGAAAAGAAATCAAGTGACTGAATTAAGTCAGTTTCTACTATTTTGATTTACTCACTGTTGCAGTGTTTCAAAGCCCTGCTCCTTGTACAGCAGCTCTTGCTTCATCTGGGAGAGTTCCCTCTTCAGCTTCTTAACCTTGCATGTTAAATCAAAGCAAGAGTTAGAAAATTCCTCTTGTTAAATGATGTAACACATGGCTTTGAACAATTAAAGTGTGCTCTATATCAGATGAGAGAAAAAGAGTAAATTGCTCTACTGACACACATTAAAAAAAAAAAAAGGATCTTCTCTCTTCCTGATGTCTATGGGCAACATGCTTTAGTATTAAAGGGACACAAGCAGATTAAATTACATTCCTTATTTGTATTGATACCACACTGTGTTATTAAACCTGAGAGAACTTTAACAAGTAATTTACTTCTCACTTGTTAAGCATGCATTCCAACTGTCCTACAGGGACATGCCTGTTTACTTTTAGTCTTATTATACTTTCACTTTTTAATTCCTGGAAGCTCTTCAGTCATTTGCACTGTAAAAGACAAAATGGGCTCCTTTTTTCCCTAGGAATCATCTTATAAAGCTTTACAGACCCTGGATCCCTAAATATATAATTCACACTCATTTAATCCAAAGACAACAATCACTAAAGACATTCAAATCAAAAATATATGCATTTATTTAATAAAAATGTCTTTGGAAAAAGATATTCCCTACTTTCCCTAAATTTGCATGGTCATCTGCTTCTTAATCTTAATGTTGCTATTTCAGACATCAGCAGATATGAGAACACTACATAATATTTATGAATCAAGATTAAATTAAAAAATCTTCCATTTAATTTTTAATGTCATATTTCCCAAATGTGTGAAACAAAGTTTTAGAACCACCTAAAAATGAATATACTTGAACACAAATTAATCATCAGCATATCCATAGAGACAAATGCCTCCTTGAAGTGTGGGGTCCAAGATTTTGGTATTTATACATCTACATCTGGCTCGTTTGTACTCTACATACTAGCTGGATATTGCTGGGCTTTCTAATTTTCCAATCATTAAAGTGAAAAAAGGAAAAGCTAAAAGTCCACTGCTGTCACCTACCTCTGTAAAATTCTTGCTAGTTTTTATAAGCTCCTCAGATATTCAACTCTTGAAAGATTTATTATAATGATATCAAGAATTTAGACCACTTTAAGTGAAATTAACTTCAAAATATGTGTCCAAGATATTTTGTATCCAAATCTCCCTAGATTTCCTACTTGCTGATATTCTTCAAATAAAAATAATTAAAAAAAAAATAATAAAGTATGATTCCCAGCATGCCAGGTGACTAAAAGCACTCAGCATCAGCAGCTGCTGCAGCTTTCCAAGAGACTTAAAATGCTTTACATTTCTAAAATAACTAGTGATTTACACAGTCTTTGTAGGGGGTTGTGAATGATACTTAGACATTCCAGCTTGCAGTTTCTGGCCAATGTATTTTCTGTGACAGAAATAAAATGCTTTTAATCTCCATTTTCTTCAAAGCAAAATCTGTTCTCTGGATGAGGTTAGGTTCAGGCTTTTGGAAACTATCATACTATCATCACTAGTTGCTTTACTTGACAGAAAGCTGTTTTTATTTTGACCATACTGAATAGTTAGCGTGACAAATACACAATTTCTCTAAGTATACATTCAGTGCTCCTTAGCTATTTTCTCCTTGAGTAGTATGAAAACCCCAAGAATAACTTCTCAAGTGTTCTGATCAAGGTTAAGGAAAATGAACAGGTATCACCTCTGTGTTCCAGCTAAAGTGATGTGTAAAATATGAAACAAGTCTGAATTTTTCTGAAAAATATAGAATGGTTAAACCTCTCCCTTTCAAAATCAGAAACATGTATTCATATTAGTAGCAGAAGGCACACTTGATTTCAACTTAGAGGATTGGATCTCTCAGAAACTCTTACATTTTTCCTCAAGATCATCTTCTGAGTGTCCTCTGCTGTACTTCATCATCATTTCATTATCAAGAAATGTGAGTTGGGCGCATTATCCTAGAAGGATGTGACCTACATCGTAATATAGCCTCTGTGTTTACTGCATCATCCCTGCATTCAACAATTCTTAGGCTCCTTGTCTTCTCCTTCAAAACTTTCATATAATTCTCACTTTTTCACAACTCTCCACTTGTTTTAACATTCACCCCCCTCCTACTGCTTCTGCACATCATCTTCAGTCACCTGACAGATCTCTCTTTCCTATTCCTAACTGCATCTTCAAGCAGACTCCTGTGCTAAGCCCTTTCTATTCCCAGCACTTGAGTACTAATGGAACAACTCTGCCACCCTCCCCAGCCCCTCCACCCCTTGTTATTTTATAAGGGTGCATTTCCTACTCAAGTGCTGAATATGCATAAAACTTACTGTGATCACATATGCTTTGCACTGTTTGAGTTATCTTACTGATTGCTAATTAAGACCCCAAATGGCCCCACTCAAAGTCTACTGCAGCATGTGATCTCTCAATTTCAGTCTGGTGAGAAAAATATTTCTTTTTCTGCTTATTTCATTTAACAGCTGTCTGATCTCTGTCATATTTTCTCCACTACCTGTAGCACAATGGGCAGTTCATGTATCCAGAAGGCTCCACATGCATATATTACACAGAGCTAACAAGGAAAAGGCCAAAGGCCAATTCAGAACTTCCTCGAGTGCTGTTTCCCCACTCCAGCCAACATTAACCTGATGATACCAGTAAGCCTCAGATACTGTGAGACAGAGAAACAGGTTTAGTACAACTGATCTAACAACGTGCAAACTCTAAGTAGCTGGCTGGCAGCTTACTAATGACTAACTTTGTTTCTCATTAAGTCCATGCAGGCATATACTGCAAAATGCCTGAAGTTGGCATATTAGCAAGCATCTTGAAACATTCAAATAAGGGTGAACTATGAGAACAGCCACACCTCTCTTGCCATCTTCCATGGCAATCACTTTCCAGCCCTAGCATCACAGGGTTCCACTTTTTCTTATCTCAATTTTCATATCCAGTGGCTTTTGGATGACCACACACTCAGACTGCACCCTTCTAAACTCTGCAGAAAAGATTCAGGTCACCTGTTTTAGGCACATATGCAGGACTTTGCAATGCCAATAAATCAGGTGTTGGGAACCAGCAGGATATTAGGCTCCTTGACTCCAAGAAACAATGAAGAGAGGAAAGCACCTCCAAAAACTGAATTACTGTGACAAACATATCTGACTCTCTCCTCGGTGAGCAATTTGTAGATCTGCAGTAAATGGTAATGGGAAAAAGTGAGCACAGGACCATGCCTGAACTTTCCCCTCTTTGACAAGTAGATGACTATATTTAAATTTCATCACCTGTTCTGTTCTTCAACAACACTGTTAATTTCGTAAATACACTGGTGATTGCCTTGCCAAAGGAAATATCTGTTACTGCTCCACTCATTCTAGAAAGAAGCTATTGCCTTGTCTCTTCTTTCTTGTTCCTGATAGGGTCCTTACTGCCTTTGATTCTCCCTACTAAGCTTACAAAATTTTTCTTCCCGCCTCCAGCATTCAAATAAGTCCCCTCACTAACCACCATCCCTTTGCCTAAATCGATAAGGGACTACAATTGGAGATTGGTAAGGATGAACAGGTGTACAAGTAGTCAAGAGGGCAACATCCAGACACGAGTTTGAGAGTGCATTCCATCCCTGATTTATGCTGGGTTTTAAAAGTTTAATGAGCTATTCCACAGTTCCTTTTAGCCATTAATTGTTTAGATTCCTAATCACAACTCTTACTGCAGGTGAAGGAGGATGTTACTCTCTGAGGCTTCTGTGAGTGCTGCTCTGTGCACAAACCAGGAGAGGGCAATGGAAGAGCTGAGTAAATGCTGTCACTTGTGCTGCTTCTGCTCCCCCGGAGTCTGTACTCCAGCCTGCACGGAAGAACTATGCTGGGAGGTGCTGTCTTTTTAACCTGCAGGCTTTGATGTAATTTTTTTCATTACTAACTACAGAAAGTGTAGGCTATCTATAAAGCATTATATGCCCCAGATGAAATAAATGAAATCCCTATAGATATTTTAAATGTCTTCCATGCCATTTCTTCCTTATTCAAGATAAATTCACTAGGTACTACCCTGTGATTGGAAGTTCTTTATATGGAGTTTGTTACTGACGTACTGAACGCAGCTGACCAAATCATGGATTTGTGTTCATTGCAAACACAAACTTTCATCCTTGATCTGATCTGTTCCATTTTGACATAACAGAGGGGTTTCACACCATTATTGATGAGTATTTTTTAAACCAGCAGAAACTTCTGAGGCAGTTCAAGCAGCTAATGATGCATTTCTCACAGGAGAAAGGTTGTGTAAAAACAGTCATCTAGCTTTAGCTCACCTTAGCCTACTACTTTTCTATTTTTACTCTTCCTTTAGAAAACAAAAGCATACAACTGAAAATAATTATCAGATTTACTTAAACCTACATCTAATCAGAATATCTGTCAAAGTTTCCCAAAAATGTGTTATCTGAAAGTACCAGAGACAGCTTTAAAATTTTATTTTAAACTTCTGAATGGTATCTAACTAGAATATTAGGAGGTTTCAGTACCAGGGTACAAGATACATCTGCTAGTTCAAGCTATGCTTATTCTATAATCACAAACTTGGCAGACAGAATCCAAATGAACATGAGTTAAAGACTCTCACCCTTAATCTTGTCGTGGAGATTTCAGCCTTCAGAATGTCAGGGTCATACTTTGTGCTTGATGAAGAGCTTGAAAACACTTTTTTAAAAAAGATAAAAAAAGACAAATATTTAAGTACTTTTAAATCACTAATTAATTAGTCCCTTCCTTGATGAATCCACATTGATCAAAAACCTAGAATGTGCAGAAAAACATACAATACTTTAAAAGCTAGCCTTTTATAGAGTAGTCATCATTGCAGCATGGCAATAATTACTGAATAATCAAAATTTCCCCCTTTTCCCCCCTACCACTATATGGTATCTCTCCTCACTTTACTTATCCCAGGATCCTTAAGTAGAACCTCATTCTCCCTGACTTCCTATTCCTTATTTTCTGTTCCTATTCTTCTAGCTGAGCCATCTTGCAAACACTTTCTTCCTGAAAGTTGTATTTTCTAAGGAGATCTCAGGAAAGCAGGAGATTTATTCAGAAGTCTGAGAGATCTGGCACTCAGATCTGCCACAGATGTACATGCTCCTTTCATACACTATCTACTTCTAAGAGAGGTGTTTGGCCAATAACAGGCTTCTGACAGTGCTTTACCAGATGCTGATTCCCTGCCCACGACAACAACCTGTATCTCTACTTCACCCCTCGTCATGGCACACAGGCTACAAAATTACTGTTTGCTCTTCCTATAAATCAGCTACGCATTCCCTTCTCAGTCTATTGCAGACACCTGTCAACACAGAAGGGTCATTTCAGCAGGCAGCCAGCAAGGCAAGAGATCCTATTCACTTTGAACCTAGATTTGGCATAATTTTGTCTCAACAAATCGCATGACAAAATAGATTTCGGAGCCAACTGCTCTAAATCATGGCTCAAAGGAGTTCAGTTGTATCAGAGAGAAGAGGATTCTCTCCAGCAGAACATCTTTATCTTAAATAAATAAATAATGTAGGGATGCTAACTCTAAAAAATACAGAGTACAAGGTGTTCCTAGTAAACCTTGAAAACTTATCCTTAAGAGAAACAGGATCCCCTACAAGGCAGAGATCAAAGAAGTTACATTGTATTCTCTACTGTACTTACAGCTTGTACGAGAGCTTGATTTTTCTTTGTAGGCACCATTCAACCGTACATACTCATCCAGTGCAAGTGCTAGTCTCTGTTCTTTCACCTGGTACAGCTCCTTCTGGGTACTGAGAGCATCCTGGGCTATTGTAAGATAATCTTTTAACATTCTCTCTTGTTCTTGCCGCCATTGTTTCCTGGGATCTTCTATTTGTGTTGTTTCTTTATAGGAGAAAAAGAAATGATTTAAAGAGACCTCTGCTGAAACCCATTGACAACTAAAATCGCTTCTTTGCCTGTAATTCACAGTTAGTCTAAACCATAGTTTGCCTTTGGTTACTAAGCAGATGCTTCACTCTCTCTGCCACAACAGTATGTGTAAGAAACAGAATTCAAGGGATCAGTTGCAAAATTAGAAATTAGAGTAAAATAGGCAAATGCTTATGCAGATCATTCCCATGTTGTCAGCCTTGAATTAGCAACATCCTAAAACTCAAAAAGAAAATATTTTTTGCATCAGAGTATTTGGAAATAATAGGATCAACAAAGTCTTTCAATGACATCTTAAAACAATGCATTTCTGAACAAAAACTAAAAGCAATCTTAGCTATTACATTTTTTCAACTCCCTTCCTCCCCACTTCATTATTTTTTACAGCCGTATGTTATTCATGCTTTCAGTGGTTCTCTCTCTCCTTTCACTCTATGAAAACAATTTTATCTTTCCCCCTGTAACTGAACTAATAGATCATTAACTCTCCAGCTCACCTCACCTAACTCTATCCATGTGCCTGCTAGACATCTGACCCAACACACAACTGCCTTTTACAGACAGTTGTGGCCAATCGACAGAGGGCTGCCCACAGAGGGTACTTCCGTCTGTCAAAGACAGGTGTCCGAGACATGTGGGACCAAACTGCTCTTTTGAGGTGTCTCCTTCTTCTCACCGACTACTCAGGTAATAAAATGAGTAGGCTGGAACAGGCCTTTAATTTACGAAGGGATTCAGGTAACATTTTAAGTCCAGCAGCCACACAAGACACAGACTTGCATAGGATACATAGTCAAGAGGATCAGACATGATAGAGTGGTATATAAGATCAATCTAACTGAAGATTTTATGATTTTATTTTTAATGCAAACATACAAAGAGGATTATATATGGTTGAATGTTCAAACTTATCAATATTTCCTGATTTAGTTCAGCACTTTCTGAAGCTGTATAATGAATATTCTTCCTTTAAAGCTGTACTAAGTACAAAAATATTCTCATAAGACAGAGCCATGAAAAGTCTGAAATCTAAATGCAAATGTGCACCACTCTTCCTAAGTTACATACAGTAAATCTGCATAGATCTACAGAGATAAAAAGTAACATTCAGTACCAAAATATTTAAGTGCAAAGTATTCACTTCAGAATTTTTCTGCCAAAGTAAGAGGCATGTTTATTCTCTGGGTTAGATTTCCGCCACTTTAGTCCTCTGAATTGCTTTACTGTGGGAACCAGTGCAGGGGGAAAAAAATGGGAACAAGTGGCTGAAGATGTGGAGAGAAAAAAGAACTGCAGCCAAACAAATGTGATTGCTCTAAACTGTAGCTGAAGTGCACTCTTTCAACTCCATGTAAGAAAACAGATTTTGTAATAGCAAAAACTGATAAGGACAGGATCTGGTTAATAACAATTTCTAATAGTGACTAACTACCAGTTTTTCAAAAGCATTTTCACTTGTTAATATCACATAAACAAAAAGACATACAAAGAAAAAGCAGCATCCCATAAAACAAACCCTGCACAATCCTAAACTGACAATCTCTGTGGAACTTCTGATGCATTTAAAAACAATTAAATACATAAACACCCTCCCTCCACCATTTACAAATGTGGCATTTCTACTTGGGAAAGGTATTTCTTGGATGTGCACAATGAATGCGTAGAGAGTATAACCTACATAAACCCAAGTGTGGTGAATAGAAGATTAAAGCAGGAAAGCTTTATACACAGTTGGATTTCCAATAACCCCAACAGGAACACTCTCTCAAAAAAACTCACTGTAGCTACAGACACACATACACATATATCCGCGTTTATAGCCACCTGCTCTTTTACACAAAGCTATTGGGAACACAAAGAGGCAAATCAATACCTTTTCTCTTCTAAATGGTCAACACATGTTCCTATCTGTGCCCACTTATTGTTGTTGTCCTTTAACACACTCCACATCCACAGTTATTTACACAAGATAAGAAGTGCTGGTTTCCAGAGTTGTCCTTTTTTGTGAAGCAGGATGAAGAGCATGAAGCAGGATTCTCATGGGTCAATGATCAAATACGATAAATGCAGTTATGGTGGCTTTTTAGACGAATGTAATGATGTGATTGTGTTTTAAGAGTGCAACCAGCAGACACCAAATAATCTTACAAGACTGGAAGGCCTCATCTTTGAGCATGTTGTAGGTAATTGCTTTGTAGGTTTTAAGTGAGGATTGCTCAACATGCAGCACAAAGACCAAATGTAGCCTGCAGAGTTCTAAAACATGGCCTACAGATGCCCTGTCCTTGTGACTGCAAGAGAAGGACAAAGCTGATCAACAGCAGATTATTTTGTATTGCTGACAAATACAATCAAACATTTCCTTTTTTGCCTCTCCAAGCTGCAAGTACAAAACAATACTATGATTATATGAACTAGCATCTTTTATACTGGTAGTCATAAATGAGTTAAAGGTGACCCTGCATTTCAAAAAATTGCACACTCTAACTTCAGCATAGCAACGTTTGAGTATTTACATGTATAGGTACATTGACTGGTCAAATTACTCTCAGTCAATTCTATCTGCATGTATTTATTCTGGAACAAATGCTCAGCTGTGAAAGTACATCACCATGGAAAAAGCAAAGCAGTATGGAATGACTATCCTAGAATTGTAACGCAACTTCTACCAAACAGAGAAGACTCTGAAGAATTTTACTCTGTACTCTTCTTAAATATTATGAATTAAAAAACACAAGAAAGCATATCACTTGTCTGGCAAGTTGTTAATATATATATATATATATATATACACACATACTTCTAAAAACATGTGCTTGTATAGCAGCACCATCTGTTTGTTCAGCTATACTTTTCAGTTATCTCCATTTTCATTAGTAGGTTTACCCCACAGAGGAAAAAAAAAACCCAAGACAGAACTATGGATGATACTTCTGGGTCTGTAGCACTACCTTCTGAAATGTAGCACTGAAAAGTATGTTCATTCGAGCACATATACCTTCCAAGAGCCGATAATTTTTTTTAAAGCAGCGTTCTTTCAAAAACAAATATTTATACTTCTCAGAGTAAAGCCTCAGAAAGATAAGGATTTTTTTCCTTGGACAAGAATTTTCAAGCACCTGCTGTTAAGGTCAAACTTGTACACACAAGAATATTATTGGGATAGTTACATGCAAGCAATTGAGGGAAAAGTTTCCTGAACATTTGAAGATGAGTCGTGAAGCCTTTCACGCTTAAACCAGAGTGAGATTTAAACCACAAAGAACATCCAAACTTTTTCCTCCCCTTATTATTCAACAGCTAATGTAAAAGCAAGTAGGGAGATCTCATTTCTTTTTTAAGGCAGATAAGTGTTCCCAGTGGTGACTGCAACAGGAAGCCTTATAACCCTGTCTGCATCAGATACGAATCATGCAGCAGATTGCCAGCTAGACAGATGGGAAGATGTTATTTCTGCCCCTCAGGTGAGGAGTAAGCACTGGTAATGAACACTCGACAGAGCTGTAGAGTTGCTTCTGTTCTAGAAAATGCAAACTGGACTTCAATCATCAACAGTGGAAAGTGAACACACCATCTCCCCTTGCCAGGACCTCTCCAACATTTTCTGCATAAATTAGGTATGAACTAAAGGAATCTACTTCAAATGGATCTTTAAACAAGTAGGAGTTGTACATCAGGCTCTATGAAGACCACCACTAAGACTAAAAAAAATTGTATATATATCAACTTCCTCTGTCCAATCACAATGCAAAAATAATGATCCATAGTAACAGAATGAAGAGGGTGGCAGTGTGAGTAATACTCAGGTTACTTATTCCTAATTTGACTTGGATTAACATCATGTAAGCAAAGGTTCTTGCAAAGCAAAATTACTCAATTCTATTAAGATAGCTTAATTTAAAACCAATTAATTAAACTTGAAACAAATTACTGCAAGTGCATAGTTAGTAAATTTCTTTAAAAACCCCAATAAACAAGCAATTTATTTCCTCCTATTTTTAAAGATCTGAGTGACTACCCACACTGGGGGGAAATTCTGTGGTCTCACCCAGCGGAACCGCACAAATGGCAGGATGGCACGCTCCACCCAAGGACATTCCTGTCACTGAAATGATCACAGCCCCATAACATAGAAGAGGAAGCTGTGCCGGCTTTAATCATACTGCTGTTCATGAAATGCAGTCTTCCTGGCTCACTGCCAGCCAAGTTTGATGCACTTAAACTCAGCAAAAAAAAAAAAAAATCTGGCCAGAACAATAATTCAAAATCAAAATGTCAGGACTGACTTTATGCCTTGGAAGTTTTGTTTGTTCTTTTGGCAAGAACATGCTTCAAAGGCAGCAATGTTATACATGTCTTTGTAATTTTACATAGGATATGTATTATACGTAGGATACAGGTGATTGTCAGGCATGCCAATTTTTTTAAAATGAGATATTTTCACATGTTACGTTCCTGTCTACCATCAAGAAGTCCTGCCAAATTTTTACAGTCTACTTAAACAGAAGGAAACTATTACTTTATCAGCAGTAGATCTTATTTCCCTAAAATACATGGAATTACAATCCCACTAGAAAATCCCACTGGGAAGGGAATGGCTCCCTGACGCCCCACTGCTAGACATAAGAGAATTGGACGTTTTACTACAGGATTAACAATATGTGGAAGCAATAGTTTTCCAACATCTCCCCTTGCCAAACAAAATAATAGCGTTGACTGGCTCTAGAACAACCCACATGTAAATTGCGTTCAGTCAGGGACAGTTGCATTCAGGCAACACAGAGAACAAAAACTCTCAAGAGGTCCCACTAAAAAAACAAGCCGGATATGCTAGATTGCTACTTGAGGAGGACACATACACAGCAAGAGGAGACAAAACCATGACATATTTTTCATTCTGAAGAGAGAACACTCATCTTTTTAAACACATGCCCATATTATTTCAGTTTATAACTGCTGCAGAATTACCATCTCAGAAGAGAGGCTATCCCACGGGAAACTAGCTGACCTGGCAAGAAATGAGGATGAGAGGCCTAAGATCCATAGGAAAGAGAACAGGGGAGAGTTGCATGCTGCAGCTGGAGCTGTATAATAGCTCTCTTTTTTGTCAGTGATGGTTTCTACCATGTCACCTCAAACCCACAGTCCCCAACATTAGACATTCACACATTCTCTTTACACAGTCCGGTACTTACTCAATCCAGCACAGTCTATCTGATGTACTAAGCCCACTCAAATACTAACTGGCTCCTGAAGATAACATGAAGGCAGACACATCATGTTCTAGCAGATTAGGTGAGCTGTGACATGTTATCAAAGGTCCAACGAGCCAGTACAAAGTAGGAAGAACAACCTAGCTGGGGAAAGATCTTTTTTCTGACAACAGTAAGCCTACTTACAGATCTAGTAATCCATTGCATTCTTAAATATGGATCTACTCATCAATACCTTCTCCCTCATATAGTAACTTACAGGAATATTCCCAGACCTGGAAACCTGGACTACCAGACATGAGGCAACAAAACTGCAGTGGCTGAGCCCTGAAAACAGCGTGGTTCTGACTGGTGCAGAACTCCTGCTCCAAGTCATGGCTGAGCTCGATACTCTGTGTCAAGGTGGCAATTTCTCTGTCTGAAACAATAAGTGATGAAAAGATAAGTCCATTACACCTGACATCTCTGTTATCTAGCATAATAATTGCAGGACTACCCCTTCCAGCCAAAAGAACCCCACCTTCAAGAGAGCTGTGCAGACCTCAAACCCCTCAACCCAACAGCTGACTACATTTGGGATCCCTCATCACTGGAACTTCTGAACCTAGCTGCTGAAGAAAGTGTGCAAGCTAAATCCAGACTGTTTTTTCAACAGTCCTCAATACCTTTGCTTTGGCAGGATTACATCCTGCCAAAGGTGGTTTGAGAAGGAGGAGATACCTTGAAAGCATCCTACTGCATGCTGAGGGCAAGCTCCTGGTAAAGGGCTGCAAGCAAGCCAAATCAGGGCCAGGCGCAGCAAAGGAGAATCAAGATTTCAATGGTAACTTGCACAAAAATGTCTCAAGACGGCACAAACAAAACCAAGAACAACCCTTTGACATGCAATATCAGAAGAGGAAAAATGTTGTTGGATAGCAACTACCACAGGATAGTACGAGTTAGCTAAGTTGTGGCTGATGAAAGCAATTTTATCAACAACATTACGTAATCACTATGGATATGTTTATCCTACAAGTATATCCCACATTACTTGATAAACAAACTGGCTTTCAATTCTCCAGTACTTTTGCCTGCAATCAAACAAAAATACACTTAGGAAAAGAAAGTGCAAATATTACTTCATTGTATTTCAATGGGCATAACAAATCTTGCAGGCAACTGGGATACAAGTCTATATGTTCAGCAAAGGAGCAAATGGACTAGCAGTAGTTTCAGAGAGAATAACAAAGTGTTACTAGACTGTCTTAAGGAACGTACTTTATTGTTTATGTTGCAAATGCTTTCTGAATTTTTTTTCTTACTCCTTTTTTTCCCCTGCTTTTTAAAATACTTGCAATTCAAACTCAAACAACAATAAAAGCAATTTGTACTCAAAAATTTGTGGAAGGTTTCACAAGTAAATATTGCATCATTTCACACTGACATTTTTGTTCAATAGGTACATAAAAATAAAGAATTGCACATTACAGAGACAGCAGTTTCAGTAAGACCATGCAAGCCAAAAAGATGACATATTAAAAATGATCTAACACATTGCTGAATACTCTAAGAAAATCATATTCTATCACATAATTAAATGGAATATGGGTTCTAAAGAGAGACATGGATAAAAACTAGGTTATTTAGAGTATGTTCAAAACTGACCTCTCTACAGTTTGTTTCCTGCCATCAAACTTTCACACAAAAAGTGACCCCTCTCTTCCAGATACTTTCTTTACTTTTCCATAAAATAATTCTGTGCTTGAATTTGAGAAACGAGAGGAAATGAGAACTTTTTCCAGCTATACTGTCCAAGTATGTGCAAATTTCCAAAAAAGATTAATTCAAAGATTTTTACTACTAGTTTCCTCTAGATATGGGGCAGCATATGCTTATATATTTCAGAGTCAAATGCAGTAGAAACTCTTGAGGATTTTGTTCTACTTTATCAAGCAAGTAGGTAATGTTCTACGGCTAAGGCTAGCAAAACAAAGACATAAGAAAAAGATGCAAGCATGATCTTTACATAAATGCCAGCAGGTAAAATCATCTTTAATCCAGAGTCTTCGCTACTTGAGCCCTCCTTCTGTAGCCAGCAAGCACCAGATTACTGTAATCCCTTCCTACAGCCAGAATGCAGAGAAAATACCTACAAAAGAGATTCAAGGTAAGACATATCGCACTTGGGTTTCTGCCATGTGCGTTGCTAACAGCAGAGTCTTCACAATTGATTGCATGCCACCACTTGCTTAGAAGATGGTGGTAGGTCACGGGAACAAACAGGGCACATTTGTGATGATACACCATTTGACTCCCTCAAGCTATTGGTAATTGCAGACTCACGGTGGGATTTTCAAATTCTTACTTTTCTGAAAATCAATCTGGCCTACTTTCATAGATGCAGATGTACTAGACTCCCAGGCTGGAGCAGTCTATCCACAAAAGTCCCTGTGTTAGATAAACCAGTTGCACAAGCATAAACTAGCATGAAAGCCTTTAAGATTACAACAAGAGATGGAACTCTCATAGTTAAAATACTGGGCTGTAAGTGTGAAACAGTGTATGTAAATAGCTAGCCTTTTCTCTTCACCATTTTTTTTTTTTAGCATTACTGACTCAATTTTCCTTTTCTTTGTGGATGAAACAGTGATAGAATTATGTTTCTGGGAAAGATACATTCATGCTTCCAAAAGAGACAATTAAAACTAAGTAGGGAAGAGCTGCAGAAGCAGACAAGGTTGCTGTCTGACTTGATTTTGAAGAAAAGTGCTGGGTGCAGTGCAGAGAGAAGCATCATCATATTGAATACAAAGTACAGAATGGCAAAAAGAAAGTGATGTGATGGTCTGAAATTGTACTGGGCTAGGAAAAACTATTCCTTCCTATCATTACCTTTTAAACGCTGTCACTCATTTCCATTCTGCTGCCTTTGCCACTAAACTTTACTAACAGCAGAGTATTTGTTTTATGAGTTAACTAGATCAATGCAATGAAGAAAACAATTTGCCTTGTTATTCATGAGACTTATCTGAAAAGATAAGAATTGAAAGCAAAGGCGGAAAGTCATTTAGGAACAGACAGGGTGCTGAAAGCAAGGCAGAACTTGTCACAGTCCAGGATTCCCTTAGACTATGCATGTCAAACCAGAAGTAGAAGTTTCCCTTTCTGTCTGCCATCACCTCCACAGCTGTTCATCTAAACACATACCATAGATTGATCCAGACCAGAAAACCTGAGTGGCTGGGGAAGGGAGAGGAGGTGGAAAACAACTCACACCTCAGGAAGCAGAGTGCTTCCCTATTGTCCGTGTGTACTGCATATCCTCATGCGGACACAATGTGCGGACAGGAACCAGAGCAAGCAGTGACTGCTCCTTCAGCTGCCACCACCACCTGAGAAGTGCACCTGGAAATCACAGCCTCAGAGTCAAAACTGTTTCCTGGCAAGCCTGCATAGGGCATGGAACAGATGAAAATTCAAGGATGTAATTTCAAAATATCTTTAACCACTGCTACTACGAAAAGTAGCTATCCTCCATCTCTTCCATCTGACTGTTCATTCATATCCCCAGGTCACCTTCCCTTTCTTGCTTGCATAAATAGAGGTGTGGAAAGGAGAACAAATAGCAACTCTTTTTTCCCCCCCATACCAGATTAGTTTCAACTTGAATCAGCTCCCTGATCTGATTCACTGTCTGGCCATGCAAATGTTCATGGCAGTAAAAGCAAAAACATTGCAGGGACAGAACAAAAGGCCAGAGGTAGCAATAGAGCAGGACCAGTACTTTCAAAGATTATATCAACTTAAATGTGTTTGCAAATCCAAGCTCTAAGAACATAAATGTTTGCATCTTGGACACTTAATGCTTGATGTGGAAAACCCTGCAGAAGAATTGGAAAAAATTTGAAAGTGATGACTTTGCCTGCAGATATATGAAATAAAGTGGAGTAATAGTTATGTGTTATTTTTAGTATTGCCTTGAGTTCCTAACCATGTTGTTTAGTAAAGTTAGTAAATGTTAGCAAATTAGCTGAAGTAGATGAACACATGAGAACAGGTATGCAATAAAGATTATGAGTCAACAGCATAAGTTATAAAATCTTTGGACTCTCCCAAACCACAGTAATAAGGAATCCTGCACAAAATAAACTCCTCAGGCCCTGCCCACCAAATAATATCCTTTCAGACATCCTCTAACAAAGGCCGCTACTGAAGCACAGGGTAAGCATTTAAGTTCTTACAGTATTAGCTACCCACATCATATGCATGCTCTGCCTTGCCAGATGGCCTGTAATCTGGTCTCCCTTGAAGCTGAAAGCATCACATTAAAACTCCTAATTGGGGTAATATATTCATAAAGTAATGACCTCAGTCAGTGCTTCTCAATGTGGGTTACATCATCCAAAAGGATCACAAGAAAGCTCTAAGGCTGTTGAAAAACCCAAACTGTATTTGGGGGTGAAAAAAAATTAAATATAGAAAATACAGAAAATATGAGATGATAATAAAACTAAATTACCCTTAAACATATTGACACCAAAAGAATCTGAGGGATTGTTCTACATTTGCAGACTGCTCACGGACAACTCTTAGCCATCTGCAGAAGAGAAGAGTAGGGTTTTCTCAGGTTTGTGTGAGAGAAGGGAAGGAAAAAGATCAAGACAAATAATTACACAGATGAGGAAAATGTTTTGAAAAAAATAATATGCATATTGATTTACATAATTTTTGAAAATAATTACTTTATAGAAATTCACTAGAATTTTTAGAACTTCACAAGGTGCAGTCTAATATTGTTTTCTCTAAATTATTGGGAGTTTTGTCAATATCCATTGCAGTAAGTACCTATCTGACCATTAACTGAAACTCTGTCCTTAACATTTTCAACCTCACATTTTTACAGAAAAGGAAGGAACAACCATGAGTAAAAATAGCTCACTGGGCTGGTTTGAGAAATGTAACAAAATCAGAGCCATCATAGTAAAATTGGTCCAAGTCCTGTGGACAACCTGAAACTTCACAGTTGGATCAAATGTAGCTTTGTAGAGAGGCACACAGTAGGAACAACACTAGAAAAACAAATGAGAAAAAGGACAGATTATAGAGAAGCTGTTCAGAATAATTAATTATGGGATGCAAAAGGAGAGAATCAGTGGGCCTTCCCTCAAACATTTTGCTGAAATAAATCCAGCCAGACGGTGGTGAACATGAAGCATCGTTAGTCACCTCTCCCTACCCAACACATGGGAGCAGATTTCCTCCCAAGGTGCTATCCCTCAAGCTGCTATTTATGAGTCCTGAAATTCTACTTTATCCAACCTGTTTTTCAGGCATCTAACTATTTGTTCTTCCTCCTGGCAGTAGGTACAGCTTTTCTCCCTCATTTGGCTTCTTTGTCCAGCAGCAGAGAGAATTAACGAAACTACTTTCAAAAGAGTCTTCCTTGTTCTAACATAGCCACTGTCCTGACAGGGAATTTTAACAGTTCAAATCAAAAAGCATACTCAACACATCTGACTTATTACAAAACTAATAACACACTCAGCAGACACAAAACCTCTTTTCTAGAAAGGCTTTTCTCCACTAATTTCAAGTGACCTCCACACCAGAGATTTCGATAGCATCAAAACATTGCACGCACCCTAGTCAGATGAAGTAGAAGTTATAATCTCCATATCTAGCACATTAGATAAATGACCCACTTGTAAGATTCTTAGGCAGTTTACCACCCAACAACTGAAGAGTGCTCTCACCAAAACACTGTGCAAAATACAGTGTACAAAACTGAAACAAACCACTTTACAAAATAAGTTTCACTGAAATTGCTACAAAGGAATACATGTATTAATATAAGAGGAATCAAGTGCACTACTGAACAAACAAGGGATGGAAACTACCTTTAAGTATAGCAAAGTCCAAGGCACACTATTTTGCCATCCATCCTAATGCATTAACATAACACAGAGAAACCCAGCTAATCACACTTGTCCCAGCCACAGAAGATGTGCACAGATGGATATACACAGCTCTTCTCTATTTAATACAAGCATTAGTGTTTGCAGTATATTTACGATTTTCAAGAGAATCCCATGACAATGTTGTCAAAGCCTCAACATCTTACATGTATGTGAAGCAAAATTTCAACCCATGAATAGCTCCTAATATTCAGGAATTCACCTTCAATGCACAGGAATAACACTTAAGAGTAAAGAAAGCATTTAAATTCTTTCTAAAAAAAAAAACAGGCAACAAAGCTGCAAGAGCTTCTTAGAACTGATTAAATATTTTAAACACGCATGAAATAAAAAGAGCACAATTATCAGAGCACACTGATCTGAAAGCACTCTCAAAACACGCAGAAATGCAACTGGCCTCTCAAAATTTTACAGGTTTATGTCCTATAATTTTGGCCAAAGCAGAAGTTAGAGACAAGTTTAAGCTGATAATCACATTTAGATTTGGAAGAAAACCCTTTACTTTCTTCACCTTTTGAATTCTGTCAAAGATGCTTTTATTTTTAAAAGTTCATGAATGTCTAACACTATATGCAAGATCAGAGGACACTCATTGCAAAGCAAGGCTGTAAGAGCACAAATGAGGTTATTGGGTGGGATTCAGTTCAATATTAGGTGTGTACCTGCAGATGCTCAACAAGCAAAGCTGATATCTAATGTCTCATTCTAGCCATCAGAGTTCTAGTCCAACCCAACCAAAGGAGGTTAAATCACCTCATCTGCAAAGCAGACACCCAACCAGTCAGCTACATCACATTTTACATTACACTACAACTGTACTGACTAGAGAGCTACTGACTGCAAAAGTGACTTACACAAGGCAGGGTGGATTCACTTGCCCATCCATTTGAGATGCCATTCAGAAGGCCACTGGTCTCTTACTGCCCATGCCACATTTACTGACCTCGTGCCGTTGCCTCTGCTAACTTTAAGCATCTGAAATGGCTGTAGATAGCTTCTAATTTTTAGGCAAGTATATAGCACTGCTAGCACAGATGGAGGTACCTAGATTCAGGTGTTGATCTCAAATAGAATCTTTGCTATTGTGCTGTTAAATACTACCTCTGAGAAAATAGAAAAACACATCAATATGGAGTAATAAATGTATAAAAAGAAAATAGAAATGCTTTCAGGAACATATTCATTTCAGTAGGTCTAAATAGCATTGTATTTCACATTTTGCTAGTTTTACATGGTTTAGACAGAATTACCATGCAATTAAAAATATACATAGAAACAGATGTAGCCATTTTTTACCAGTAGATTTTCTTGCAAGCATTTTAAAGCCAGTAATGTTATACCAAAGGAAAAATCTTCCCCAGCATTTTGATTGTAATCAAGAATTCTGAGTCTAATCAAGATGAGTCATCTTTTATAATCAATATGGCAAACCAAAAAATACTTACGGTTTATGTGATCAATATAGTATACACCAATCTGAGGATCATACGCAGCTTCCCATCCCCATGGCAATTCATCCCCAACACAATCCGCAAACGACAAGGGCTTTGTTAACCTACAGCAAGGAAACAATTCAATGATATAGCTTTTCTCTCTTCCATACATGTCTGTTATTTGTATTAACTCCTATTATGACAGAAGCTAAAGAAACATAGCAGGGAGAAAGGAGAGCAAGTTGTTTTTTTCCTCTTAAAGTAGAACATATTATTGCAAACATTTCTCAGTACAGGAACTCAAGTGAGAAATCCACGGCAACATCCTTCACATTTGACAGTCTAAAATTAAACAACAACCAACAGCTTTAAAAAAATAAATTATCTATATTCCTATTTATCTCCAGGAAAACTGGACCCTTCAACATTGTCCAGTGAAGAGAGGTGAAGAGAGCACAAGATTTCAAGATCACTGTTTCTAATGACCACAGACAGGAATGTCAGAAAAGAGAATACAACCACCTAAGATGCAGTTAGCAGCACTTACCAATCCATGCACTCAAATAAAACGAGCAGCAGTGTGCACAAATTAGACATTTTACAAGTAACATTTAATGGGCCTTAGATGTTCACATGGCGCTTTTTTAGGAAGACAATTAAAGTTTTTCACTTTAATAATAGAGCACCTATTTGTTATAAGAACTAGATTGATAAAAATAATACATGGGCTCTTTTCCAACTGAGGCTGAGCAAAGCTTTACATGATCATCTTTTGGTCCTTTTTTAAAAAAAGAAATTAGTATTGAGTTTCCTGTTGATAAATCCACAGATAAAAGCCATTTCTAACATGCTGATATATTTAATAGGAAAAACAAGCGATTTAAGGTTTTATTGTCACCATAGCGACAATAGGATTAAGTAGATATCTAGAGTTTAAAAAAAAAATCTTCAGAGTGAGATGATGAAGAGCAGTTTGTGGGACACACAAGCAGCACTCCTTTGCTCACTGCTGACTAAGTTATATTGCCTAAGACTTTTTTTTCATCTCACCATTAAAATTCTATACAAATAAAAAGCTAATTCATACATGCTTTTCTGCGTTTCAGGATTTTTTCTTTATTAGTTCCTGACCAAAAGAAACAGGCTTATTGACACTTTTGTGAGAAAAGAAAGAGAAAAGAATAATACATTTTACCTTTTACAAACTGAATTGGATTTTGTGTACAAAACACCAGAAAGTACTTTACAAAAATACTGAATTTTTTATGCAGCTGAAAAAACAGAAATTTAAGCACAAATTTGTTTTAGAAATCATTGCCTCACTATTATCTTTATTATTATCATCATCAATGGATATGATCTACCAATTCTTTAAGTCAGACAGTATTCCTCCAAGCTAGGGTTGCAGAAATCATAAAGAACAAAGCTCTTAAGATTCCAAACGTTTTGAATATTGGTTCTTTTTCAATTTATGTTTTTTAAATTGCAAGCATGAATCCACTTCTTCATATTTCTCCAAAGTTTACATCATAATCCTATGGAGGTTACTAACACTTTATTTGATGTTCTGAACAAATTTGCAAGTACAAGACAAATTCGCTAATTTATTGCTACTTACAAACTGCTATGTTAAACCACTAAACATACCAAAAGCTATTATAAAATACAGGTGAAATTACCAATGTGGAATTACATTTGGATCACTAGGATATAAAAATACAGGTTACAAGCAGCACAAGTAGGCTGCCAACTCACCAGTGATTTCCAGGGACAGAGGAGGTCTATAGCAAGCCAAGCCTATCTGTTGTATCCTCTCACACCGCTGACCTGCATTTTTAAATCCAGACACGGGCACAGCTCTGAGTGAGGCTGCTCCAAGGACTCTCCAGAAACCCCAGCTCTGACCTGCCACCCTGCTCCTCCTCTCTGGGCAGCAGAAGCAGTGCTGCCATGGCCAGGATCCAGCTGTGCAGCTCAGCAGCCAACAGCTGGCCCGCAGGCTGCAGCTGCCCGGCGCTGCCATACCAAGCACACCTGCCCAAATGCTGCCTACTTATAATTACCAGCACCACTTCAAAGATTACTGTTTTGTTGTAAATAGTAATTGCTAGAGAGAAAGGGATGGCTGTTAGGGAAGCCGGAGAAGCCTTTTAAATCCAGGATAAACACAAGCACAATTTCAGGCGGGCAGCATGCACCAGACTGAACACAGGGCATCCATGCCAAAGAGTTCCCAGGCCACTAATGCTCAGAGGAAGCATCAATCATGTAAAAGCAACAATCATTTGGTGAGTGTGGCAAGTCATGAGAAAAAGATGTGCCAAATACAAGGGCACACCTACCTGTGAAGGAAGTCCTGTCTCAAATTTGATTACATGTGTAGATGTTCGTGAAACAAACAATAAAAATTAAAGTTCAGTGTCATCCTTAGCCTCAACATTATAATATTAACTCAATATTCAATTCATGTAGTTCAAATAGAAAAAATATTTGAAATGCCATGTAGCAACATAGGAATCATAACATGAACTCCAACTCATATAAACGCAGCCAGATGTTTTCTAATAAACATTCAATACTTTCACCAAAGTTACACACCAGAGCTAGCAACAGTCATGACATGTGACATTTAGATCACCTCTACAGGAGGGATATAAGCCCAGTACAAACTCGACTTTTCATCTGCACTCTACACCAATTTTATTTTTAATCAAATACTCATTTCTCACTATAAATAGCACATTCTCTAGGTTAGACTGCAGTTAACTCTGATCATGCAAATGTTCTGTCCAGGTGTTGTCACCTGTCCAAAACCAGATACCATAGGAATGAATAACAGCCATTCTCTCATCCCAGACACCCCATAAATTAAAGAGACACTAAAAAGCTCTGGAAAAGTACTTGAATGACCCACACTGGACCTTAAAGAAAATGAGAAGGAGGAGGAGACAGAGATCCAAAAAGACATGCAGTACAGGACAATTTGTTTTATAAATCCTGCTCCGCTGGATCATGCTTGGACATCGCATCCTTAAGACCTGAACTATGTCAGAACTGCTCCAGAGTAGATTTTTAAAACATGAGAAGGTTAGTACATAATAAGATCACAATTACTTAAGAGGGTAACATTCCCATGACTCCCTTTTTTGTTCCAGAGTCTTTCAATAGCACACAATTTTTGAGCCTGATGTGTCATTTTACAATTAAAATCAGCACAAGGTGATACCTGATTGCTTATGGCCCTCAGAACTGTCTCAACATAACCACTATTTACTTTCAAAATACCTATGACAAATGGATGAAATTAACACAACATGAAGCAAGAGAAAATTTGCAAGACAAAAGTTGAAAGCAGAGAGTTACGAGATGTAATTGGACAGGAAATAATATCTAGGAACAACGACTGAAGGAATCTTGTCTGTGTGAAGATCATTATCTGTGACATAGTAACCTATGATAGATGGACTGCCATTACATTCATTAACCGTGAACCAAGAAAAATGAGGTTTATTGCACCATAATAGAGGATTAAATTCTGCATCTCTTGAGCACTGATATTCTGAGGTAGTTCATAATACTATTTCAGTTTGTAGCCATACATTTACATGTTCTTAAAAGAATGCCAGTACTCTAAAAAGGATGACTTCAAAGTCCACATTTAGTATCCAATGAAGTTCAATTAGTTAAATAAAGGCTGGGATTTTTTTTAATGCATATCATTAAGCTCAAAGAAGAAAAATGTTCTAAATTCTTCATCAAAACTCCTGAACTTAATGCTCAAGTTGGATCTCAAAATCAATTCAATTCTTACCCAACTTTCTAATGCTATAGCCATTATTTACTTTGAAGGGTGTATAAACATGCATTCTAATCCTGTATTAAATATGCTTACAAACATGGATTTTACTCACTTCAGGCACTCAAGACAAATTCCTTATATAAAACTCAGGGGTGCAATTAATCTCATTAACTTCAAAAAGTCAGTTGTCTAACCTGAATTACTCCTTCAGGTTCCCTAGAGAGGTTGATTCAGCACATCTATTTCATAACTGAAGGCTCCCCTCTTTCCCTAGCGAGTACAGGATTCTGAATGCAAGAATCCTTAGTGTGTGCAAGGGTAACTAAATTTACGTGGGATGAATTCTACAGCAGGCAGCAGAGTGCACACAGAATGGCAGGAGACCCAACTGCTCCATGTTGCAGGTCAGTTAAAGAGAGGCATTGCTGCTCCCTATGGCTGAGGTCATGAACAGTGTGAAAATTATATTGCATAGGGAACACAATTTTCTCTTCTACAAATTACAGTAGCTGAAGCTGTAACAAAATGCATTTACTTTGTATTAATTATATTGCTGTCTCTTTCCTAACTTTAAAAAGTGATAACCCGGCTGTTTACCTGTCGAAAGCGGCAGAATTGGCCCACAAAACACCCTTTTGCCATATTCTTTTTTCATTCAATTCTGTAAGTTATGAGCTAGCAAATCCCACACAAAATCTCTCTCTTGAAAAAGCTCATTCATGAGTCTGTCAACAGGATTTCTGCTGCTAAACACCGTGTTCTTAACACAGTAGTGCCTCCCATTCAGACATCAGGCCAAGACATTATGTACAAACTTTGAATTGTTTAGGTACAGTCTCTCTTAATAAGGGTATTATTAAGATATACTGCCACTTTATTACAGGTATTATTTTGAAAGAGTAACTAAGTGGATATCAATACCAGAGTAGAACAGATCAAACAAGGAGCAGCATGGTCGCAATCCCAGCTTGAAATAGTGGTGTAAAATAAACAAATATGGTAAGGTCATGTATGTTTACCTTGTTCACAAGATGTGTGCAACCAAATGTCAACAAATGCCTGTGCTCAGAAGACAGCAGACATGCATGTTACCTTTTCTATGCCAAAACAGAATCACTAATAGCTCAAACTAAATGTAACCCATTCCTTAATGACGAAATGTTCTCAATAACATTAAATTAATCTTCTTAATAGCACTAAATGTATGCCTGTAGCCGCTAGCATATGCACCATTAATGTGTTTGCTTTCTATCACACACAGATGCACACAACAGTACAGGTTTATAGTCAAATGCTCACAGCCACACTCCTGGCTAGAATGCATACGTAGCAGTCACCAGTATTGCACCTTCACCTTTTTGCACCACAGGACACTCAAAAACTAATTGCAGAGACTGAACTCACAGCAAAGTGACACACTTTCTGAAGACAAAGACTTATTAACTCCAGCAGCAAGTATTTCCTGGATACACTTCATGAATTTTCACTTGTTTTCCGGCTTTCAGATAATTTTATTCCTGGTAATACAAAGACAGGTAAAACACTCAAATTTCTATAAGAATGGAAACTTGAAATAAGCACTAACTCTAGTTTTCTAAAGAAGCATACAGGTATAATACCACTTTTAATAGCTTGCAATTTCTATCCTGTGATTCTTTTAAGCCCTTGAATATTTACAAGAGACAGCAGGCCTTAAAGAAATATATTTCTTGATTTTACAGAGTTTCCTTGGTAAAGAAAAATATACAAACATGCAGATGGAGAATTATACTAAGAGATATACATCATTTCTCTACCTCACAGCAACAAAGAATGGAGGGACATTATTTGAGTATGTACTATTGGGATAACAGGCTCTCGTAACCATTTAATAAGCTCAGAAACTTGTTTTCCAGTATTGAACTCGAACTGACAGTGATTTACTATAACTCCCATTTACAAGTGAACTGTGGGTTCATGTAGATAGGACTATACCACATTCAATGATGTTTCAGAGAATATCTAAGACTTTGAAAAATACACTTTCCATTAAAGGACTCTTGTCTAGCTAGCCAGCAACCCCAGTAAACAGAATATTGTATTCAGGAAGCACACAAGGATCAAGTAGAAACTAAAATCGGATCTTTTTCTGTCCTCATAGGGTTTGGGATTTTTAAAAACCTTTTTAGAGTACTGAATAAGTGGTTTCTTCTCTGTAATTTAGGCAAAGTACTCAAGGTGTTTTTGAAATGCTTTGCTGAAAAGGGCAGTGCGCTGAACAGTGTCTCAGTTTCAGACAGCCTTCCAGAGACAGCTGCACTACTACTGCCATGAGAAGTGGCAGTATCAGCCCATCATCAGTTCTGATTGCTGCCTTCCTGCAGACCAACTCAGTCTCCTGTGCTGTAGCACAGCACGAACTGTTCAACGTATTCAGCAAGTCCTGCTTAGGAATAACAAGTCGGCACCTCACCAGTGATGGGGTTTGGAGACCAGCGCTAACTACAGTAGCAAACTGTACTCCATTCCTCAAATGTTTTCCAGCTCTTCTTGATTTAGTTAAACATTAAACTGCCAGGGCAAGGATGAAAACAAACCAACAAACCTTACTGCAACCGCACTACAACAAAAAAAAAATCTTAAATTCACTATATTTATAAATAACTTACTAAACTTGTACAACATAGGAAAACCCAGGAATCTTGAAAGAAGTTCTTAGTTTCCAGTATCTATTACGAACATAACCAGTTTAAGCCAATACAGATATGTATAATTTTTACTACAAAAGTTGTATGGTACATAGAGAGCAAGTTCTTTGAAACAAAAATAGAACTGCAAAGCTTTTGAGTCCACTTATTTTAGCAGCAGCCCAAGTATTCAAAAGTAAAACCTGATAGCAAAAATAGCTGAACAAGACCCCTACAGAATGAATGCTATAGCTTTAGACAAGTAAAGGACATATACTCAAAGTGAAAGAAAGTTGGTTTGGTTATATATTAGGAAACAAATTCTTTACTGTGAGGGTAGTGAGGAATTGGAACAGGTTGCTCAGGGAAACAGTGGATGCCTCATGCCTGGAAGCGTTCAAGGCCAGGCTGAACAGAGATCTGGGCAACCTGGTCTAGTGAGAGATGTCCCAATTCATGGCAGGGGAGATGGAACTGGATGATCTTTAAGGTCCCTTCTAACCCAGGCCATTCCATGATTCTATTTGGGATGGGATTTTTTGCCTTTGACGGGCCAGTAAAATCTGCAGAACTAGTGAACCAAACTAAAAATCAGGAAGCCAACCAGCAACTGAGGAGGGGGGGGGAAGTGGGGAGGAATGAAACTCGGGGACAATTTTTTTAACAATATTATATGGTAGAACATACATACAGTTTTCCAAAAAACACTTTCCTACTTCATTTAGCAGTTTTGCAAGTGTAATGTAAAAACATCAGAAATTAAGTGCTTGCAATCTATTAACAAAAATTAATGCCCTTTTTATTTCTTTATTTTAAAAGACTTGTCCTCAATGCTCAAAAGTTCTACAACATCCCCAAACTCCCTAGGCTTTATGCAATACAGAAAAGCTAAGGATTAAAATTTTCAGGTCGTCCAAAGATCTTGCCTGCTTCCTCCACAGAAAAAGAACCACACAAAGTGGGCAACTGATGTCCTTCTCCCACGCACACACTCAAAAGGAAGGAAGCGGAGAACACACAAGTTAAGCTTTCAGTCCAGCAGGCAGCAGACAGGGGGAGGTGAGTGCAGAGGGAGTGTGCTGCCTCCCAGCTCGCCAGGAGATGCTATGTGCATGTTAATGACTGCCGTAAAAATGCGCTACCAGCAAGGAAGCCGAGCAGAACTGCCTCCTCCCAGTCACAAAGCGGTGGCATTAGCTCAATGTCAGCTCACTCTGTCCCCTCACAGGTGCTTCTGTGAAAAGGCACTTGAACTGAATAGCTGAGACCCAGAAGGGGAAGAATGCATTTGGGAAGGAAGGGACCCACACCCACTGGTTGCAGGACCAGGTCAAACTGCCTGCTGGCTTGGTTTTTTGTTTCCTTTTCCTTTTGATTATGATAAACTGTTTTGGCTTTCCACTTAACAATTGCCATCAGTAAAGAAAAAACCCCACGCTGAACTCAGCTATACATTTTGCCAGATCATTTCATCACTGAAGGTAATAAAAGTGAAAAGGAGAACCAATATTTTCCAGCTCAGCATGCTGGCTATTTGTTTCTGTAGGGCAAAGCCCCCAACCAAATCACTATTTGTAATTAATTTATCTGTTTAACATTGCCAAGTTCAATGCAAAGATGACATTTTGAAAGATTAGGGGGGAAGGGGGCCACAGAGAAGTGGAAATGGGTATTACCACGAATGTTTTCTCCGGCATTTTGTCTTTGACACAGCAGTTGGTCCTGCACTGGCATGTAAGTACTATAATATTAGACACCTGGAATGTGAGGAATGTCTGATAACCATACCCTAGCACAGGGATAATTCCACAGCCATAAACCAATGATACGACCTTTGCGCCTTCCCCCGGAAAGCTCAAATGCAGTGACATTATGAAAAGGCTGTGATGTGCAGTGTTGCTATAGGTTATTTATGTATACATGACTGTACACTGGTGGTAGAGGGAAAATGCTGTCATCAACTGACAGCACTGTTAAGAAACTTAGCTAATAGTTTTAAATTAATTCCATAAACACCATGCTATTTTTCCAGTAATTTTAAGTGCTCCTGATTCTACAATCTCTGTGTGCAAACTTGACTTTGAAATGTTTTCCTTTACCTATCTTGCACCACTTTGCTCTTCATTTTATATATTTACTAGCAGATATTCTTCTTCAACAGGAAGATGTACTCTTAGGAATACTCAAGGTAAGAAAAGGGAAAAACAAAAGCCAAACCAAAAACAAACCACAACAAATCCAGTCAAGCATTGGCTTGTGAAATTCAAAAAATGGCACAAACTCTGACATAATTTCCACATGTAAATAGGAGCAACATCCATATCCAAAAGCTTACTTGACAGAAGTATGATACAACAAACTACAGGTAGAAAATGTCTATAGACTGGAATACTTTATTAGGAATTAATCAAAACAGATACATTTATGATAGAGGATTAAAACATTCATTCTATTAATTTCGATGATTAGTCAGCTTGGCTGACAGGCACGAAGTATCAAAAGCAGTCTTTATGGCATATTGTTAGGGTTAAATTTAGGACATTTTTGCATTGTGATAATTAAATATGAGACAGAGAAATGTGATTCAAAGAAAAAACACAGTCAAAACCCAGAAAATTACGGTATTTAACAACAGCATTAAAAGATCTTCCCAATCTCTAACTTTTCCCCTTCCTCCTTTCTGAAATTTCATACACACACTAATCCAAATCACCCCACTACTCACCCATTCAGCTACAGAAAAGGATTTTGAAGATTTTGAAAATTTTGTTCTGTGAACTCCACTTTTCCTGCAAACAAACCCTTGCATTGTAAGGGACCTTTGGATTTACACAAGAGGATATTTAAAGATTCTCCTCACCTAACTCTGCTCCCACTGAAGTCAGCAGGAGTGTTACCCATTTCAGTAGGAGGAAACCTAAATCTGTGACAAGCACTTTCAAAAATACTGTCCATCTAACATCTTAGATAACCTCACAAACATTTGACTTCAGTGCTGTGAAGCACTTCAGCCAAGTATACCAATCATTCCAGAAGCAGGGAAGAGGGAACTCAAGGGTCCAATGTCTCTGCAATTCAGTTACAGACCTAAAAACTGCACCCAACAGGAGAGCACCCCGCTCTGTTATTCTCAATACTGAGTTCCTCATGTCTCGATTCCAGCTTCTCATCCAATCACTTGTACCAATTTTCAATGCATACTTCATTAAACGTTCTGCATTTTGCAGTACAGTGCAGCTCCTGCTGCAAAAAGACTGAGCTAGATCAAAGCTCAAATGGCACACGATCACTTGGCCGATCTCTGGTCTCAGGTAAACTGTTTCGAGATGCTATAGGAGAAATCCTTAAAAATGTTTTAATAATTTTTTACGTGGAAAATAAACAAACACGGCACTGATTTTATGAAACTACAGGTGGCATAATACTGAAGAGAAAAAGGACAATATTTTTGTATTTTAATATTAGTAAAAGATCATAAAAAAGTCTGCCAACCGTTGGTGCAAATGGTTCAAAAAGACCCCTCAATCTCAGCTGTTTTCACAGATGAGAGACTCTAGAAAAATCATTCTTGAAAGCAGAGTGATGGAAGTCAGGGGCTAACATATATTAGTAAAACTGCACAAAACTGAACTAACGAGTAAGGGCAGTAGCAAATGTCTGCTTCTTACAAATCTAACGTTGAACTTAAAAGTGCAAGATAATGAAGTGTCAGGGTACTGTAAGATTACAGCAATGTAAAATTGTAATTATAAGAAGGTAAGAAGATTTCAGATATATGTTCTGGCCTACATTTAATCCCTCCCACTAATAATTTTAATATGAAGAACTCTAGTTTGTAATGCTTTTATTAAACTGCCTTTCTTTGAATACTCCGAGATACTCAGAAAATAGTGTTATATTAAACAAAATCAATGCAGAGTTCCTTCAGCATCTCTACTGTTTTTACATTTCTTTATTCACAATATTAATTGTCTTCAAGTTTTAGATCAAATTTATTCCCTGTGGCAGCAAGGTTTGAGGAATGGGAAATATGTAACAATTATCCAACAGGAAACGCCTAAGTTTGCTGTGACTTCCTTCCCACACACCCACTCCCAGAAACTGCCTGAAAAAAACCACCCCAAAACCTGTAATGGAGGCAGCAAATTTTCTAGCAGTTCCTAGCAGGAATACAGCACATACACAGTTTATTGAAGCATGGCCTTCTATTGGAAGGGGAAAAAAAGTCAGCTTCTGCTTCTCACATCAAACTAACTAAACCCCCCTCAGGACAGCTATCCTTTTTGGTTCCCTTTCCCTGAGCCCTTACAAGCCTTTCCTCTACCTCGAGCGTATAACTGCTTGTCACACATCCCTCTTTACCAAGGGTGGTTGGCACAAAGTTGTTTAGAGCAGGGGAAACACTTCCGAGGCAGTAATTTGCAAAGATTGCTGAGGAATTATCTGAGACACTGTAAAAGGGAACCTGGAGTTTCCAGATGAGCTAATACTCTACTTACCAGAGTCGAACAGAACTGCCTACCTTCCTCAAACATGAAAATGCACTCCCTTCAGCTTTATTAGCAGTTTGCATCACTGATTTAAAAGGATTATTCTAAACCAGGTTAAATAATTACTTCAGAGAATATAGTACATATTAAAACCTCATCCCTACTTGTGGTTGCTAATAGCACAGAGTAAATTATCATTTCTTTAAATAAGCATACAAACATCAAAACAATATTCAAAAAATGCCTATGAGTAGGTAACAGCCATGTTTTATGAGTCCTGTCTTTCAAGGTGATAGCATATGTAAGAAGGGGAAAGAAGATGAGAATATCACAATGAGGCTATTCTGCACATTTTGAAATTCAATTTCTTAAGCTAACACTTAAAATTCAAAATTAAAAAAGGAGGTAGGTTTTTTACAAAAATCTGTGAGGAGATTTTGTACCACTGTACTGGACTAAGAGACATCAATTATTTTTGCCAACATCACTGAAGAAGTCATTCAACTCCTCACGGATGGCTCTTTGAATCAGCTAACATTTAGCAGAAGCCAAAATGCCAAACAGCTTACTTACAAGTTATGAGGACACAAATGTGAAACAAACCAGAATTTATATATACAATTTACATAAAGCTGTTGTGTGATTACCTTTAAATACTGCATTCAGCTCCGGTAGCCCTCGCATTTCCACACCACAACAACACGTTGAAAGTAAAACTACAGACCAACATACAGAGGAAAGTGGGCAATGGCAATCAGGGGACAGAACGTAACATAACTGAACAGGTTAATATCATTCATCTTGGTAGTTGCTTACAAAGTGGAAATACCAAACACATGAAAGGCACAGGCAGCACTTACTGCTTCTCGTGATACAAGAAACACGTGCAGAAAGTACAGAAGAGCAGGCTCAAAACAAAGTTCTGCACAATGCACAACCATAGCTGGACCTCACTGCCACTGCATTTTGTTGAGGTCAAAATCATAACTGCTTTCAAAAACAGATCTGACAAAAACTCCAAAGAACAGCAAATACGATATTCCAGATACAACCATTTTCCTATTGGAGTTCCTAATCTAAATTCACTCATCTTCTAGCACACGCAGAAGGATGAATTAAATCTGCCACTTCTTCCTTTCCCAAGGCTGTTATAGCTGCAAATTTGAATTCCAAAAGACAAAAACTGTGCCAGACACAGTACCTTGTCTTAAAATAATTTCATAAAAAGGACTCTGGCCACATAGAATCTGCTGACCTTTACATTAAGGATTAAAAAGACAACCAATCAACCAAAACAGGTGATACTTTTCAAGACAGCTACTAAAATAGCAGCATTATTCTTTGGCGACAGAGAGGAACACATAACACACACATCCTAAGAGTCAATATACAAAAATGAAAGTGAAGAGAATGTTTCTCAAGAGGAAAAATAAAAAAAGAAAAAGAAGAAAAATACTTTGGTCTTGTGCACGTACTTCAAACTGGACCTTATTAGAAAGTATTCTTAAAACTGTCTTACTACAGAGAATATTGTGAGCATCACAACTCATAAGCAAAAACATCCTTGAAGTCTCTTTAGTGTATTCTTATTTAATAGCCATTAAGTTATAATAACCATTTAGTTATTGAACATTTTTATAAAGAATCACTAGAGTTTTGCCTAACTTTTTTTTTTTGCTTGGATTATAGTCACAAAGGATTTTTTTTTTAGAAGTATTTCTTCAAGTTAACATTTCTTAGATTTACATGAATCCCATTTCTGGCAAATAATATATGGTCAAAATCAAATTTTACTAACCATAGAAAGCTAACCCAGTCAAGAGGCTAACAAGTTTGAGTTCCATCTGGAGTTGTAAGAAAGAAGTCATAGCTAGTCTCCACTTTTGATTAAAAACACAGTCTCAATTCTCTTCATCTGTCCTAGTTTTGCAACAGCAGCCCACAAATCAGGCTTGACTTTCTTCAGACTGGTGGTCAACAGATTGTATTCTACCTGGAAGCCAGTAAAAAACGGACTACTGGGGGGACCCATCCTGTTTAACATCTGTGTTAATGATTTGGAAAAGGCATCAGACTTGCATAGGTCACCATGCTGGGTGGGAACAATCAAGATAGTCAAGACATGAACATCATTCAGATGGACTTGGGCTACAGGAATGGCCCAACAAGAACCTTCATAGACTCAGCATCAAAAATGCAAAGTCCTGCACCCAGGAAGCAAATGCCCCTTACAACAATAGAGGCTGGGACTGACCAGCTGAGGAGCAGCTCTGGGGTCCTGGTGGGCAGTGATCTGTCAGTGAGCCAGTGCCTTGGCTGCAAAAAAGGCCAACAAGAGTGTGGCCAATAGATCAAGGAAAGTGATTACCTCCCCTATCCTGCACTCACCAGACTGCATCTCAATTACTGCACCCAGTTCTGATCTTCTACGGCAAGAAAAATATCAACAAACCTAACTGGCGCAAGTCCAGGGGAAAGCCACCAGGATGCGTGGGAGATGAAACACCCAAGCACCAAGCTGAAGTGAAGAGACTGAGGGGTGTTCAGTCTGGAGAAGAGGCAGCTTCAGAGGGATGCAGCAGCAGCCTGCCCCTACTACCTACAAGGAAGTTTTTAAGACGACTGTCAGGCCCTTTGCAAGGGTTGATGTGGTGGAAGGATGAGAGAAAACAGACATGAGTTGAAACAAGTTTAGGTTGAATATAATGAAAAAGAATTCACCATGAGGACAGGCATGTGGTGGGACAAACTCAACGGAGTAGTTGTACGAGCGTAACTTTGATCTCACAGCTGACCATGCTTTTTGCATACAATTTTTAAATCTTTGCTATTGCCACACTTCCAAATCATATGCACACACATAAATAGATGTGTACTCACTCCTGCCTTGCCTTTGTTTCTTGGAGCTTAAAACTTCATCATTGTGTAACTTGCATAGAGAAAAATAATTTTTACCCCATCCTAATGCCACACCAAATACCACAGTTCCATAACAATATAAGTTGACCTAACCTGGCTTTCACAGTTCTGCTTTTCCTCCATGTTACATGTTCATACCTCTTCTCTGGCACTCATATGACTCCATAATAAGTCAGTTCAAAGAAAAAAAACTAGGAGGAGAAATTGATTTTTTTTTTTGAACCAGTTTAGCTGCCTAACCAGTTCACTACCAGTAAAAATGCCAATACAAGAAAAAGAGCGGAACCATTTGCAGTCCGAATTCAGACTGATGTGAATTGGTCATGAAACAACAGAGTTCCTAAAGGACACTGAAACCCTCGTTCTGGAGGGAGATCACAGGCAGTGCTGCAACATACATTATTCCACCTCCTCCTCCTTAGGATTTAGCTATTAAAACAAGACAGATAGGACTAAGCAAGCAAAATTGGAGAAATGCTTACCTGCTTTGTAAAGTTTTCATGTGGTGAAAGTTAAGAGACTGATTTTGGTAGGTTGAGGGTTTTTTGGACTAACAATGAATCTTAACTGGTTGCTGTTGGATTATGAAATGCAAATGCTTGGGCAATTAGGAAAATTTCTGTTTATTCTAATACCTTGATCTACTGGCTACTTGAATTTCAAATTAGAATCATGTAAATCAGTTAATTGCCCAATCCCGAGCAGGAGACAAAACTTTACAGAATAAGCCAAGGAAATATCTACACCAAAGTCAAAGGCAACCTTGCCTTGGACAAGGCTAGAAGCAAACTTTGTATGTGATTAATACTTCAGTTACCTAACTTTTGTCATGTTTGCCAAAACGAAATTGAAAAAATATTTCGTCCTTCTCTGAGAGCCTTTATGTTAGGCATTGCGACTTTTTTTTAGTCCAAACTAGCTCCTTAACAAGGCGCTCGTAAGGAGAGAGTTTAAAAACAATTGCTAATGACACAAAAAGCTACAATGCTGTCTCAAATACTGAGCAGAGGCACTTTCATAGAAAAACAACACCTAAGCATAAACAATTGATTTAACAGTAATCTCCCACACTGTACACATCTTTTGTACTGTAAGAGGCAAGCTGCCATATAAGCAATGCTTCAATAAATTCAGCTGAACTAGGAAGCTGCAATTTCACAGACTTCTGGAATTTCTTAGACACAGTATTTTTAAATGAATACTTCATAAAAATCACTTTCAGTATTTTGTTAGATGTAAAGTTTTTATACAGTTTGAGTAATGAAAAAACCTCAGCATTAGCTCATACAGTGGAAATAGTCACTCCTTGCCAAGATAACCATTACATCTCCATTTGCCATTTATTATTCTTTTAAACTGAATAGAGAAGATTGCTCTTAAGAGATAGTCCAGATATAAATCTCTACTATCCAATTACTTATGTACTCTCTTTCAATTTCTCAATGGAAGGCTCTTACTATCTCTCATAAATCAATCTACATCAGTTGCTTCTGTGAAAAATCTTTAACATAAATATTAATGCTTTGAGCTACTATTTTTCCTGCAATTCTACATAATATCCTTGGCTTCCTTTAGGAAATTACTTCATGTATCATTCAAGCTTTTAAAATAAAATGTATCTATTTGGAGGCTAGGCTTCTAACTTTCATCCTATAAACATCAGTCATCTAAAACAATTTCCAGAAGTACTGGAAAGTTTAAAAGTAGGCACACTGTAATTAAATGGGAGTCAAACTTCTAATCTGTTGAAAATGCCATTGGGTGTCTGCAAGCATTTCAATGCTTTACAATATGCTATGTAAAGAAAACAAATACATGGAAAATTAACGTTCAGTCAGAATGTGTACGAGCATGGAGTTTGACTAACAAGAGGACAGATTTCCGAGCTCCGACAGTCCACGCAATTCTTTTTTAGCTTATCTGCAGGCACTCAGCATAGCTAAAGTTCTAATTTAGAAAGTATGTGAAAAGGTTAGGGAAGAAAGAGAGGACCGTGATTATTCACAGCCCAGCAGCTAAAATCCATTTTCTGAGTTTTAGGCTCCAGGAATTCCCTAGTAAATTTAAGAGAAGAAGTTGGAATTTCCTGATCTGGTCGATATAACCTAGGGTGGGGAAGTATAATTCTCAAAAGAGCTTTCAAAGGTAGGCCTGGAATTTTGCTGGGCAGAATAATGATTGACTTAAATCAGCCATAAAAAGAGAGATCTGATCTTCTGTCAAGTTCTCGAAAAGGTAGAAGTTAATCATCAGCGCTACATGCTTGCTTAATGAAAACTCCATTCTCTTACATTTGGTTCAAAATATTTTTAACCCACTTATGAGTTGATCAAATCATGCTTTGAGTTGTCGGTATAACAAGCATCTCTTTCTGTGCCATGCTATGAAAAACCAAACTTTTTTAGGTAAAAACAATAAGGAAGCAAGGCAGAGTGTTTAATAAAATAAAACACTTGCATGCCTTCTTAAATGTGATCTGCATGGCTCTTCACTGACTTTTTCAGTACATGGTAATTTCATTCTCTCCCAACCTAACTTCTGTGTTTCATCAGTTTTTTTCCCCTGAAGAAATAGTGGGAAAACTCTGGTCTTTACTAAAAGTCCAGGTGAAAGAGTCCAAGTCCTGTCTTTTTTGCTGACTTCACTGCTTCATGCCACAGATACAAAAAGGATTTCATTTTGCCCATCACATTTTCTCTCCTTCACCATACTGCTTTTTCTACATTAGTCATTGTACTTCTATCATTTGTATTTGCAATAAACGGATTGCAACAAGGTCTCTGGTTTGGTTTACATAAACTTACATAAATAGCAACAAGAACTAGAGACCTCAACCAAATGGTACCAGAGCAGTCTCCAGGTACCAGAGGAGAAACAGAATTGATCATTTTTTAACATTACAGTATTTCAGTAATTATTAGCATTTCTGCATCTACACATACAAGACATTTTGTCTCAGAAAGACTGCTGCTTTCAATAATCCATTCATACCAGCAGACACCTTTTATTTGGAATCCTAATAAATACAAAAAAAGCCCACCCAAACCCAAATACCACCACACGTTACTTCTTATAATGACACCATATTCTTGGACAAGAATCTGCAGAAAAAATGCATGGCCTTGTGCAACAGAGACAAACAGAGTTTGCAAAGTAGCTAGCAGTGTTATCTCCTTGTTTTTCCATGCCTGGATTACTCTTCCTGTTGTCCCTCTAAAGCCAGCTGCTGGGAGATACACAAGGAAGCAGCAGTGCTTGGTGACCCTCACTGGCAGCCAAAGAATTAGTCTGGTTGATGGAGCATGGCAATCCACTGTGCCAGCTGAAAAAAAGCAGGCTATGGCATTTTTTTATTCTTTCACTGGGCTTTGGGAAGACAAAATCTCTTCCTTTCACAAACCTGACTAGGAAGATTAATTGATGTCCAAAGGGCCTTTACTGTACTGACATTTACTATGCTTAAGCTATAACTAAAGTCCTTTATAAATGGCCCAAATACTTATGAATGGCTGTAACCAAGAGTGTGCTGCAGAATGGATAACTGCAGGGACAGTAAGGACACGGGCAAGAAGATTCATGTGGCGTGCTGCTCCTGTGACACCCGCACTAGGCAGAAAGGCTGCCAAGTCTGTCTGTCAGAAGAGCAAAGTGGGACAGAGTATTTTTTGCAGAGCATGATTTGCAGTCACAAGGTGCAGAATGAGGTAGAGAGGGGTCAGGGAAATCCCTCGGCTGAGGTTAGGGGAGATCGTTGTAGCCTGCAAACTCCCCACTACCACAATACAACGACTTAAACACCTCAACCCTGACCTTTATGTCTTTGTTTCCTTCTGGTTTGCTGTTGTGGCCCAAAAAGCAGAACTAACAAGAACTGTACAGTGCAAATCATGGTCCTTCTGCCAGTCACTACCAATCTTAGTTGTGTTGTTAAGCTGCCAACAAGCTAAAATGTATTGTGGATTTCAGAGCATTGAAAAATGTTGCATTCTCCTGCTGCCATCACCCTCACCTACCTTTTATTTATTCCATACTACTCACACAGATGGAGTGATGTATTCAAACAGGCTAAGACCCACTCTTTTCATCAGACTCCTATCTTCTGCTTATTCGCTCAAGCTATTTTCTGAATGTAAAGAGAAAAGATCAAATACTAGGAATAGAGGGCACTCAGGATGTGGCAGCTGAAGCTGGGAACCACGTTTGATAAAAATCTGAGATGAATTTACATAGATCACAGACAGTCCTTGATTGGTTAAATGTTTCTAGTGACAGGCACACCTCTCAATGCTATCTCGGGGACAATGATTACATTCCACAGGAATTTCTACAGCATTGTTTCTTTTTATTTATTTTTCTGCTTTCCCCCCGCCTCAAGTTTTTCAAAATGATCCATTTTCAAAACAGAAAACTGGATTTTCCTGTTGCCTTGGGTTATGGCAGCTCAGGAAACAGAACTGGGATGCTCAGGTACCTCCTCTTCCATCTCATTCATTCAGGGAAGATGGCCTTTCAATAGCACCAAGCCATTCCGAGCCAGGAAAGGGATTGGAATCTGACCTTTTCACATTCCTGAGTACTACACTGGCTAACAAGCAATAAAATATAAAATAAAAAAATAAAATATATTTGGGAGTTTTTACACTCCCAAAAGAGCCTCTGACACACATTTTTCATCAAAACAGAAGAATGGAATGTTTTATACAGATTTATCAACACTGTAATGTCGGGGAAAAAAAAAAAAAGGAATGTTTATTTAAATATTTTAACCCACTTCAACTCTCAGTTTCTCTTCAGACATTAATTTTTTCTCTTTTTGTCTGCCTGGCTTATTAGGGACAGTTCAATGAAATGTCCACATAGCACGCTACTGCCTTATTGATATTTTCAATCAACTATTAAAGCAGTTTTGCTTTTGTACACCACTGTTATGGATGCCACTTGGAGCTATCCCTATGACAAATGTATCTCCTCTAAATTAAACAGTTTCCAGTCCATCGGCAGCTATTAGTATAATAATTATTCATTACATAATTTATGACTTCCAGTGAAAAAATGATGCAAAATAAGCAGCAACTATCAATTGCTAAAGAAGCATTTCTGTACATCTTAGCTTGAAATTACGTCTTTTTAAAAACAAAAAATAAATTAAAAATAGAATTACTATTTTTCCTAAAATTGCAAGAATTTAAGAAACAAAACAAACCATGTAGTACAAAAAATATTAGAAAATGCTAGGATCATCAAGAACCCCATGTAATTTAAAGGCAACTTCAAGATAGCCCTCAATCAAACCAAATATGTAGCCAGCAGGCCAATTCTTTCAAGTATTAATCCACAGGTAGTAATTTAAAAAACAATCACAGTGGTGAATAAAAGCTGTTATGATCTATGAAGTACTGCAAGGTGCCATTCAGGAGAGTTGTTTTCAATCATCCATCTCTCAAAGTGCCTTCTGGAACAAACTTTAAAATACTGTCTCTTCCAAAGTCACATTTGAAGAACAAGAAAAAAAATTGTAACAAGATGCTTCCAGTACATTTAGCAGTAACTTTAACATTAGGCTGCAAATTATGTAGCCCACACAGAGGTATCTTCAATAAACCAATCATTAGATGTAATACATATTTTCCTCACTAAATTCCAAAATTCAAATTATTATAAGAACATGGTAACTCCAGGGTGTTGGAGATCTACATTGATATCAAACAGAGCAGAGTTGGTTTTTAAAGTGACAAAGAAATTTAATTTCTATATTTTTGCTTGTAGAATTGATAGCTACAGCAAACTGATGCTTTAAATCTTTTTAGACACTACTGAAGTGATCAGTGGTTGAGTTACTCTCATTACGCTGCTAAATAGCACTTAAAACCTCCAACTACCCTCATAATTCCCATTCCATTTTAGTCCCCTTGTCCCACAGCTACTTGATCATCTAATCAGTCCTTTAAAGGCACAGGTGTTTGGGATTAAGGACTTCATGTTGGGTAGGGTAATAAGTACTTTGCTTGCATTTAAACAGATTACGTCAAGACTTCACCTTGCCAAAACTATTCTCTTTTTCCAAAATATGATGTCTAGCTAATTTGATGATCCAACAGTGATAAAGACGCATTTACCCACATATGCCTGGTAAAAAATGAAGGGAAGGAATATCTGGAGGTTGTCTGGTCCAACATACTGCTCAATGCAGGAGAATTCTGAAATCAGACCAGGGTGCTCTGAGTCATGCCCACAAGCATCCAGGGCAACCTATTCTAGTGTTTGCCCACAAATCCCAGGCTACACTGCCAATTTTTTTTTCTGATGCAGTAAATAATTGCAATTCCATTTGCAAAAAATTTTAAAGCTCTTCTGGGATGCAGATTATATATTGGCCCATCAGTTTCAATATAATGAACAGTATTAATTCCATTTCCATGTTAAAAACTGTGGTTTCTATTGAAAAAAAGAAAAAATTCATCAGTTGCCTGCTGTTACTTTAACATTTTTATGGAAGACCAAAGTCAGTACTCATGTGGTACACATTCTATACCTAATTTATCCTTAGTCTCCACAATGTGCAGTGATTGTGTTAAGATGATAAATCTTTTCAAAATAATAATAACTTTAATAAAAATTGACTTTTCACTGATGCAGAAGCACTATAAGCTTTTGTTGTGCTATGATCTTTAACGGGATCCTTTTCATCTTTGTTCTTGCTGCTTTTAAACCCTCCTACTCTGATTCACAACAAATTTGCACAAACAGATCTGTAGTGTGACTGAAGGGAGGTGTCAAATAGAAGCAAAACATGGAAAGGGAAATACCTTCAGCCTTTACTAGCACAGAATTTTATTCACAAACTCAAAACTTCAGAGTCTGCTAGTCTCACTTCTCTCTTTCATAAATTCATCTGTGTGTCAGACCACCCAAACTGACAAGTGTCAGCCAAATACTGCCCCAATCATATTATATCATGAACCATTTTATTGTCTGAAAGAAACTTATAAATGTTTTCACATGAAAATCAAATATATCTCAAGCAAGCAGGTAGAACTGAAATACAGTAATGCACTAATGTGTTTCTCTGAAATAGAACAGTAAACATGGATCTTGTAAAATTTTGTGTTTGCTTCTTTTCATTAAAAAAAAATTAAAAATAAAGACTATTATTCATCATATAGACTCTCTGCCCACTCTCCTGTCTTCCAACTTAATATCTGATTTCTACTACCGGGTATATTCTAAGGATATTTCTACAGCAGATCCAAAGGTCTTAACACTAAAGGAAAAAATTCGTCTCTAAATTGCCTCACTTGGACCTTGATGAGTTTGTACACAGCAGCAGGAAGCTTATTTATGCTCCTTATTTATGCTCCTTGATTAGCTCAGAATTCTATTACTTCATTCTTGAAAAGACAAAACATCACACAGTATAGGAATGGGCACTTTGAAAGATTTTACCATCCCAATATTCCTTTTTACCTTCACTACCAAGTGATGTCAGGCTGATCCACAGCCAAAGGAGATATTCCAAGGAGAAACAGAGAGGCAATGCTTTTAAGGTACATCTCAACTGGGAAAAGTGTGGTTTCAGAGTGCTTCCAACCTCCCGGGCTGCTAGACACCATAATGAAGTGAAACTTGCTTGAGGACTTCTCCCATCTCTCAACGCTAACATCTGGATCAGCTGGTCCAAAAGAGACTGATGACCTGTTAAGGTCAGGACTACAGTTCAGGTGACCATGGGACTAGACTTCCAGGGTATGTGCTCGTACTTCTGTTCAGATGCAACCATTCTTAAGTCAGGACCCTTTAAGCGTCTTGTCCTTCAAAATTTTTTACACGGTATCCAATCATCTCATGTTTAAAGTTAAGTACTAAGTTATTACGTAATCAAAATACTCATCAGGACATCACCATCATCAAGGCCACATGAAACCTTTCATGGCATCTGAATGTTACTGTGTTCATCATCCATGCAACATCAGCTTTAAACATTTCTTCAAGTCTTAGGTGTGATAAGTACCCATGTGTTTAAGTAAAAAGAGGGCATTCAGACAAAGTTCTAATACTGGCCATTTAAAAAAACTTCAAATACAGTATTACAAAATAGCTATTTATGAGAGTTTATTCTCAAAAGACCTGTTAGAAACCTATTACCTCAATAAGCAATGACCTACTACCTCAATAAGTTCTGTCACAAGATGGGTTCTTTAAATACTGTCATCCCTCAACATCCCTCAACCTGCAGTGAAAGTGTTTCAAGAATTTCAGGCAGCTGGATGAAGCTGCTTAACTAACTAGGACACCAGCCTAGAATAAAAGGCTTATTTCATTCAGAATAAAATGAAAAATAATTAAATTGATTAAATGATTAATCATAAATGTTGATTATGGGAACATTACTTCAGGGCATTTTTTGAGTTTGTTTTGTTGTTGTTGCTGTCTCTTTTCTATAAGGCTCTTCACACATTTTTTGAAATACTAGCCCCACTAGGCACCACAACTTTGACCAGAAAGAAGATACATTATAATTTTTCAGCAAAACCTGGCTGAAAAAAACCAAACCAAATCAAACCAAACCAAAATCCATGAAATATCAAATCTAGGAGGTTCTAAGGGTTTTGCATTAAAAATCCCTAACTGTTCTGCATTTGTCCTCCAAGCTCATTTTCTTGCCAAAATCTTGCCTGGAAAAATAAAGTTTTGATGTCTTTCATGTATGAGCCAACAGGCCAGCCAGGTCCTGAATGCAAATCAGCAACCTGCTACAGCACAGAAGCCTGTGGCTCATTTTACATCATTGTAAGTCATGCTAGCAAGTGAGCCAGAACAACCACATAAGCGAACAAGAACAAAAGCAAGAACCAAAAACCAAAATCCGTAACACATAATAATTTCTTTCACTATCAGTAATTCATTCACCTTCCAGACCATAGCATCATCAACTCAGCTAACAGCTGCTTAACAAACAACCCCTTAGCAAACCTCAAACTTCAGTTCACTATCTTTCTCCCCAAGAGTAGATATAAAATGAGAGCCTAGGGATTATCAATAATGGGAACACAAAAAAAAAAACAAACCAAAAAACCAGAAAAGAATATGCAGAGTTCAGAAACTTGAACATAACATCTGTTTACTGTGTACTAAGTAATCCTGCATATCAAGCCTTACTTGCTGCAGTAGTAAACCACTGACCAGGCTAGCCTGACTAAAAGGCTAAGGGTATTTGTATACTTTCTTGTATCCCATAATATCTCTAGTCATTTAAACACTATTTCAGGAATGTCCCGTCGAGGCTTCAGATGATTATTTTCATCCATAGCATTCTACTACTCACTAGGATGACTGTAAATGTGTTAGCAGTTCATTTCAAACATTGCAATAACATGACAGAAAGAGGTCTTTATTCCTGGTTAGACTGCTGCCTTGAATTGCATTCTCTTATGTAGAGAATTTACTCCTCAATGCTTAAGCCAAATATATTTTAAATATTTTATACTTCCATTCCAAATGACCCTTCCTCATGCTGCAGCCCACTAAAGCACCAGCTCAGCCTGCCACTTCTGCATAAAACAGAGCTGGGAACTGCAAAAGAATGTGGGAAATATGAAAAACTTTGACAAAACTCTTATTGACCAGCAACATTAAGACATGAAAACACAGAAGGAAAGACATTGACTTCTGGGATTTCTCCACAGGTCTACATTTCAAACCAATTAATTAATTAATCCATAAAATACAGGGAACACTGTAACTTACTTCAGAAGGGTGAAATTGGTGAAATTTAAGTCAGAACCTCAGAGATCACATCATCTGAGGACTATCCTGTTTTCTTAATCTTACTCCAACTCTACACACATTCCAATGCCAGTTTTGTCAGTTTGCCACTGTCCATTCTGGAATGTAATATTAAATAGTTTTGTGCCTTAAACCCATACCATAACTTATTCTGCGAATCTTTCTGAGAGAAGTCAATAGCACTCCAAACTAGAACTCATTTCCACTGTACAATTCCATCCAAACTAAAAAGGGGGGCTATGTGCAAGTCTTTGCACTTCACACTAAAATTCTCAAGCAGCAAAAGACCCAAAATACCATTTGGGTCATATCCTGCACACAATAAAATTTTTCATTACTGGGAATGTAACTAAAATAAACCTCAGAAAAAATATAGTCACAAATAACATTTGCAAGGTCATAATTTAGAATTTATCACAAATTACTGTACAAGATGATGACATGTTAAGACAGCACTAACAGTATGAACTGAAACAGACCTGAATTTTCTTTTCCGTAACTACAGAAATGACTACACTGAATATACATTGTATAGGTCTTGGGAATAGGAGGATCAGATTTGGATGGACAGTGGGCTTCAGTACACATGGGAGTACATTCCCAAGAGTACACAAAAGCATAATCAACCCTCACAGAGCCCTTAGGCAGACCATGACTTCTGCCACAGTTTTAACAATAAATTAAGAACACAAGTAATGTGTTAATACATTCCTACTGAGAAAATGCTTCCTATTGGAAATTTGAGCTCCTAAACCGCTGAAGTCTCCTGAGTTTCTCACAGGATGTTTGCCACCTGTCTTCAAAAATAATTAAAAAATAAAAGTAGATTAATTCTTGCTCTACCAAGAAACAATGTATACAGAGATATCTCAAGCTGGGTATTCACAGTGCAACCCAGGACAGACAAAATGTCTTAAAATTTAAATCACATCCCAAGTAACAACGCACATATGACAACAGAAGTACACTTGAGTGGTGGATAATCTATGAAACAAAAATGTTACTTAGCTCACAACGAAACTTTGTATCACAAGCACCTCTTACAAACCCACCAAAGACTAAATCTAAGTCAAAGAAGCATCGTAAGCAGTAGCAACCACGGACTATTTCACAGAGGCAAAGTCCACTAGATACCACTATATGTCCTACTATTCCCATTGCCTTCCCAAAATCAAGAAGAACATCCAAATATTCCCTCTCTAGTTCATCTCCCAGCTGTTTCAGCCTTACTGCACTATAAACCTTTCTCCACTGCCAACTGGCCACTGCTTGCATACTTTGTGGAACAGAAGCCAAAACCAGCAATCCCTTGGTCAGGCTCTGCAAGAGTCAGGCTACAGTCAGAGTGGCTCATGAACATGAATCAAACCACAGGATGACACTGTAATCACTTGCTAAATAACAGCACTTAAAAAATACAGTTAATTGGCTAATAACAGCATTTCAAAAATCTACCACATAAACCTGAATCACATCTCTGACGCAAACTGGTTTTTAACCAACAAATTTTGTACAGGGCTACTTCTAAGAGGAATGAAGAGTTTTCACAGAGACATTTTGTTAACATTGGTGAAGAAGCAAAAAGTTTAAGTCTACATAGACATTTTTTGCATAATCAAGAATATGTGCATTAAGAATGAAGGGACTAGGCTTCGAATAAGAGTACTCCTTGTCGATCAGATCATCATGGCCTCTCATGAGACAGACTTTTCTGGGCTACACTGCAGTTTAAACATTGACAGTACTAGACAAAGAAAAAAAACCCATCCCATTGTTTCTCCATCAAGAATAAATAAATGTCTTTCCCTGACAATTTTCCACAGCCCATCACAGACAGCGAGCAATGTTAAAATGCCCACTTTTTTAGCCAAAGTGGGTCATACCTCCTCTTGTGGAAGCATTAAGAGAACAACATAGCAAATACCCTGCCCAGAAGTGTCCTAGAGAGTGACAGGCAGACGGGACCAGAATTGTTCCTCCACAGTGTGATCCCAATGAAAACACAGCCATGCAGCTATATGACAGGGGACACCTGTGCTTTGGTCCAACCCATCTTGACAAGATGCTACCAAGACATACGCCTGCCACTTAGCTAAAAGGCAGGCGACATTCATCATGCATTGGGCATATTTTCTGCCATACGGCATGATGTGCTCGTACACAATTTGCAGACTATCAAAAGTTCATCTGCCATATGATGAAAAACAGCCCTGTTCCCAGGCAGACATTCCCAGCTCCATGGAGGAGGTAAGCTCTTATGAGCGAAGGGCCAGGCATTGAATCAGAGTAAGAATTCTTTACCGGTCAGATCTGTAAGCCTTAAAATGAGCTTATCTGCACAAGACTACAGTTTAGCACTTGAAAGTTCTTTAAAAAGAAACAATAGGTGTGTAAAGTTCCTTCATTAACAACAGGAGAAAGCTGCCAATATAAAAAGAGTGTCCTCACAGAGTTTAGTTAAAATACAGATTCTTCTATATCTTTCGTCCTATACCAAGAGTAAAAAAAATATTGGTATTTCTAGACACTGAAAGCATGATTATCAGATCAATCAGCATATTATGGAAGGCATTCCAGTAGGTTGTTCTTTTTGTTTTTCAAATAAATATTGAAGTTTTATTTCATGAATTGAGAAAAATAGCACGGACATATCAAAGCAGGTCCAACTCGAAATATTGCATTGCACACAGCAAAAGTATACAGAAGTTCAAGTTTGCTGTCCCAAGATAACGTGTCTTTACATACCCACACAATTACTTTGAATACAATTGTATTCAGAGTTGATGAGATAAAGTTGCCTTCTTTCAAGTACAAACAGTATCCAAGTTCAAAGGACAGCATCTGATCTTGTTCTATAAGATGCAAATGATTGTTTCAGTCGACAGGATAAACTGACAGACTGCCTCTAGCCCACAAGTCCTAATCAACAAAACAAATCCAAAAGCAAATTAGCTTTTTAAAAGTATGCTTAAAGGGGGAAAGGAATCTCTCCCCCAAGAAGCTCTTTTAAAAACAAGAGTCAAAGATTGACTTCATCAGGTAGGAACTTCACCATCATTAATGGCTTTGAACAGAAAAAGTCACTGGGAAGAGCAACAGTATTTTCTCATCAATACCCAATATATGCTATTTAAAAGACCCAAACCCTACACCCACAATGCAAATACCTTCCAATTACTCAAGAAACACAAAAGGAAAACCATAACTACTGTATAACTCTGCTTTTCAGCCACTAGCTGTTCCTTCCAAATGAAGGACGACAAGTTAACCTATCCATACAGATGATGACCTCAAATGCATGAAGATAAATGGCTCCAGTTTGCTTCACACAATAAGACATTAAAAATCTTGAATTACACCATCATTCTGGTGAGACACTGCACCAGAGCATAAAACACATTTTATTAATAATTAGGAACAAAATGCATCAAAGTCAAAGAATTTCTTATCTACTTTCATAAACAGTAGAAATTAGCTATTCATAAGCATATTGTCAACAGCATCATGCAATGACAAAATTTCTCTTCAACACAAGCTTCACAGCAACAAACATTTAAAAGGACAGTAAAAAATTCTGCAACATCATAAAGGTTTCTTGGTGACCAAAAACATATTTAGGATCAGCACATCAGTTTTAGTACTGGCTCACCCAGCAAAGATGAACAAAAAAAACACGCACAAGAAAACAACACAGACACCCAACAAAAGAAATGGACACCTAAGACAATAGTTCCATGGCAACTAGAATTGATCTCTGTCTTCATTTCTACAGCACCATTCTCCCCTTTTGCTCCCAGCCCTGGACTTGCCTCCTGGCTCCCAGCGGCATTCGTACCCAGTCAGCGACACAACACGGTGATTGTGCTGGAAAACAACCCTAAAAGCAAGGGGGTCACTTTAGCCAAATCATCTCCTGGGGTCAGTTTTGGTGGCAGAAGGAGGGCATGTAAGCAGAACCATGCCAGTCTGGACTCAGTAGGCTGCATTATCCTCCTGGAATACTTTCCTACGTCCCTTCCAGGTTGCTTAAATTCACAAGAACTTAAACACCACAAAATAACTGTTGTGGAATCTTAGCATCATTTCTAGTCATGCCTTTCTGAAAGTGTATCACCATGGAAATATTACTGTATGTAAATATGTTTGCCCATTTTCAATGTTTTCCATTACTTCCAGGTGTAGTAGCCCAGTTTTCACTCTTCTGTGTGATGTGTAAGTTGTTAAATCACAAATACCTACAACACTTTTTTAGGCTAAAAAGAAAAAGGTAGCAAGAAACCAAAACAAAACCCTTTTCACAAAATTCACCTTATCTCGTGATGTTACAAACACTAGTAAGTAGAAGTAGAGAAATCCTCCTATCTTATTAGAATAACCTTAGTATCATGTTCAAAGCACAGAATTTTAACCAAACAGTTGAAGACTGGTTATTTAAGTGGAAAAAAACCCAAGAACTCCTAATGCAATCTGTACAGATCTCTAAAGTTATAAATAATTTTTCATATTTGATCTATATATTGACTCTTGATATTTTCTTTCATGTGTACAACTCCTCATTAAGTCTTACATTGTGCATGACAACTACTGTAACACAACTTTGTAAGTCAAGATAGCTTTTAATCAAAATAGCTCTAGTAGGCAAGTCCAACAGACACAGGTGTGGATAAACCACAGCCTCTACCACTTGTCCCTCTTCACACACCAGGTCACAGCTCTTGGCTGTGACCAGCAGTACATACTTTGCACACATAAGCAAATACTCCACAGCATTTCCTGACTTGTTAACTTCACATGCTCTGAGATGAAAGACACAGTGCAGCTGTATCACTTCCAGAGAAATAAAGAATAAAAGCGTTATCTCGGAGTTACCACAGCCATTTTCACTAATGCTAAAATCAACAACACACAGCCCCATGCAAATGACAGATTGGTTAAAAAACCCACAGACACAATCACTTTGTATTTTAACACTGTCTCTTGCTATCGCAGCTATAGTAGCACTGCAACATTAGAATTCTACTTTACACCAGATAAACAAATGAAGATGTCAGAACTTCAGACACAGCTAGTCTCTCATTGCATGTTCAGTATTGCATCATGGGTTTTATTCTGAATAAATACAGGTCAATTAAGTAAAAGCAGTCCTCGACCTATCACTGAAATCAGAATGAGATACTAGACAGTTTCATAGGGAGCATGCACATTCCTGAGCAGACAAGGAGGCAGGAATAAATTATGTGGAATTGGGATAAAAAACAGCAAATGATACTACAGGATGAATCAGGGAAGCAAAAGATATTTGGGGAAAAAAATTGTTGCCCTATCTCACTACAGGACTATTGCAAGCTGTACACCTTGGAGTCCCATCGAAGTATTCCCTACTAATTTTTCAAAAGAGCAAGCTGACCATTGCTTATTAAGGCTCAAATGTCATAAAGTATGTCAAAACAATCATTTAGCAGCTCCACACCATCAAAAACATAAAAGACTCACTCCCTCCTCAGTTACTAGCAAACAAGGGAAGGAAAGATAGGAAAGGAAATGAGAAAAGATGTGAGAAACCAGTGATGGTTTGCCGTTAAATTCATTCTTAGCAAGCAGCAGCCTAAAGAAAGGCCTTATCAGGTAGTTGCTGTAGTGGTACCTTAAATCAGCAATGTTGAGATTAGCACTTAAAACAGAATTAAGATCAATCCCTTTCAAACTGTAATAGCTAACACTTATTATTTTACTCATCTGTCACAGCACAGCTTTCTTACATGCAAGAAAGAATCAATCCAAATGAATTTTCAAGTCTCTGATGATGCCTCTCACCATATTATTCCATTTCTACTTGCCTCTTATTTGCTACCTTTAATGAGCCCAGTGTCTTATACAACTCCTATTTCTGCTATGACTGAAAGTCTTTTACCACACACCCCTGAGCTACAGCAGTGTCCAGGAAAGAGAAAAGATGAAAGTCCCCCTGCTCAAATAACTTCAACTTCAGTATCTTCAGTCCTCACAGTCTCTGCTGTTCACAAGACAAGAGAAAGCAAGTTCCAGTGAGAAGATAAGGAATAAACTGCCCTTCTTTTCTAAGGAAAAAGGGCAAACAACATTTAATTGCTGAAACCTAGTAACTTTTCTAATTCAGACAAATCTAGCACAAGTTACAGAATCCCATGCTAAAAATTGTAGTGTTTTCACCTCCCCAAAAGATGAAAATAGAAATGGAAACTGCAATCCCTACTCACAAAGCAAACTCTTTCACAATCTCTTAACTTGTAAAGTTCTCTGGTTTTCTGCACATCCAATGCTTCTCAAGCACTTTCTTAGTTATACAGTTAGCAAGTACTCTCAAAATATTTTCTCAGAAGTATACTATGAACTATTTCAAATATACAAATGTATTTTTTAAAAGATTTTAGTCTTCAGTGGAAAGCAAAGTGAGAACGAAAAAGGTAGTTCTGTTTTTGTAGCATCTCATTCCTTACCACTGACAGGAGTGGGACAGGAGCGCAGATAAAGATTTAAATGAAGATCACTCACAGCTTCAGAATTTGTGATGTAGAACTCATTTTAAGAAGCTACAAAAAAAATAATCTGTTTTGAGTCAATAATGATCACCAGTGTGCATTGGACTGTTTATTATGTAGAAACCAAGATATGAGAAGCCCTGAATCCATGGTAAGAAAACCAAGCATCATCCAACTGCTGAAAAATTCAGGTTACTGAGATTCCTATCTCTCATTTCACTCCTCCTTGGTGCACTACTCTGTTGGTTCCACTAAAGAATATGACAAACATGAGGCCTACTTAAAATGTGTTGAATGACAGAAAAAAATAAAAATTTTCCTTTTCAAATTCTTGTCCCACCCCAAGCCCCTATTAATTACCAGAAAAAAAGCCCCAAAGCAATACCTTACAATAACTCAGTATTCCAATAACTTGAAAGAGTTTCAAGGGAACTTCAAAAAAAAGTATGCATTTCTCTAACCCTTTCTCCTGTTTTCATCTGCTTCATCCTCTTCAGCCCATAGTTGTCTTTTAATGTTTTCGTCAAGTAGCAGCAGGATAAAATTGATACTTTGGGCTATTTCCCTTCTTACAATAAGCCAGTTCCAGAAGAACTGTCATGACCAGCAAGTTCTCAGTTTGCTGTAGCTTGAGGGAGTCATAAACAAAGAAACCACATCTATATATTTAGTGAGTGAAAATGTTACTACAACTCCCACATTCTTGCCTTTATGTCTCTCTGTCTCATTATAGATCTTAAAGTGCCCTCTCTTTCAGGCCACCAGCCCTCAAAACAAATCAGCACAGAACAGTAAGTGTTTGGAGAGAAAAATCACTGGTGAACAGCACAAAACATTAAAAACCCCTGAGCTTCCACAACACTCCTGGAACACAAGCTAAGTCACTACTGCCCTTGAAAATGTGAGATTCTCTAGTATCAGCGAGATTATTCAGATACATAAAGTGGGCAAAACTAAAAACTGAGTCCCAAGCTTGAAGCTGATGTAAGTTTTTTTCTACGGCTGTACACAAGGCTATAATTATATTAACAGACCTGCACCACTTAAGCAGTAACAAATACATGTACTACCAGAACAGTCTGGAAAAGAACACGAGAAAAAAATATTTTAAAACCCACAACAACCACAAACAATTTCCCAAGAAGCTTTCAAATATGGCATTTTCAACTGCCCTCTTATTTCTAGATGTGACTATTTTAAACTAGTAACAAAAAAGTTACTAACTGTGCTCAAATACACCTGGCAATTTACAAACATGTGGCTAACATCTCACAGCACTAGCCTTCAGTAATTGTATCTTCTAAATCAAAGAGGATAAAAATTATTTTACAACATCAAGCATGACTTTCCTACGTAATCACCCAGGGAATGCAGTGTAACAACAGCAGAAGTAATACTGTCCATAAAACCTTATCTATTTTACACTTGCTTTACCAATGAAACATTTTAGAAGCCTATGTACTATAATATTCCACAGGTATATCATGAAAACTTTATGGTCTCTATGAGAGAAAATAGTTGGGAGAAAAAAAAGTCCTAAAGTATCATCAGACAAGGCAACGTGTTTTCAGTCATTCTTTAGAATCCAATACCTTCATTTTGACAATTTAATATAAGTTTTAGAAACAGCAGGAATCCAGATTTTATTGTATTGACAAACTTGGAAAATCACTTTTCAACTTTTCTGACAGTAAGCCCAAATTGTGTCCTGTATGGTTTCCAAATGTATACGCTCTAAATATGTGGAAGATAAAACTGAATCTAAAGCAAAATCATCACAAGACTTTCATGAATTTCTTATTAGTTTTTCCAAAGCAGGTCACCAATACAAATATAGACTGCAAATAGAGATATTGTAAATACATATACTGCAAGTTGCACATCAAATGGGCTTGTCAGTTTCTCTTCTGTGCAGGCAATCCAGCTTCACAGTTCAGCCATGTACACTAAAGCATGGATTCTCTTAAGTACCTAGGGCAAAATCCCTTCTTGTTTGTTTTGCATGACTGACACAGGTTAACAATTATTTCAAACACTACTCTTCTGAAAAAGGTCTTTATAATCTGTAATGAGAACTAAGGAAATAAAGTCTCAGGACTTGGTTTCCCTTTCACCTGTAAGGTATTAATGAAACAATGTTTATCCTATCCCTATAGGATGGCAAACACACAAGTGTTATGTCACTGTCCAGTCCGTTAATGAGAGTGAAGACTCAAATTTTACCACCAAATATAAATACTCTTGAACTTTTCAGGACTACAGAATGTGTTAAATTATCATCGAGGCAGTATTACAACTACACTTCACATCATATTTTGCTTTACCTCAATCATACTATCTTCTATTCTGCTTTGAAAACACACATTTAAGGTCTAAAACTAAATAAAACTTCATATCCACTATTTCTAGAGACAGTAAAGATAGAAGTTTTATACTGCCTGCGTTAAAAAAAAAATCACCCAAGAATGCCAGGTGCAATAAATAACATTGGCCTGCATACCTTATCACCTCACTAATGCTTACAAGGTAATTAACATGTTGTGAAGTACAGAGGAATTCCAGCATGAAGTTTGCCGCTACCAGAATTTGCTGTTATAGCAAGTAAGACTGAGCAGTGGGCCTTACATAGCACATGATGCTCGTCAAAACTTCCCTCCGCAACTTGCGGACAGCAAGCTTCGTCACAACCACCTTTTCTAAGTTCACCTGAGAAATACAAACCAAGGCCCTCATTTATAATTCAGTGCTCCTTGTTTCATAAATTTATAATGTCTTTTAAAGTTTTCTTATTATAAGACGGCACTGTTTTCAATTGCAACCTCGTATTTCATAATACGCGCGAAGTTTTGGGGGTTTAATTAGTTTTCAGCACCACTTCGGACAAAAGATACGTTCTGCACCAGGTATCCCGTGCGCCTGTGATGCAGCTATCAAAAACAGCCACTGAAGCCGACGCGCAGAGCCAGCATCCGTGTCCAGCCGGCAGACCTGCCCCGGGCACTGCGGGAAGAGCAGCCTTGGGCAGGGCACTGCACTCGCCGAGCGCTTCCACGGGAGCTGAACAGAGCTCAGCCGCGGAGGAGCAGCAAACGCGCCGGGCTCCGGCCGCCGGGGGCTGAGCGGATTTGGGCTTGCTGAGGCCTAGCGAGCACACGAGGCCTCCAGCAGCCCCGGCTGGCTCCCCGGCAGCCCCGCACACCGCTCCGGGCCGGCCGGGGAGCGGGCGCACACGGCAGGGCCCGGCGCCCAGGATGCTCCGCCAGCCGGGAGGGGGAGGCGGCCCCGCTCCGCAGCGCCGGGGGGAGAGGGAAGGCGAGGAGCCAGCGCCTCCGGTTTGGGAGGGACTCGCAAACTTTGGTACCTGTCGGGAACTCCCCAAATGCCAGCGACCCCCGGCCGCTCCGGGAGGAACTCTTCTCCCTCCCTCTCCGCCCCAACACCAACTCACGCCACAGGCTTAGAAACAAGGCTGTACCCGTGCCGGTGGGAAGGAGGGCACGGTGTGCCCGGCTGCAAGCAGGCGCTTCCCCTGCCCCCCCGCTCCCCGTCCCGAGAGGGGACGCTCGGCGCGCCC